>CAJQZJ010027624.1:9385-41041 GCA_907164525.1 Lophiomys imhausi | reverse complement strand
TGTTTAAGGTATTTCTTTTTCCCCCCAACAGCTCTCCCTTTCAGTCCAACAAATGGTTCTTTTTCTTATAACTATAAATACAATACAAAACAACAGAAATAAATAGGCCACAATTATAAGAGTTATATGGCTTAACATACATTCCCAATGTCCAGTCCATATGTATTTGGCACCTGACTTTAACATTCTACTATCTAACCATCTCTATGAGTTTAAAGCTCTATATCTAACTCAGCTTTCATACTAACTTGCCTCACAATTTTAAAAATATCTTCTTAGTTCCAGAACACCCTCTTGATTCCTAAACAACTCAAAATTTAACTATGAGACTCTAGCTATCTATTCTTCAACCACCTCAGAGACTTGAGAGGGATAAATATATCTGATTATATAGGAAGTGCAGGGCCTGCAGCTTCCAAAACTAAGAAATGACATACCAGTGGCTTCCTGGACAGTTCCCATTTTCTCTCCATATATTACAGCATCAATCTTCAGCCATTTGGCCCCGTTTCTCTGACAGACATTGATTGTAGAGCAGGAATTATACAAAATTAAGGGTAATGCTTCTTAAAGGTATTCTTCCTAGTAATGCTTAAAAATGAAATGTCAAGTTTTGGCCTCTTGCTACCAACCGTTATAAACTGTTTAGGATAATTAAGAAATGGAAACTAATAGTCATGAAAACGTGTCATTTTGTTAGTTACTATGACAGTCTATCACAGTTATTTTCTAAGCTACTCAGAAATCAAGTTGCTAAGAGACAAGCAATATTTGCTTATCTAAATATAAGAGATAGATAGGGCATCTTCAAAAACCTCAAGAGATCTACAGAATATGGCATTCAAAGATGTTTTCTTAACTTAAGATTTTGTGATATCGAGACATGTCAGCTCCTGACAGCACCCCCTATTCTACTCCAAGTAGAAGATGAGCATCGAAGAATCTCTAGTGGGAGATGATTGAATTGGTGGTAAGCCTTTCTCTTGGCAAGAAAAACCCCTTGCTTCAACTGTAGACAGACCTCTGTCCAAAAAGGACAAAACTTGGAAGCAGGTAAGTCGACAGCCTAGCTCTGCCAAGACAGGGTAGGTAAGTCCTTCATAATTCCTGCTCTACAATCAATGTCTGTCAGAGAAACGGGGCAAAGGTCTTATTTCAATGTTCCATCCTATCCTGTCCCTGGGCTCCTAGGGGAGATAACTCTCCTCTAATGCACTCCAATATCTCAGGCAGAATCTGCAAGGGTCCTACTTCAATGTTCCCTCCAAACTGGTCCCTGGGCCCCGAGGGGAGACAACTCCCACAGAGCAGCGGGTTGATTAAAGCCTCCTGGTGTCTGTGATGGGAATTCTCTGTCAGATGAGGAGATGGTGAGATAGGCAGAGGAGAAAAGTGCACCGCTCTATCTATGTGACTCTTGACCTAAATATCTTCAGCAGAAGCTTTCAAGTTGTGCCTCTGGGTTCAGTCTTTTCAAAAGATTTTTGCAAGGGGTGTGAATTCACAGGGGGGTCCACTGGGGATGGGTACCCCAAGGCATGTCCCCGCCCCCAATCCCAGGACCAAAGAGGTCACCTGTCCTGGGTGAGTTCCCAAGGACATGTCACTTCGGAAGTAAGTCTTTTATCTTAAAGCCAAGGCTTCCTATTCTAATTTTCCTATGCTATTAAATGCTGACAATAATCCTACGTAGTAGTATAATCTACTCTAGTAGATTCCAGGGAGTTTACAGCACAGAGTCCCAGGATACAACCAAACACGACTGACCAAAACAAAACAAAAAAAAGTCAATGAAATGATTACTAATGATATTCTTCTATACTCATAGATCAGTGTCTAGCCTAGCCCAAGTGTCATCAAGGGGTACAACATTCAGCAATTGATGGGAGCAGATGTGGAGACTCATAGCCAAACATTTGGCAGAGCCACGGGAGTCCTACAGAAGGGTAAGAAGGATTAGCTGACAGCCAGAGGGGTAAAGGACACAAAGAAAACACAACATGGCCCACAGAGTCAGCTAAGCAGAACTTATAGAGTCTCACAGAGACTGAAGTGACAGTGACAAACATGGATTTTATTTGAGTCTGAACTATGTTTTCTATATATTTACAGCTGTGTAGCTTGGTGTTCTTCTGGGACTCCCAACAGTGGGAGTGGAGGATGTCCCTGACTCTTTTGCCCGTGCTTGAGACCCATTTCTTCCTACCGGGTTGTCTTATTCACCCTTGATATGAGAGTTTGTGCCTAGTCTTATTGCATCTGGTTATGTTCGGGCATGTTCAGTGGATATTCCTGGGAGGCCTGCCTTTTTTTTTTTTTTAAGGGAAATGGAAGAGGAGTGAATCTTGGAAAGAGGGGAGATAGGGGAGTTACTCACAGGAGTAGATAAAGGGGGAAATTGTGGTCCTGATGTGATATATGAGAGAGAAAAAAATCCCATAAAGTACTAGGTGAAAGTTAGATGGGAAAAAAAGCTGTGAAATTTAATTGCAGGTAATTTACTGTATATTACAGCTATAAGAAAAAGTCTTTACCACAAAGAAATGATACACATTTGAAACAGACATATGTTTACTCAATTTGAATATTAACAATATATGCATATATCTATTAGAATATGACAGGCTACATTCTACATACATACAATTACAAAAAAATGCCTAGGGTTGTTCCTTTCATACACCAACAAGATAGTCAAAACAATGTCTAATTACACTAATTAAGAATTAAAAGATGGAAATAATCACATATAAAGTATAATTAAAAGAATTACATGACTAACTTTTGCTTATCTTTGAAAATATATTTTAATTACATTTCTCCCTTCCATTTTCTTCTTTCTAACCCTCCAATATACCCCTAACTACTCTCTTTCAATTTCATGACCTCTTTTACATCAATGATATCACATATATATGTGTATTTGTATATACATAATGTTCTTAAATATAACCAGTTAAGTCTATATAAGGTTACTTCTAGATATATTTCAGGGTTGATCATTTGGCACTGGCTGGACAATCAATTGGTGTGTATTCCATGGGGAAGCCCATCTCTCCTCCTCTCAGCTTTTCTCAGTTGACTATAGTTGTTGTTGTTGTGTGTGTGTGTGTAGGGTTGAAACCTTGTGAACTTTGCAGTTTTTCATGTTCCTTGGTGTCAAGACTAATTTTTCAAAAGCCCAATCTGTAATTATCTTAAAATTTTAAGTGTGACTTAATGGTTCAATAAATATGAATACATAATTTGTTCTATTAGTGAAAAATAATACAATTTGTCTTTTTAATGCTTGCACTAAAATTCCTATTCAATCCCATGACAATATTCAAGAAGAGAAGAAATCTCCCTTGGGAAGGCAAAGCATTCCACTTGGAACACAGCATCCTTGGGCCTTTCCACTGTAATTGCTGATATCATTGAATAACTTCAAACACTGAGATTAGAACTATTGTCCTACTACTAAGGACACACAAAATATTGCCTCACTAATTTAAGGAGGAACCCATGGATTTTTGTGTTAGATAGTAGGTAGCTTTCCCATGAACTTCCACATGACATCTTTACTTCCTCTCAGCCCTTCCTTAGTCAGAGAAGCCACATCACTTTTGGGACTTCAGGTTATCCCTCCACTTCTAAGAGCTCTTTAAGTACTCAATGATGATGGAAAAATGGATAAATATCTTCACTTCATAGTGTTGAAAGAAGCTATGGTGATCAGTAATGATGTCAGCTTGACAGGGTCTACAATAATACAAGAGACAAACCTTTGGGCAAATCAGTAGGAGAGTTTGTAGATTGAGTTCAGTGAGGTAGAAAGATCCACTCCACAATAGGTGTCAACACCCCATGAGCTGGAAACCCAGATGACTGGAGAGAGAGAGAGAGAGGAGATAACTGAGTACCTACATGCACTCCTTTCTACTTCCTGACTGCAGACTCAGTGTTGCGAGCTGCCTTATTCTCTTTCCACAGTGCTTTCTCCCCCATGTTGTCCTCACCTTCAAACTGTGAGCCAAATGAACCTTTACTTCCTAAAGTTACTTTCAGTGGGTATTTTGTCACAGCAACGAGAAACAGTAACCGATATATGATCTACTACACACTTTTCTCCATCCCTGTGTTTTTACAAGTGCTTGAAGTTTAGAAAGCACACAGCATGTATTTAATTAAAATAGTATCTGAGCTAGACCCTAGTGCTTAGATTCTTTCCACGGCTCTGTTTTTGTTTGTTTGTTTTATTTGCTTGCTTTTGTCCTGGGAAGGAAGGGAATGGAAAATAAGCCTGGAAAATTTAATTGCCTTAAAATTAAATATGTTGCAAACAGAATGAGACCCTGCCACTTATTCTGGGTGTTGTGGTGCCCGAAGTTTTGCATATCAAAATGAGTTTTCTTTCTTACCGGTAATGATTGGCCAGTCCATTCTCATTCATTCATTACCATGGCCTACTGTGCTCTTTGATATTGGTCCCTGTATTCTCTATCAGCTCATCATTGGAATTTGAGAAAGAAATTTAAATAAATTCATCATTGTGGCAAGTGTTTTTATCTCCCAACTTCAATAAAAGGAACATCTTCTTCCCTTGCTGTCTTCTAATTGTTCCTTGGTGTCTGAAACTCAATAGCATTCCTCCAGCAGGAATTTGCTTATTGGCTTTAAGCTTACAGTGATCTATTTGTTTCCCAAATTCTACTTTTCCAACACCATTTTAGTGTCAGATATTGAACCAAATGCTCTGTACACTCTAGTTCACTTGATATTAGAAGTGCTCACACAATGATGGTCAATTTAGCAAGAAAGACAAGAAAACGAGAAGGGATCATGATGCCAAGTGAGGCACAAGGATAGTCAATACTGTTTCCTAACGCTTCAGAGGATCAAAGTCTTGGTGACAGGTTTGTCAGGTGTTGCCAATGGAATTCTAAAGTAAGTCCATGAGATAAGACTACTATTGCTTTCATTTTACAGAGAAGAAAACTCAGGTACAAGGACCTAAGGAACACTCCCAAGAACAATGCTTGAGAGTTAGAAGCATTAGGGTTTGACATCTGATTCCTCATTGCTATAATTAAATGTCCAGACTCACACACCAGATCATTGAGAAGTAGCCAACTATCCCTTACTTGTGAACAGCTAAGCAAGATTTTATGTATCCATATAACAAAATATTCATGGCACAGTAAAAAGAATGAAACATTGCTACACAGAACATTTCAGAGGGCTGAAACTAGTTTTAAAGGATTTCATATTATATGAATTTGTTTTTATGAAAAGTTCACAGTAGGTAAAATAAAGATAGATATCATTATAAGCTAGTAGCTGGCAAGGATGGATGAGGGGGTGGAGTTTCAGGAAAAATGGAAATTGGCACTAAGGATCATGAGATGTCATTAGAACATGTGATGAAAATGTTCTCAGATAAGCTTCAGTTATAGTTGCATGCTGGTGTGTACAGAATACCACTGAAGTGGGCATTTTCAATGGGAAAATGTTACAGCCTGTAAAATATATGCCATTAATTTGGGCTACATAATTAACTCCAAAGTTTCAGATTTCAGTTCTATGCTTTTACTATGGCATTTGCCAACCATCAACTTTTAGCATACCCTGGTTTTTCTTTTTGCAAGCTTTCCAAATTGGTTCATCTTTTCATTTCCCTCTGTAGACTGCCACAGAATGAGAACTCTGTGAAAACTGCCTTTATTCCATCACATTGTAAAGGCTTAGTCTGTTGGTCTTTATCAAATGCCAGAACAGTAGGTGACACCCTGAATGTTTAAAATAAAGTATTTCCGACTGATAGGATTCTGGTCACACAGAATAGACCTGTTCCTTAAAACCAGGTCTTTCATTTTAAACTAAGTATTTAAATATTCTAGTGAACTCAATATTTAGAAGGCTCTCTCGGCCTTCTCTCTTTGAGTGCATGGTCATCTACCTTACTCTTACATTTGGAAATTTTCTTCTTTTAATTTTAGCATATACCCATTAAGATATTCTTCCATGATCATTTGTAACATTTGTGTGTATGCATGTGTGTGGCAGGCACACACATGGACATTTGTATGAACTTTCCTGGGAAGAGCAGAAGCCAACATCTGTCTTCCTCACTGAGAAACAACATGATTTTTAAGACAGAGTCTCTCAGCTTTACTTAGAATTCACTAATTTAGATAGACTGGCTGGCCAGCAAGTCAGAGATTCACCTGTCTCCATCTTTCCTGGACTGAGATTTACAAATGTCACTTATCACATCAGGGTTTTATGGAAATTCTTTATACACTTTATAAACTAAAACCTAAAAAGGGCTCTTTTATGTGATATTTCCTACTACAAGTTGATTTTGTGCATCAGTGCAATCATGAAGACTCTGTAGGAAATATTGGACATGCTGAAAGTGTTTTTGACATTAAATGTCATAACACACTAAATGGGCTTCGTTTCCACATTCCTATTAGCTTGTGGTAATAGCTTGTAATAAAAATAATTGACTAAAATATCAAAAAGGAAACAAACAACTATGTACAGATCTTCTGCCTCCTCTGTGCCTCCCCCTGCACATGTGCACAAGTGTGTGTGAATTCCTTATGTATTTTCATGATACTACTGCTACAACAATCATATGCTATAATGTTAGAAAATAGCATTATATTGCCATAATATGTCCCATTATACAAGACTATTCAATTCTATTAATTTTACCTTCTTCCTTTCCTATTTCCCTTTCCTCCCAACCCCTCTCACTTCTCAATGAACTTTCCTAAAGGATAGATTTGAATCACTTTGACTCAGAAGAATTGATGACTACCTAGATAATAAAACATAGCATAAAAAAAGCCTGAAAGGGTCAGTGGACAGAAAGATAACATTTTGACTAGAGAGGAATGAAAGACCTTCTCACTGAGAGTAGAAATATTGGTTTTGAGCCACAGTGCCTGATAGTGTAAAGAAACAATAATTCCTTACATCAGTGGATATTGAATATGCCCAAACATTAGTCTAGTTAGTGACTCCTGAGATTCTGTTCTATTCATGATCCTACAGCCTGTCCCTGCTCTACTCAAATGTATGAAGACATCAAGAGCTGAAGAAGTTACTGTTTAGTGAATTAATTAATGTTCTGACATTGCTGAATCAAAGTACCAGCTTTAACTACAGAGATTTATGTCTGCTTGGTCCGGAAGCTAAAAGTCAAAGATGAAAATGTAACCAGAGTTGGAGCCACCACAGAGGGTTCTAGCCAAGTCTCTATCATTGGACTGTAGATAGGCATCTTCTTCCCATATCATTTCAGCATATTTTCTGTGTGTATCTCTGTGTCTAAATGTCTTCTTCACAGAAGGATAGCAGTCATCCCATGGCCTCATCTTAGCATGAGTAGCTCTACCAAGAAGATACAGGAAACCCTAATTCCAAATATAATCACATTCTTACCTTTGAGAGTCAATACACTTAAATTAGGGGAGAATACGTTAAGATATGCCAAAACCATTTGTTGGTTTGTGTGCACTATGAGCACAGATATATCTCACAAAACCTCATCTCATATGGAGAGTAGAACTCTGACAAACACAAGTACATTTGTTCAAGTCAGCTGTAATGAATCAAAAAGAGCCAGTGTTTGGGACATTTGGGATATGGAAGCTGTAAGGTTCCTGTCTTTCTAAAACTTCCAATTCACATGCATTTTTGTGTAAATACCATGTGACACCATTACTATGAAGGAGTTAGGTAGATGATAGGTAGGTAGGTAGTTGGTAGGTAGATGATAGATAGGTAGGTAGAGATGGTAGGTAGGTAGATAGATAGACAGACAGACAGACAGACAGACAGATAGATAGATAATGACACCCCCAAAACAATTCACATTTGTCTGCTACTCATTTAAGGGCACAAAAACCAATTCTAATGATAGTGGGAAAATCAACTGGGTTAAACATGACAGGAGGTGATGCAGATGATTTCCTAAAGATTTGTTCAACACTGCTTCTAAAGTGATAGTTAAATTAAAAAATGAGTAAACAGCAAACAAGTGTATTCAACTTTTAAAAGACAAATAATAATACTTTTTGCTCTTATGTCATATGAAATATTTATATATGTAAATCATTTAAAGCATTTGCATTTGTTTAAAAAGCACTTGCTTCTAATCATATAAAGCACACAATTCAGTGATAAGAAAACACTCCATTTCCTAGTGGGTAAAACTTTACTTCTCTTAAAATCTGTCTACAATTCATAACCTCAGTCTAACCACAATGAAACTCATCATTTATATGCACACTAGGAATCATAGTATATGTACTTGACAAGGACTCCTTAGGAGATCTACAAATAAAAACCAGTAAGAGATGGCTATTCAATTAAAGACAGAAGTATACTTATAGAAGGCAAAATAACTCAATATAGTATGTTACCATGAACATAGAAAGAATAAAAATGGAGGGCTGGGGAAATAGGTCTGTTAATAAAATGTTGGCCTTGTAGGCATGTGACTCTGAGTTTGTTCCCCAGAAGCCACTAGAAAAATCCCTTGCTTCAACTGTAGACAGAATGCTGTCCAAAAAGGACAAAACTTGGAAGCAGGTAAGTCAACAGCCTAGCTCTGCCAAGACAGGGTAGGCAAGTCCTTCATAATTCCTGCTTTACAAGCAATGTCTGTCAGAGAAACAGGGCCAAATGGCTGAAGATTGATGCTTTAATGTATAAAGAGAAAATGGGAACTGTCCAGGCAGTCACTGGTATGTCATTTCTTAGTTTTGGAAGCTGCGGACCCTGCACTTCCTATGTAAACAGATATATTTATCGCTCTCAGGTCTCTGAGGTGGTTGAAGAATACATAGCTAGAGTCTCATAGTTAAATTTTGAGTAGTTTAGGAATCAAGAGGGTGTTCTGGATCTAAGAAGAGGTTTTTAAAATTTGATGCAAGTTAGTATGAAAGCTCAGTTAGATATAGAACTTTAAAGTCATGGAGATGATTAGATAGTAGAATGTTAAAGTCAGGTGCCAAATACATATATTAAAAGTGCAATTGGATGTCACGACACACATATTGGAAGAGTAAAAACAAAACCAAATGGTTATAACAACAAGTGCAGTTGAGGATATGGAGAAGGGATATCACTCAGGATTTTCTAGTGAGAGGACAAAAGACAGAAGCTGATACAGAAGAGAGTTTCAGCATCTCTTTAATTTTTTTTTCATTTTTCCTTTTTACTTATCACCTTGTACAAAACTTAAGTCCAAGTGGATCAAAGACCTTAACATAAGGCCGGACAAACTAAATCTACTAGAAAAGAAGGTGGGGAAAACCCTCTAACTCATCAACACAGGTGACAACTTCCTGAACAGAACACCAACAGCTCAGGATCTAAGACCAACAATCAATAAATGAGACTTCATGAAACTGAAAAGCTTCTTCTGTAAGGCAAAAGACACTGTCATTCAAACAAAACGGCAGCCTACAGATTGGGAAAATATCTTCACCAACCCCACATCTGACAAAGGGCTAATATCCAAAATTTACAAAGAACTCAAGAAATTAAATGCCAAGAAACCAAATAATCCAATCAAGAAATGGAGAACAGAGCTAACAGAGAATTCACAAAGGAGGAATCCCTAATGGCTGAGAGAAACGAAGAAATGCTCAGCATCCTTAATCATCAGAGAAATGCAACTCAAGACAACTCTGAGATTCCATCTCATACCTGTCAGAATGGCTAAGATCAAAAGCTCATATGACAGCACATGCTGGCGAGGGTGTGGAGAAATGGGAACCCTCATACATTGCTGGTGGGAGTGCAGACTTGTGCAACCACTACTGAAATCAGTCTGGGATTATCTTAGAAAACTTGGAATAGCTCTGCCTCGGGACCCAGCCATACTACTTCTGGGTATACATCCAAATGATTCCTCACCAAACCACAAGGAAGGTTCCTCATTTATGTACATAGCAGCCTTATTTGTAATATCTAGAAACTGGAAACAACCCAGATGTCTCTCAACCGAGGAATACATTAAAAAACTGTAGTACATCTACACAATGGAATACTACTCAGCTATCAGAAACAACAAAATCATGCAATTTCCAGCCAAATGGATGGAACTAGAGAAGCTCATTCTGAGTGAGCTAAACCAGGCTCAGAAGGATGCACATGGCATCTATTCACTTATAATTGGATTTTAGCCATATAGTGCAGGAAAACTATACCACAACCAAAGCACCAAGGGGAACATGAACATAGACTTTGTTTCCTGTCAATGAGACACTTTGCCTTAGTGGTGCTGCCTTCTAGACCCCCAGTGTATCAGGAGGCTCTTGGCCTTCATATGACTGCTGAACTGGGGGACACTCCACTCCAGGGGAGTGGGATGGAAAGGATAGGGGGTAGAGGGTGGAAGTGCAGGATGGGTGGAAAAAGGACACTGTGATGGAGATGTAACCTGAAGTAATAAATAAATATTTTTAAAAATCTTTTTTTCTTTAATTAATCTATTTATTCATTTTACCTCCCAATCACAGCTTGAATTGATGACTTAGCAAATCCACTCTACTTATCTATTTAAGAAAAACTACAGTGCCTTCTGCAAGCAGCACCACCCAGAACAGGCAGAGCAGGAACAACCCAGCTGTCCATCAAGCATCGAGCTTATACATGAAATATGGCATACTCAAGTGATAAAATATTATCTAGCCACAAAATGTTATCATATGCCTCAATGTGGGTATACTTTGAAAACTTAGGACTCAGTGAAGAAGCCAGGCACAAAAGATGCAAATTCATGGTTCTATTTATGTGAACTGCCAAGAAAATGAGAGTCTGAAAAATATCATTGGTCCTTATACTTTGGGCGGGGGAACACAGAGTGACTACAGATCCATGCCAGATTTCTTTCTGTAAGGATGTATATGCTCCAATTGAACTGTGGATTGCCCATACAATTTCTGGAATTTACTAAAACCCCATTCATCTTCTTTACAGAGTTGAATCTGATGGGATATGATTGATATTTTAATAAAGTTATTAAATATCCTTTAGTAGAAAATGCAGATGATGAAGAAAAGCATAAAGTGAGTCTACTTATTACAAATAATTGTATCATTTAAATGCATTTTGATGTCTTCCCTTCATGGTGTTATCATTCCCTGTTGATTTAAATTATTAAAAAGTGTGGATCATAAAGAAATTTTTTTTCTGTTACTACATATGACAGTGCAGAGAGTTGGCTGGTTAGAGTGCTTCCCTCTGTAGCATCTTGTACAAGCACTCCTGGGGTCCTGAGGATGTGAAGGATGAAGAGTTTGGATTTCTGGTCATTTCAATCAGAGGATTCTACTGTTCCCTCAGTCTTGAACAACATCTAAGACACAGTTCTCCATCTCAATTTTTGGGGTTTCAGCTATTTGGGAGACCTTCAGGGCCATCCACTTTCATTTTGCCTTTTTTAGGCCAGAATGTAGGCATGTTTCTTGCCATATGAACAGATGAGAGTGGCCAAACTTTTCTGAGATCTTTGGTGGCCATACTGTAATAGGGAACTACCCATACACTCCAGGAAGACAAGGGTTCAAAAACTGAAGTTAATGTCTTCTTTCAATTTCCTTTATTTTTTCTTTTTTTCTTTCTTCTTTCTTCCTTCCCTCCCTCTCTCCCTCCCTCCCTCTGTCCCTCCCTCCCTTCTTTCTTTCTTTCTTTCTTTCTTTCTTTCTTTCTTTCTTTCTTTCTTTCTTTCTTTATCTTTCTTTCTTCAAGGCAAGAAGGGAAATGTTCTGCATACAGCTCAGGCACCTCTACAACTATTATGAATATCCATCTAGAAACATTTTAGATAACCTTCTTCTTTAGCCAATCCTAAAAGAGGTTTTCAGCATAACCCAAGAGGCAACTGGTCTTATTCTGTGGCTGGAAAAAATATATGTAAAGACAAGTTTGCAGAGGCAAAAGCAAAAAACAAAAACTTGAAATTCATGGATAGGGGAATGTAGCTTAATGTCATTCATATCATCATGTCCCCATGTGCTGTTTTATAGGCAGGTGACAAAAACAGATAAATCTCATCTACCTTCATAGGTAATATGAATGAAAGAATATATCGATAAATGTGATTTATTTTGGAACTTTTTGCTAACCAAGTAAGAATTACTGAAATGGGGTGTGGGACTGTTATATAGAGACACTCCACTCCAGAGGAGTGTGATGGAAGGGATAGGGAGTAGAGGGAGGGACTGGGAGGGGTGGAAAGAGGACACTGTGATGGAGATGTAACCTGAAGTAATAAATAAATATTAAAAAAATAATAAATAAAACAAACAAACAAAAAAAAAGAGAATTACTCTAAACTCTGGAATTTTCTCTTGCTGTCTACATCTTGTCTTTTTCTCCCCCTGCTGTGGGCTTATAGTAAGATACCATGGCCCAAGTATTATAATTTAATTCCAAAAACCATAATTAGAAAGCCTGAGGCATCATTAGGAATATACCCACAAGCACTAGAGGGCAATGCTGGACAAATATTATTGAGATTCAAGGAAACTCCAGTGAGTATGGCTGGAATATTAGTTTTGAATAAATAAAACTCCAGATGCAACTTTGAATATTCTGACTGTGAGTAGGAATGAGTTTCTAGTCACTTGCTCCAGCCTGATTACAGGAACAAAGAGGGCAAGGTTTCCTTGATAGCAATCAACTCTGCTTCCTGCTTCATCAGGGCACTTTGCCCACAGTGAACCTGGGGCAGCTTAAGAGCAAGCTGGCAGAGGGAGGAGATAATGGCCCATGTCAAAGTCAAGAATGTTTGTGGGACCAGAAATCAGAATCAAAGCCTTGAATCTGCAACAGGGAAAAAAAGTGCTCATTCAATTGTGTCTTTTTCTTGTAATACATATGGGGAGAGTTATTTATACTAGTTAAAATTAATTAAAATCTGATTATGAGCTCAGGCTTTGGAATTGGGGAGGTGACTTAATAAGGAAAGTACATGGTGGACATGTGTGGGAACCTGAGTTTGACCCTAGCACTCATTTAAGAAGGCCAGGCATAAACATGCAAATCTGTAACTCTAGTGGCAGTGTTGATGGAACTGGAAAGGGTGAGGTAAATCCCTGGAATTTACTGTCCAGTCTGCCTAGTCAGTTGCTGAGCCCTAGAGTCAGTGAGGAACCCTGTCTCAAAAAAGAAGGTGGAAAGCAAATCAGCAAAGACAACCAACACCAAACTCTGACCCCCACACTCACACACACTAACGTGTATGTTAACCCATGCATAGACATGGATTAATACACATACATAAACTCACATGCCGATGTAGAGATCACGAGTAGTTGTAGGTGGCTATAATAAGTAAGTCAACTATGTTGTTTTTTGTTTCTCTTTCTCTTCTGCAATCTCCTTGTCCTACAGAGTCGCAGTTATGTCCAGAAGATGAATGAAACCCCTAGAAGAGATTGAACTAGAGCAATAGTTTGCCAAGAAGAATCACTGGACTGTAGCATCATTACTATTTGGTAACTGCCTAAGAATTAAAATTCTTGAACCTTCTGAATCACAGTCTCTGAGGCTGGGACCCACCAACTTTTACATGCTTCATTTTCGTTTATAATTTTCTTGACTATAGACAAATAATAATTTTGGGTACTTAAGGGGTAAGAGATGAATCTATAGGTATGCATTATAGAATGACTGAATTGAGCTAATTAATACTTCCGTCACCTCAAATATTTATATCTCCTTATTGAACACTGCACCTTTTGATGATATTGCCTAAATCCCTCATCCTTAACATCTGATAGCTGCCACTCCATTCTCTGCTTCCATGAGTTTCATTGTTTTTAGACTCCAACTAGCTATATAGTAATATGGTATATAAGTAATATAGTAACAAACTCTGTCTGGGAAACACTGGCCTGGAAGATAGAATAGTAAACCTTTAGAAAATAATGATCATACAATGCCATATAAATTACAATCCTATAGTACATCATCTGTTGTCTCTTTTACATTTGTTTTATATAATTTACACAAAAATCTTTACGTTGTATATATTTTCCAGAATTTATTACTTGCTTTTATGTGACCTGAGGTATATTTCATGTTGAATTGATTGGATTATTAAGTCTAGATTATAAAACTAATCAGATTCTCATTAAATTTCTCATATTATTATTGACAAAGATATTAGAGCATATAAATGTATACTGTTTTAGCTTACAAACAGATTTCAAAGGGAATGCATGATGGGCTCAAATAACTTTCAACGAGTAAAAAGCCATAATTTAACCTAATGCTTCTGTCACTAGTACCAATATTTTCCCTGTATTATGTCTGCATATACCGCATATGAAGCTCTGTGCATACTAACCAGTCCAAGGGCAATGTTGTAAAAATAATAGCAATTAGGCAAAATGATATTTCTTAACATTTCCTAGTGTTTAATGAACAACAGGTTTAATCAGAAAAAAAAAGAAGCAGATGGAGTTTTCTAGAAAGAAGGATAAAATGTTTTGATATTTTTCAAGAGCAGATGAGGTAATCCACACGTGAAAAAGAGATGATGGGAAGAGATATAACTGAGCACATTGTTTTGAAAATTATTAGACTAGGGACATATGGTGAAAAACTGAACTCCCGGGAGTACAAAGAAAAGAAGGGGGCATGGTTGGGTTGCTATAAGACCATTAAAGAATAAGATAAAAGGTTTAGAAGTGCTTGAAGTAACAGATGATTGTGCAGTAAGCCAGATGTTATTGGCTTCTTTTCATTTGCATCAGAACCTGGCATCTACAATGGCAAGCTTCAGCTTCAATATGTAGGCCTATATTGGTCAGTGTTAAATGCCAACTTGAAATAAGCTAGCATTATTTGCGAGACAAGTCTAGGGTAATGCTTTCCAGCATGATAGAGCTTTTCTTTCTGAAACACAACTGTTCTACATTCCAGTCACAAACGTGTTCCAAAAGCCTAGGAACCAATGATCAGTTTTACCACAGCAACTGCCTAACTTCCAGGTACCTTTTTTTTTTTTTTTCCATTTTTGGTACCAGTTTTTCTTCCATTACTGTGATAAAATACTGTTGCAAAGAAACTCAGGGGAAAAGTTAAAGAGTCCATCATGGCGAGGAAGTCAGAGCAGTGGGAGTTTGGAGTAGATAAACACATCATATCCACTGTTAGTAAGAAGAAAGTGATGAATGCATGTTGCTTTTGAGTGTCCTTTCCCATTTTATACAGTTCACGATCCTTGGGAATGGCACTGCCTACACCCATGGGTCTTCCCACCTCACTTAAAGTAATCATGCTAATCCCAGACAGGTATGTCTAGAGACCAACTTCCAAGGTGATTCTATACTCTTTCAAGTTGACAATTAACATTATCCATCATAGGGGTGAAGTCTGAGAACCTCATGTAATGCTAGTGCATAATGGATGAGAGCCCCTGTGAGAGACAGCAATGGAAGGGCTGAGGCTTGATTGACTCAAGAGATGGAACTCTCCAAGGTATGCCCAAGGAATGCAAGATATGCCTTTGTGTTGTGGAACTTTAGATGGTTTTGGGAGAAGGCATGAATGAGTTTGTAAATGGAGGAAATTTTGAGGTGTTCTACGCTAAATGGAACCTTATGATTGTGTGTGGTTGTTGAGAAGGAAAGATGAAATGGTTGCCTTGGGAAAGAATGGCTACATTCAGGCTATGCTGTATAGTTCAGTATATCCTTTTCCTACAGTTCTAATTGGGCTTCAGTAAAATATTTCTCATCAATGAGTTTTTGCAAATGCTATTTTGGAGGGGGGCTGGTAAAAATTGAAGACATTATTTTTCTGGAGATACAAGCTGGGTATCATTTGTTAAGCTATCATTTCTTACATCCTTCTTATGTCTTTTGTTAAAGGGTTTTACAATCTCAAAGTGTCAGTATGTCAGTGTTATACAATCTTTTTTAATGCTATTTAGATTATGTCAGTTTCTGCACATACAGTTTTTGGGAAGGTTCTACATGTCTATAAATCGTTCTTGAAAAATATATTAAAAAAAAGATAGTATAAAATAAGAATTTAAATGCCAACACTATGGTCACCTTAAGGGTCAGGACAGTTACTATTTTAGGAAGCATTTGGAGTGGGAGTTGAACGTGGAGTTCGTGACAGTCTCCCCTCTCACCTTTGATACGTGGCTTAGGAGTTGGTACTGAAGTGGAGTTGTACACTCCCTATTGTTCATGTTAAATAAAGTGGTAAATCCTGTGGGATGTTTAAACAATGGCCACAACAATATTTTTATTCTGTTTTTTTTTCTATTTTAGGACTTTTGCTATTTATTTCTTCTCCTTGAACCTGAGCATGCAGATGACTGTAAAGGCGTGTGACTTCCCTGACTAGCTCACAGATTTGTTCTGGCAATCTTGAGGGACACTGAGCAACCTTGAAGCCATCATACAGGAGCCATTGTGTGGAGAGAACAGAATATTGATTTACAAGCCAAACCATTATAGTTCCCAGACGCTTGAGTTTCCCAAACTCAGGTACAGAGCTTAAGTGACAGAGCTTTACAACAAAGAGGAGCCATATCCATAGGACTCTAACACAACTGTAAACTCGTGAGAAAATAGTGTTATCATTTTAAGAGTTCAAGTGTCAGAAAGACTACTGTTTATGACCAGAGGAGAGGCAGAAAATCCATAGGTGACAAAAAGAAGTTATATATAAGGGACAATAGCATTTTTTGACCACCTCACATAAACTATTGACTCCTGCCATTCCTTATATGTTTACTTTTGAAATGAATTTTCTTCATAGTAATTACTACTGCATAGTAGAATTTATATACTTGATTGGTGAGGTATTATTTCTTCCTTAAATGAATAAAGAAAATTATTTTTGCATCAATATAGACATTTACTGGCTTACTATTGAAAATGTAGAATGAAAAGAAAAAAGAAAATGTAAAATGTACTAACACACCACATTATAGAGTAGGATATGTGAAAGATACTTTGCACAATATTAATTTTTATTATAAGAGTAAAAAACTAAATTATTTATGAGTTTTATGTAACTTCTTTGTTTCTGATTAGTTATACAATTTGTGTCAAATATTTGATATGCATCAAAAGATAACATCCTTAATCAACTCCATGATAACAAAGTGAGTGAAATGAGACTCTGTTTTTACTAATTTATTCTACCCTCCAATCCTATGATAATGACATGAACAATTTGAAAAGGTTTCTTGTGTCTTATTTGAAGAAATTTGATGTTTTAAAAATATAAGTAGGCTAAATTTCTCAAGAAATTAATAAATGAAATCTTCACAAACACATTGGAGAAATTAAACAAATCATTGAATGTATGAAATCTTCACAGGAATTCTAGAGCATACTAACTTACGCTACTGAAGCATTAATCATAACAAATGGTTCCTGGAATTACACATGAAATTTATGTGTATAAATCTGTATAATGTGTCAGTACAGGAAGGCTCAGAAGAAAGTATTGGAATAACAGATAACTTTATTTTTTAATCTGAAAATTATATTAATTTTTTGAGCTTGTATGTGAGCATGCATGCATGTGGGGGTCAGAGGACAAAGTGCAAAAGTCATTTCTCTCCTACCGTCCTAGTCCTCAGGATCAAACTCAGGCTCAGCAGCAAATGCCTTTACTTGTCGAGCCATCTCCCTGGCCCCATGCATTTTTTTTAATTCTTTTTTTTCTTTATTTTTTATATCTTCAAGTTACATCTCAATCGCAATTCCCTCCCTACTCCCTCCTCCAGTCGCACCTTCCCACCCTCTTCCTCCTCAACCCACCCATCCCCTTCTTTTTTTTTTTTTAAGTTTAAGGTATATCTTTTTCCCCCCAACAGCTCCCCTTTACAGTCCAACAAATGGCTCTTTCTCTTATAATGATAAATACAATAAAAAACAACAGAGGTAATTAGGCCACAATTATGAGAGTTATATGGCTTAGCATACATTCCCAATGTCCAGTCTATATGTATTTGGCACCTGACTTTAACATTCTACTAACCATCTCCATGAGTTTAAAGTTCTATATCCAACTCAACTTTCATCCTAACTTTCATCACAATTTTAAAAACATCTTCTTAGATCCAGAACACCTTCTTGATTCCTAAACAACTCAAGATTTAACTATGAGACTCTAGCTATCTATTCTTCAACCACCTCAGAGACCTGAGAGGGATAAATATATCTGATTATATAGGAAGTGCAGGGCCCGCAGCTTCCAAAACTAAGAAATGACATACCAGTGGCTGCCTGGACAGTTCCCATTTTCTCTCCATACATCATCAATCTTCAGTCATTTGGCCTCGTTTCTCTGACAGACATTGATTGTAGAGCAGGAATTATGAAAGAAAGGACTTGCCTGCCCTGTCTTGGCAGAGCTAGGCTGTCGACTTACCTGCTTCCAAGTTTTGTCCTTTTTGGACAGCATTCTGTCTACAGTTGAAGCAAGGGGTTTTTCCTGCCAAGAGATAGGCTTGCCACTAATTCAATCATCTCCCACTGGAGATTCTTTGATGCTCATCTTCTACTTGGAGTAGAATATGGGGTGCTGTCAGGAGTTGGCATGTCTTGATATCAAAAAAATCTAAAGTTAAGAAAACATCTTTGAATGCCATATTCTGAAGATCTCTTGAGGATTTTGAAGAGGCCCTATCTATCTCTTATATTAGGATAAGCAAATGTTGCTTGTCTCTTAGCAAGTTGATTTCTGATTAGCTTAGAAAATAACTATAATAGACTGTCATAGTACCTAACAAAATGACAGGCTTGCATGACTATTAGTTTGCATCTCTTAATTATCCTAAACAGTTTATGACAATTAGTATCAAAAGGCCAAAACTTCACATTTCATTTTTTTCTTTTCTTTTCTTTTTTTCTTTCTTTCTTTTTTTTTTTTTACCCTTAACCCTTCCATCCCACTCCTCTGGAGTGTAGTGTCCCTACATAACAGTCCCTCACCCCAGTTCAGTGGTCATATGAGGGCCAAGAGCCTCCTCATACATTGTGGGTCTACAAAGCAGTACCACCAGTGCAAAGTGTCTCATTGCCAGGGAGAGAGAACTAAAAAACAAAGAAACAAATAAACAGACAAACAGATAAAAAATAAAAATAAAAATAAAAAAATAAAAAATAAAAAGTCTATGTCCATGTTCTCTTTGGTGCATTGGTTGTAGTATAGATATCCTGTACTATATGGCTAAAATCTTCCTATAAGTGAATAGATGCCATGTACATCCTTCTGAGTCTGGGTTAGCTCACTCAGGATGAGCTTCTCTAGTTCCATCCATTTGGCTGCAAATTGCATGATTTCATTGTTCCTGATAGCTGAATAATATTCCATTGTGTAGATATACCACAGTTTTTTAACCCATTCTTCCTACACACTGTTATTTAACAATTACATAAAGCCAACTCTGTTCAATTTTCTTTTCTGATTTCAAATTTCTCAGCATTAAGCTCCAAGTCTTCAAGCACTTGCTGAAAAGACTCTGATAAGCAAGGCTATTAAACTGGAATGGGACATTTATTTCTTGTAGGTCTGATCTTAGTCAGTTCAGATTTTTAGTTTTACCCACAAAGAACAAATGGACGGGTCAGGAGCTTGAAGTGAAGGCTCAATTTTCAAGCCAATGCTCCTGGAAATGATTAAAAGTTTAGAGACCTTATAATAGAAATGCAATACTGAACAATTCCATGAAAATTTGCCTCTTGAAAATATGTGTTATTCATACATTTCTATGATGCTTTTTAATTGTTATCTAATGTTACTAAGTATTATTACCATAGAACTTAATAAAATAGAAATACTATAAAGCTGTATGTGCAAGTCATGAGATAAAAATTTCAAGGTTATATATTTCAGTTTTTGGAAACAAAAAAATCAGCCCAAATTTCTGATTATGTGCCCATGACCTTTCCCTGTTTCCTATTTGAAAGTTTGAACAACACTGAAAATCCTTCTCCTGAAATGCTGACAGAGCATACACACCCAGCCTCTTTGTGAAGGTCACTAACAACAGCACAGCAAATGACAACATAAACAATCAATTCATACATTTTTGTCTTTACTAAAGTTACTGTCACTGGTGAAATTAAATTTCTTAAATTAAAAAACTATTTTTAGAACTGGGTGTGGTGTCTCATACATGTACTTGTACCAGCTGGGAGGATGAGGCAGGGGCATTCCATGTTGGAGGCCAGCCTATGATATATGAAAATATTCTAACAAAAAAATTAAAATCGATATTCTTAATTCTTGTAGCATATTTTCACAATCCTTTCTAGTTACAAATTTGTATTTGTTTTGTGTTCACAGTGTGCAGTGTATTAGTGTCTATCCAAGGTGAAAGTTATCGGTATTAAACATCATATTTAAAAAGTAATTTATCTGCTCATTAAATAATTTCCATTTCTCTGCTTAAGAGTAAAATGTAACATATTTACTCTAGGGATCCTTAATGACCTTATTATGTGGTAAATACATGTAACACATGTCAGCATTTAACCTTTTTCTTTTTTTGAGACAAGATCTCTCCATATTTGGATCTCTATGTATCTCTCTATACTGGCTGTCCTGGAGTATGTAGATGAGACGGGCCTGCCTCTGCCTCCCAAGTGCTGGGACTAAAGACATGCAGCACCACATTTGGTAACCATTTAACCATTTCAGATGACATTAAATTCATTAAACATGTTTTACAACCATCACCAACATTTATTCTTAGAACCCTTTCACCATTGCCTACACAAATCTTGTACCCAGCCAGCAATAATTTCCCTAGGCCGCTTTCTCTACCCCTATCCCTAATAGACTTTACACTGTTTTCTGTCCCTATGACTTTGCCTCTATGTTCCTTATATAGGGTTCATAATATGGTGATATTATGTGCAGCTTGTTTTACCATCATGTTTTAAACATCTATTTCGTGCTGTGGACACAGACCAGTGGTGGAGTGCCATTCTCTGTAATGTTATCAGCACTACATCAAAATAATATCCACTGTCTTTAGTTATCACATTTTGTTGAAACTTAAACCAAGGCACATAAGGAGGATGTACAGTCAGTCACAACTCACAAGAGAAGAAGTTTGCTTCTGAAAAGAAACAGGATGAATGAACAGACTGGGTTAGGGTACAAAAAGAGAGTAGGATAGATCAGGGTTGGAACAGTTTTGTGTTTGTCATGTTGGAAGGGTCCAGACTGGTCAGTCCTCATTGGGCACTTTATTAGTGCAAACTATTGTTCATTTTAAAAACACTTTTTCAAGTTCATTTGTATCTTTTTAACAAATCAAATACCCATTAGTACATGGCATGAGTGTTTTTATTTTTTTATTTGTTTACTTACATTTTGGTACTTAAAATGGGTAATGGAGTGGACTTTGTGTTTAATTCTGATGAAGAAATTAAACAGTTGAATGTGACATAGTCATCTGATAAGATACTGGAGAGGTATTATCTTTTCATGGAAAGTCATGAGAGTTATACTAATCACATCAGCATATTAAAGGCCAAGGAATTGCATCAGAGATGCAATATGTAGATGAAAATGCATTTGTGTTTGTTTATTTTGAGACAGGGTCATATTATGTAGTCCTGTCTGGTCTAGAACTTGCCATATAGTCCAAGCTGTCTTCAAAGTCACAGAGATCTACCTGCCTCTTCTTCCCAAGTGCTGGGATTAAAAGTGAGAGCCAACACACCAGACACAATGTATTTTTTAAGGGGAGGGTTTTTGAAGAATCATTCCAGCAAACTAGACCGAACTCATCATATAGCTCTTCCTGCTTTGGATGCTGTTATTGAAGAGATCCTGAGAGTTGTTTGAGAATGTCCCATTTGGAGCTCATCCAATTATACTGGGACAAGGATCTCAGGAAATCTCTCCTGGCATCTGCTGCAAATAGTGTTTTGATGAAATACTCCAATTTATGTAGTTTTCAACAAGAAATTCTCACATAAAGTTCCAGGGCACTTCCTCACAGAAATAGCCCAGTGCATGGATATACATGTACTGTGTGGAGAAAACAAAGAATGAGCCAGAGGTTGGCTGAGAGGTTACAAAATATAAGGGAAATACTAGTTGAATAGTGATTTGTTTCAATTAACATATTTTTCAAAGGGTATTCACCTTAGTGACTGAATATTTTCTGGATATTTTAGTTGACTTAGGCTTTCCAACTCCTTCTCTTTGTGACTGTCAGCTGCACAAATGTCTTCACCACACTTGTACACACACACACACACACACACCCACGTTCAAACACACACACATATATACACACATAATCGCATGTATACACACATTCTCAGTCTCCCTCCCTCCTTTATCTCTCTCAATGTCCTTCTCTACCTCTTTGACCACTTCTTGAAAATGCAGTTATTTTTGTAATAAGCTACCTCTCTTCTGAATGCGGAAGACTGCAATCAGTTAAGGTATTGATTTAGACATCGTTACCAAGCAGCACGTTGGTGACTGACATGCTTGTACTGACATGTGACTCCTTAATGGCAGTTAGCGTGATGAAGGGAAGAGGAATTGGGACAAATAAATGAAGGCCCTCATTACACCATTTGGAGATGGGATTTTTGAGTCCTATTCCCAGCAGGCATATTTTGGGGCCATGTCATATACTATGCTTATCATCTGCTGCTCTGGGTTGATGTCACTGTCACCCTCAAGTATGCCTCTGAACTACGGGAAAGGTAAGCAGATCTGATAGAGTCATCAGAGGCTTTGCTGCTGCTCTGGGTTGATGTCACTCTCACCCTCAAGTATGCCTCTGAACTACGGAAAAGGTAAGCAGATCTGAGAGAGTCATCAGAGGCTTTGCCTAGTATAATTACTTGACCTCATTTTACAGTTAGTCTTGTTCAGATGGCCTTGCTGGATCCCCAGCACATAACCCAATGCTCCCTGACAACTGATGTGCACGTCTGATGAATTCCCACACTGAGAAGCAAAAAAAAAAAAATCATGCGCTGACCATGACACTGTGGTTTGTATATTTTTGTAGTGCCTTTATGGACTTGTATGTTTAGCTCTCAGAGATACTAAAAGGCAAACTCAGGTTTAGGAAAGCTCAGGTTTAAACATTACACATGTACATTAAATTTCTGAAATCTAAGTAAAAAAAAAATTCAGCAGATAGAATTGTTTATCTACTTCTACTCTTTCTTGTTTAGATAACATATTATCCTTTTAAGGAAATATTTGGTACATTGCCTTCTCTTTTATTTCTTCTTCAGAAGCTGAATATTGAAGCAATATGCTGAAAAAATATCTAATTAAATGATTTACCCAGTATTTATACTATATTTAATTGGTTTGGCAGTTTTAATCCTTAACTCGCAATTTAAATGAATACACACAGACACTGGGTGGATTTTAACAAGCCTAGGCCTGAGTTGTTCAATCCTAGCCCATTTAAGATAGCTCATAATTCTATTACCCAAATATGACCTCATATATACATATGTCCCTTTGAATTATTATTTTCCACACTAAGCCGATGTTCCAAGCCACATGGATCTTCTTTAATCTACCCCATGGCTTGTCTTCCTTGTTTACTACTGGCTTTTCTCGAGCAACCTTCTTCTTCCCAAGATGCTCTCTCTCTCTCTCTGAAAAAGCCCACACACTTTAGTCCTGCCTACCTCTGCCTTTGTCCAATCTCCAGGCCCCAGCATTTATTTAACCAATCAGAGTCAATTAAGCAAACAGACAGCAAACAGGACCAATCAACACTTAGAATGCTTAACACCACCCCATCACAAATACTTCCTTGTTATAGGTTTGGATAACTGCTAAGACTGAAAAGTTATACAAAAAGGGACTGGAAAGAATTCTCAGCTGGAAAAGGCTTGCTAGACAAGCATGAAGAGCCAAGTTTGTCTCTGTAGGATTCATGCAAAAAGTCCAGTACAGACAGCATTTCAGACCTGTAATGCCAATAGTGGGAGGCAGAGATGGAGGATCCCTGGAATCCATTTGCAGCCAGTCTAGCTAATTGTTGAAATACAGGTTCACTGAAAAGAACTGTCTCAAAAATTAATGTGGATAGCAATTGAGGAAGTCATCTTTCCTGCCTCTGGAAGGTAGTCTGACTCTGACTTCTGTATACATGTATACACACACATAACTGTACATTCTCATGTACACACACACACACACACACACAAACAAAAGTACTTGTTAGTTTAGTAGTTGAATCTGAGTTGATATGAAAGATCCTCAAGTAGATCAATTTATTCCACAGACTATCTTTTATTATTATTCACGCTTTTCCTTTGTCATTCTTCTTTATATTTATTTATTCATAGATGTGAATACAGTTGTCCCTTGGTGTCTGCAGGATATTGGTTTCAGGACTCCCCCACCATTGCCCAAATCTTTGGAATGCTCAAGTCCCTTTAAATAAAATGGCACAGCATTTGCATATAACCTGCAGACATTCTCTCCTGTACCCTTTCAATCATCTCTAGATTACTTTTAGTATAAAACACAATGCAAATGCTGTGCAAATATTTGTTATACCTCATTGTTTCTGAGATCATAACAAGAAAAAAGTCAATACATGATCAGCACACATGCAAGCTTTTCTCTGATTATTTTAAATCTGAGATTGGTAGAGTTCACAGCGGAGGAACTTGCAAGTACCCAGAGCTGATTGCAAGAAACTTTTCAGTAAGAAAGAAATAGTCATTCTCTTTGTGGAGTCAATAATCTAGACATACATAATACAGATAATTTGTCCCTGGGGCATTTAATATTTATTATTAATTTCATACTAAAAAATATAAACTGTAGCCATAATGAGGGCCCATAATTGTTACACAATTGGCATGAATGAGTCTTGGCACCACTCTAGGATTATAAATATATGTCAATGTCACAGAAATTCTAATTTGTGTATTCTTATTAGTCTATCTTTTTATACTTGAGAAAAATGAGGAGGAAGGTGGTAAACTCTGTCTGTTATCACATGCCCTACAAACGGGAGAAGTACCATCCCAAGAATCTAGGCTATGTAATGTGAGCCAATGCTCCATCTGGCCTCTAACTGTGAATGTTGAATATTATTGTTAGCCTTGAACCTGGTTCTTTTTCAAATTCTATATTGATTGCAGGGAAGACAGGGCACCCAACATCATCTTAGGATGTATAAATGCCGAAACCAACTCAGGAAGCAACAGGGTTACTAAACAGACAAAAATTGAACAGAAGAGGGAAATAATGAGACATTTTATTAGATTTCAACTTAGAAGAAAGTCTGTAAGTGTCCTCTTGTATGTTTAAATAGTTATTGAAAACCATCTGTGATTTAGTATCTCCATAACCAAAGACCATCTGTGATCTAGCATCTCAATAATTCAGGGATACCACTGTGAGCCTCGATATCAACAATGATCTTACAGTTACACATAGAAAAGGAGAAGCTTAGTAACTTGTTTAATTCAAGATCTGGTACCCAGTCAACATTTTCCGTCACCCCCTTTATTATGAGGCTAGGCATTACAATCTTATCTTTGCATCAGGGCTTCCTGAGACATTGGTGAACTTCTAAATTCGGATACATTGGGAGCTCAATCAAATTTCTTGTATTGTATCTAAAACTAGGTGAACAGAAATGCATAAAAGACTCCAAGAATTTGCATTTTAATTATGTCAAAAACAGTAATTACATTGATTCATACCAACCACAAAGGGTACAACTGACAGAAAGCAAGACATGGACGGCCTCCATTAGAGGAAGTACTGCAGGCCATATGAAATTATTTGAAAAGCAAAGATATGATCTTTACCTGTGAATGTATCTTCTGGTAGAAAGCTGACCTGTTTTTAAATAGAGGTTATTCTCTTCTCTTTCTGGGATGACAGGCTGGTTTCTTTCTGCATGGCAACTTTGATGCAGCCTTAGAAGATTTGTGCACAGTGGACTTGAAAAGAAATAAGAGCACAAAAGTAGGAGCAAAAGCAATTTTCAATATTTGTCATAGTTTTCATGTGCCATAGTTGCTGTGGTTTAAACACTGTTTGTCCCTGAAGCGTACACATTGAAATTGAGCCCAAGGTATTAGAAGTGATTATGTTAATGGGTTGCAACCCCCCTGAGTAAAATTTAGTTTCGTGTAAGGATAGAACAAGAAAAGGCTGTGTTCTCAAACTCACCACACTTAGTCAGTTCTCCATGACTGTAAGAAAATACCTAAAGGAGTGGGTGTCTTATTTACTTTTCTCAGTGCTGTGACAAAATGTCTGACAAAAGCAAGATAAGAATCCATCAGAAGCACACCCAGAAGCTGACCTAATGTAGATAAACCCTCACAAGGGTGTCCACATGCTTGTCTCCCAGGTGACTCTAGATCCTGTTGCCTTGATAATCAATATCACAGACAGTCAATATAAAATAGACAGAGCAATCCTCTGGCACACAGTTCAGCAGTTTCAGTTGATGGTCAGCTGTCCCTCCTGCTTTGGACCCATAGTTAAACAGCATGTCCTGGAGAAAGCCCGTGGTAGAGGAAATCACTCACTTTATGTTAGCCCATCAAAACATATCTCGATGTCCTCAATCCCTTCCACCAGACTCCACTTCTCCCCATAAGTCTCTTAAGCTAATAAATTTTCCAGCTTAAGGCCTTTAGGTGAAATTTCATGAATTAGTCTAGACAAAGTGAATTTGTCTTGGACCTTCCAGCCTCTAGAACTTGGAGAAATAAATGCATATCATTTATAAGCTACTGTAATCACTGTATTTTGTGACATCCCCCTGAATCCACTAGTATAATAGCAACACTACATAGTCTACAGATTTTCAAAGTATTCTGAATTGCCAGAACTAAAGTTAACTGGCTAAAATATGTTTTTTTTTGTTAAATGTTATCTTTCAGTATTTATAGAAACTGAAACAGCTCATGTTTTGTCTTACTTCTGTGACATAGATGTGAAGACAGATTAAAAAAAAAGCACCCGATGAAGTGAAAAATGCCACAATAATTTCTTTGTGTCCCTTTTTTTTTTTTAGTCAATGGGGCTGTATAAACTATATTTTACTGTGAAAATTCACCATGAAGTGAAATTTAACCCCATGCTTATAAATAGCAGCTCCTGGGGTGCAGTGACCATTCACAGGTGAAGTGCACTTGCTGCGTTTCAGAGGAACCAAGTTCAACTGAAGTTGTGTTAGGTAGCTCACAACTACCTATAACCCCAGCCGCCAGGGGTGCCAAGACTTTCATGGGCATCTGCACGTACATGTGCACATATGCACACATAAATACACACATAATTAAAAATAAAGTGAATCTAAAACAACCAAGTAGCACAATAACTAGAATTGTGATTCTGATAATTACTTTATTTCTAGATTATAAAAAGAATATAAATGTACATGAAAAGCCACTCCCTTGTAGTTCCCCACATGGCTACAGAAAACACAAAGTAGAGAAATAACTACTTCTTTTGGTAAGAAAGTCCATATTCCAAGTCCTTTAAAAAGCGAAATAGCAATGCTTAGGGGACTGAAAAGCAATTAGAAAATAGACTAGAATTCTGGTTTTATTCCATTACACATACATTGTCCCAGAAACACACCATGGAGAAAACTGCTTCATCCAGGAACTGAGAGGAAGGTGTGTGGGACACAAGCTCCTCTTCAAAGGCCCCAGTGATCAGGTTCCACCTCTTAAAGATAAGCGAACTTTAAAATAATGAAGATTATCCACACAGTATTAATTAAGCTATTTCCATCATGATACTTTTAACTAAAAGTCCTGCTTTCCTGTGGACTCAAAAAACTTAAAATATGCTGACTTCATGCCTATGCTAAAAAGTGAGGGTCCGTGGGTGTAGTGGTGACATTTTTCCAGCTCTTCAGTATTTTGTCCATTTATATATCATCACCATGGTTACCATGATAACATTTAAAATAATTCCAATGTAAATCTGACAGCACCTCATTAGGTTCTCTCAGAATCCCGTAATTAAGTAAGAAAAGGCTGCTGATTGAGAAGGTTGGAGCCACACCGGACAGGTTGTGTTTCCCATTAACAGCCACAATGTCCCTTCTCCAAGGTTTTCCCTGATGTGACCCAGGCTTCTTTCAGGCTAAAATCTGGATCATGTGGTTTTCAAACTGAAGGCATCAGCAGATGAAAAAAGAGACCAACTGAGATTCCATTTCCTGTCTTTAGATGTGGGGAATTAGATAGAGATTTCCCTTTGTCTACCCCCTAAGTAAGGGAAGTAAGGACTGGAGGATGCTTTAAAGCTGCTTTCAGAGACTCTCAGAATCCAGTAAGGGTTAAGTTCCTGGATCTTATTATTGTAATTTATCGTGTTTGTTTTTCTCAACAAATTGAATGTAATTATGAAAGATAAAAGTGCCATTTAATCAAGGTTCTTTCTGGCCAAAGGCCACCTACCAACAGAACTGGAATGAACCTGATTCATATTCTTAATAATTTTAAATCTATGGCTTGTTCCAGGCCCCAGAGGTGAGTTTAAGTAATGTACAATTTTTACACAAACATATTCTGTATTCTGATGAGGTGAGCCACATGAAAGCAATTTAAGCCACCACTGCAGCTGCGTTGTTTGCAAGAAAAGCATCATGAATGCTCAGTTTGACATTCTTTGGGGTTTTAACTAGGGGGAATGTTTACACTCTTGAAGTCGTCTGTAATGAGGAAGAATTTAGACTAATTGGCAAACCTAATAAGAGAGCTGATTAGTTTATAGAAATAGCTCAACTCCATTATTTGACACAGAAATCGCAACTGTGTCTTGTTTTAAGAAAGTTCTGGACAGTTTTGTGATAGAAAGAGGCTGAGAGAGAAAATAAGCAAGACAGAATAGCATCTGGACAGAATCACTTATTCCTTGTTTTTTAAAGGGGCTGCTCTTCACCTTGGAACGGACTTATATACTTTGTGCTTAGATTCCAATTACCCAGTCTGAGAAGGGAATCTGCATGGATGTAGCACTCACAGCATGAGAATGAACAGAGGAACTGGCCTTGAGTCAAACTGTGGTGTGCATGCATAATAGTCAGGACTTAGTGCTTTATATAAAATTCATATTAGAACAGAATGCATTTTCATTGCCAATATCATATCAACTTCTCACTCAAAAGAAGTGTGTATTCCCCAGTATACACTTATGGAATTTAGAGATGTAGAGCTTAATTATTTTAAACTTTTATAATTACAACTGACTTTAATCAGTAGTTAAGGAGAAGGGTGCAATTTGACTATTTCCAAAATTACATTCTGTTGTCACCACTGAGAGAGGTAGATCTAAAGTATCTCAGGGGCAGAGGCCAGGGGGTTATGAGATACCTCACATATCTCAGGCTGCCCAATAGCAGCCCTGCTAATCTGGAGGGCTCAGATCCTTGGAGGCCTCCAGCAATATGCCAGGAAACAATATTCTTACCAAAAGTGACCTGTGCCTTGGGAGGCTTCCTTACCATCCCTACAAACACATGAACAACCCCAAATCTGAGGCAAAAGCCAGCTCGGGTGAGAATTTCTTATGATGACTAGAGACAGGTCAGTGGACAGCCTGAAAATTCCACCAGTGATGAGTAGAGTGTGAGAAATCAAAGCAGAAAGGGTCTTTGTCTTAGGAGCAAAGGAAAACATTGCTTAAAAAACACATTGGAACTGTCCACACATCATTTCTGCTCCAAGACAGAAATGAATCTGATTTAAACCAAAACACTGGGAGAAACGGATGGCTTACATGTCTCGATAAACATTAAGTCAGAATAAATTTACTCTTAACATAGCAGGTTCTGCGCTAGAGATTAAATGTGCCTGCTGCCACAGGTCACAGCGTTCGAATTAACACAAATATGCAAGTATTAAATTATTTCACCAGCAAGACTAAAGCTTTTCTGGGAATAGGTACTCTGATCATATATCTACCTGTCCTACCTAACTCCTTGACAAAATGGTTTAGAGGCCACGGGAACTATTGCTCCATAGAGAGGAGCCTTATGAAGTAGGTATTTTAAATTCAAGACTGCAATTAACTGAGCTCAAGCTAATGTTTCAGGATTTATACCAACACTGGTTTCCAGAAAAAGCTGCTGAGCTCACATGGCAGATTGCATCTTTTACTGTCCCCTCCCCCACAAACACAAAGCAGCCCTCTTTGAGCTTTGATCTCAAAAGGATGGGCCTCATGAAATGAAGGCAAAGGTTTGTACCTATTGTTAAAATATTCATGGGAGTGGAGGTGGGGCAGCTAGGTGCAGGTAATGGGAGCCTGAGTTCAGTTCCCAGGACTTGCATAGTAGAAGAGGAGAATTGACTCCCACACTACTTCCATATGTACTCCTTGGCACATCTGCACCTGCCACCTCACCCTCCCACACAAAAGAAAGTAAAAGAAGTGGAAAACAATAATGAGAAGTCGCAGATTGATCAATAGCAAGAGTGTCAACCTAATCTCTCTATAAGAGAGCATCACTACTTCCTCATACTAACTTACCTTCTTACCCCCATCTCATGACTCTCCTACAAGCTCTCATCTTTCTTCCTGCCACAGGATGGCGTGAATTTTATTGAACAGGCTTTGCTCAGTTAGAAGAGTTAAATTCTTCAGTGTGCAAGCAGCCATGTATTTCCACACACTGCATCTTTCTTTTTAACACTGTGGATAACACCTGCATTTCTGTTACCCATTTATCTGGCAGTTTTTACAGCCATGAGGTAAGTGCTAGCAAACATTAGAAGATGACAAAGGGGAAAAGGAGAGATTCCCACAAGGGTGTTTGGCAGCACTCTTGGAGACCTTCTGACCATCAAAAATTCAAAGATTATTATTTCTTCGTGATGTCCCAGGAATATAGAAAACCTTAGCTACAGGCTTCACATCCATAGAATAGATTCTTGCTCTATAACACAAGGCTGTGAGAAACATTCAGAAACTCAGCAAAAAGCATTACTTTGTTTTTCTAATGGAACGCGAGCATTGCCTGAGTTATCTGATCCTATGAAATCTTTTTCCATGTTTTTGAACTATTGCACAACTCTGTGAACTGTAGAATACTGATAACTGGGTAAATCATTCCTGTCCCATAGAAATGTGAATTTTATCCAGTGGAGATGCAGCTGATTGTCATTTCTCTGTGGCTACCAACTGAACTTGCATTTACTAAGCAAATTCATTCCAGCATTTCTGATCTGTACATGGGTCTTCTGGATTGATTGTATTATGTTATATGTTATGCTTCCTTTGTAACTGCATTAGCTAAAATACCTGACATGGATTCACTTTTTATATATATGCACACACACCATTGATGGCTACATTTTCTGTTACAACTGTGTTGTAAGACATTCAGTGTTTTAAGAATAGAAGACAACACCTTCAATCAAGTTCAACATCGCCTTTCAAAAATTATAAAGTTCAACACTCACAGGTTGACATTTTCTAATGGCATAAGTAAATTTTTCTTAAATCATAGGAACTCATTTGGCAGGAGAGGAGAGGCAGACACTAGTTCTGATTTCTACAACCTCCATTAGAATTTATGTTATAAAGATAAAGTGTGTTAGTGTGCGTGTGCGTGTGCGTGTGTGTGTGTGTGTGTGTGTGTGTGTGTGTGTGTGTGTGTGTGTG
>CAJQZJ010027609.1:0-10141 GCA_907164525.1 Lophiomys imhausi | reverse complement strand
CATAAAAAAGACACATGCACTTATAGAATGACAATTGTATTCTAAGTTATGCTATAAATATACTTATGGCTCTTTTCAACACATGAGGGATCTCTTAGAGGCAAAATATGGAATGAATAAATAATCAGGAACTCATGGGTAAAAAAACAAAAATGTGTGTGTGTGTGTGTGTGTGTGTGTGTGTGTGTGTGTGTATACCCATGTGCAGGTGCATGGAAATTTTATTCAATAATGATGAGTTTACAACATATACAGACTTTAAAACATCTTGTGTAAAAGAAAGTAAACAGAAACTAAAGCCTACAGCTAATCCGACTACTTTTTTAAGTGTTCAAAATAAGCAAAATCATAGGAAAAAAAATCAGTGTCGTGGATGACAGAGGGTAGAAGGAGAAAGGCATAGATGGGACTGTAAATGTGTAAAGTTTCTTTGGGGATGATAGAGACACTAAATTGTATGCTTTTGAAAACTGGATTTCATAGTATGTAAATTATATTTCCATAAACTATTATAAAATTCCCCAAGATATCCCATTTCTGAGTAAACATTGATTTCCACCTGCCATGTGTCTTCAGAAGAATCTTTACAGATTTTTGTTTTCCTCAAGCATTTGGAAGCAGTTTGCTCTTCTTCTTTTTTTTTAAATTTTAGCATTAGTATCAACCCTGCTAATATATCTTCTGTACTTTTCTGTTGAGGTTTAAAGAAAAAACAAACAAACAAAAATAAACAACAACAACAACAAAATAAGAGCAGTATTTCCAACTTCCTATTTTCCAATGATTTGAGAGGTTTTCTTGTGCAGGTGCTAAGCATGTGTTTTCCTCATTGTTTACAATCATGAGAATGAGAAATGCTAACTCAGTATTTGTGGGTCAAAAATATGTGGTTCACAGAAAGCAGACTTCCTTTATTTAGTCCTTTCTTGCCCCCTAAGACAGTACTTCTTAATTTAAAGTCAGTTCCTGGCAAAGATTATCATGTACTGATGACGTAATGGTAGATAAGATAAAATATATTTACTGGAATAAAAAGATATAGATGGGGGAAAGAGGACAATATGATGGAGATGTAACCTGAAGCAACAAACAAATTTATTTTAAAAAAAGATATAGATGGAAGATAAGGAAAGATAACTATTGCAAATATTAAATCAATGTCATAATTTTCAGGTGTCTCATTAATGCCTTTGAAATGTACACAACAATTGGTTCAGTGTCACAGTTAACATAATTAGGAATCAAATTGTTATCATATCTACTTAATGTATAAAGGTTGTAATATTGAAGGCCCAGAATATAATTATTTTGGATCTGGATCTTGAAACATTACTTTTTTTCTGGCAATGTCTTCTTAGTTATACATAATAGTAGATACTGCCACTTTCTCCCTTATACCTAATAAACTCAACAATGAAATAGGCATCCTGAGGTATCCATCCACAGTAAAAGTAAATTCTAAAAATTCCAAAAATGTCACTCTATATTTCACTGTCAAATTTCTTTTCATGGTTCTCACTTTTTTATTTTAACAATTTCAAAATATATTCTAACTTAAAATTACATCATTTGCCCCTCCCCTTTCCTCTATCCAGTCACTTCCCATTTCTTTTCCCTCTAACCCCTCTCATTTCTCCATCTACTCTCATATTGATGGCTCTTTTGGTTTGGTTATTATTGTACACATGTCTGCACAAATATATTTGCTTTGTGATTGTTATTGTTTGTTTTTTTCTGAAAAAATGACAAGCCCAGTCTTCAAATTTAAAGGATGTGAAAAGTCGAAGGGGATAGAACAAGGATGCCTCACGTGATGAGCAAAGGTACCAAAGAATATGGGTTACTTCATTTCATTAAAGGGCTTTTCTTTATACTCTGAAAATAAATATGAGCCTCATTCCCATCTAGATGAATTGTTTAAATGACTAATATGAAGTATGTAAATATAAGTGTAGGAGACAAAAATCTACAGGTCAAGTTGTGTAAATGCTGACTAGTTCTTTACCATGAACAGCAGTGAACAAATACCTAGCTACTTTGTCAACTTGTGTTTTGCAAGTTAAATATCAAATACCCAAAAATCAATGCATCAACACACCCAGGAAGGACATACAAAATCTCTGTTTGAAAACATTACCCACATATACAGTAAAACTAAAAAGAAAGTACTGAGTAATGAAGGTACTTTGTCCCAAGGTATGGAAATATTAACAAAACAATTACCACTTATAGCTGACCTTTACCAGGAAAACTTGGACAAACAAGACAAACTCTTTTAAAAGAAAAGTTTTCAAAGGGTCAAATCCCATGCTGTCTACAGACCAGGCAAGCTGCTACACGGAAGGAAGAATGTATTATACATAGACATGCTGCAGGAACACAATTACCTTTGAAAAAACTTGGGGTCCTTGTAGACTCTGCAGGGTCTGTGGTCTGTGCAGATAGCCGGCAAAAATTCATACTTCTATTTTCTCTAAAGCTTCCTTGTTTAGAAAATTCATTCAAGAAAAATGCCTTCTCTTTTCAGATTCATATTAAATTTTGTTCCAAGTCCATTTCTCCCTTTATCTCAGGAAATTGCGAGTGAATAAAAAGCTTATGTTCTCTCCCACAACTGGCATGCTCTTTGTACAATTTGTTTTACAAGGTGTCAGAGACAGTTTTTATCATTTCACTTGCTTTTAAATGTCCATCTGTTTCCACCCAAGTTCTTTTCACAAATACATGACCCACAAAGAATTTAGTTTATTTTAACTGCAGCAAGACAGAACCAGAATTTTTAACAGTCTCAGAATGAAACCTTCCACATTTCATTCTAGGACTGGTAGAATATACATTGAAATTTATTTCTGTTATACAAAAATTCTGGAGTAGATAAATGTGAGTAGGTAAACAAAGATTTTGCCACTTGTCTTGGGGATCAATTTGTAATTTTGTAAAAGCATACATTGAAGCGTACCAATTCCTACACAAGGAGCTATTTTTTTATTCCCTTAAAAATTGCCAATGGCAATTTCACTTTATTTTGGTAGAGCTGAATTTACCAAAATAAAAAAAATTGATCTATGAATCCAGAACAGGGGATATAGATACTATGAACAAGAATTCCTGGAAAAAAACCAATATCTGCATATGTTTGTCAGCTGATTAGAACTGCCATAATGTATAAAGGTTGTAATATTGAAGGTCCAGATTATAATTATTTTGGGCTACCTTTAATCCCCTACACAGTCATTCCTTGCTCACATCTGGATCAGACCTAACACGCTGTAGCTAATAGATATAGAACTTTTAGAATGTATTAACTTAACCAAACCAGTTTCCACCCACCCAAGGCAGAATCATCGGATAGCACATTCTGCACTTTGTTGCAACTGTCTACTTAATATTTCAATCAATGTATTTGAAAAACATCTTGATTTATGACTGTCTTTGTTCCATTACTATAAAAGCTCCATGAAACTGCTTTTATGACACAACATGCAATTTAGGGTAGTCTAAATTTGTGTTCCTGGATCATGTTCATTCATATATGGCCCTAGAAATTCTTTTGTATGCCCCTTGAGATGAGAATTGTTTTTTTTTTTTTAATGTTTATTTATTACTTCAGGTTACATCTCCATCACAGTGTCCTCTTTTCACCCCTCCCAGTCCCACCCTTCCACCCTCTACTCCCTATCCCTTCCATCCCACTCCTCTGAAATTGTTTTGAGACAACAGTACAGACCTTATTTTTCTAGATTAGAGTTAGTCTACAGAGAAATCAAGGCTTAATTTACTATATTCTTAGAACTAATCTGCTTAACATGACTCACATATTATTGAAACATTTATGACTCTGAGTAATCAAAATGTGTCTGTCTAGCCAATTATTTATTTATTTAGTTTGTTTGTGATAACCCTTTTGAAATGTACACTATTTTTTTTTCCTTTTTACAAAATTCTATGGAAACTACTAAAGGTATACATGTGTTTAAATAATAAAATTATCATTGTATTGACATGTAAGAAAGACAGCAAACAGAGGACTACGGTGTTTCTGGGGAAAATATAAATATAGCCTGATAACTAAACAAAATAGAAAATGAACATATCCACAGACAGAACCATAAGAATAAACTTCATGTATGTTTCACTATGGCCAACAAATAGTATGTATCCGTGGTACTAATTGTAAATGGAAGTGCAAGGATACTTTGAGTATATATAATAAACTAATTGAAAAAAAAAGAACACCCATTTAGAGAATGTTCTTTTCATGAACAGTAGCTGACTTCTTAAAACAAAACAAAACAAAGCAAAAAGATCACAGGAATTTAAAGGTTAGATTGTTAGAGAATAAGGAAGGGATAGTCACCAAAAAGTATATGAAACTGAAGATTTATTAACAAATATATTTATTAATAACTATAAACTGCTATATTATGCTGACAGAGTAGCCAGAAAGGCCTAGAGGGATGCCTGGATCTCCTTAGCTGGAGATCTGACCTGTCCTAGTAATAAGGCCTAAAACCCAGGGTGTCCTTTTTCCTAATAATTAATCACACCAAGACCTTTTAATGTTTGAATGCTTAGCCCTTAGCTGACTCTCAACTAGCTCATCTCAGTTAACCTGACCAACTATTCTTAACATACCATGTGGCTTTTGTACCTTCAGAACTCTCACCAATATGTCCTAAATACTGGTAAATAATTTAACTAATTATATCTACAAATGGCACCCAATCATAATTAGAATCCATGCTTACAGTCTGAGAAGGCCTGGGTAAAAGATGGTTTCCTAGCCAAAGAGCTGGGAACCTACTCGAATACATTTTAAAGGTGCTGCCTGGAAGAAAAGGCAGAGAGGTATGACCTTGGCTCTCCTAATGTACTAAAAAACACAAGAGGAAGCTCTTAGTCCTCATATAGTTATTGAGCTGAGAGGGGCTGATTTCTATGGACACTCCACATTGGAGGGTAGGGGAGGGAGGAGAGGGTGGGAGGGTGGAATCAGGAAGGGTGGAAAGAGAGCACTGTGATGGAGATGTAAATTGATGTAATAAATAAACATTAGAATAAAAAAAAAAACAGCAGCCTTCTAGACAGAACTTGGGAGTGGAATTAACTGCCTAGATTTAAAATGGAGGAATTTATAATGTCTCAGTCATTTGGATTCCATTTGAGTTTTTTTTTTTCCACTGAGCATCCAAATGATTTTTACACTGACAATTGTGGTTGTGTGTATCCTTTTTTAGAAAGATCAGATTAGGATAGGCTTAGAGAAAGAGGGAACTCACAGATGGAATGCTAAGTTACTGGCAAAGTCAATGGGGAAAGAAGGAGGCCCTTTCTGATATATAAGATAAAATTGGTGGCAGCTGGAGCTCAGAGCTCCCTGGCTACTAGGTGCTCCCAAAACTAGATTCCAAGGAATAATGAACCGAGCTTTAATTGCAACATGGGAGGGCATAGCTAGACCATGGCTTTTAGAATGTTCTTGTTTCTTTGCTTGATTTTTGTTTAAATGTCTTTGACTTTCCCTACATCAGGCAGTAGAAAGGATTTTTTTATGGTGTGGCATTGCTGAAAACATAGGAGATATTTAAGGATTTTGGCAGATTTGAGCAGGGTGGTGGTGGAACACATCCTCAACCCCAGCATAGTGGAGTCAGAGACAGGTGAATCTCTTGGATTTTAGACCAGCCTGGTCTAAACAATGAAGTCAAGATAAGAACACTGCTGATAAAGATAAGACTACTTGCTAACAGTCTAGAATATAAAATGACACATTTTCCTTGAAGTTACTATATAAGTTTTTGCTTAAGAATAAGTAATAATGTCCTTGGTTATCTAATGGGTAAATACACATAATCTCAAATTTATATAAGGGCAAAGGTGTGACAAGCCAGGCTCCTTAGGTGTGGAGCTCCAATGGGAGAACTTGTGCCAAGAGGCATTTTGTCCTAAAAGAGATATACTCTGTGAGTCAATGTAAGGAACCAGAATTAGGTTGCAGGAGGAATACATAAGCTGCATGCCTCCAAATGCCAAAAATTAACAAAAGCTAACATAAAATAGCATATCATGCTACTCTAAATCAATTTTCTTAAGAATGGGCCTCCCATGGGAGAATTGGAACTCAAACTAATATAAAATGGTTCAATTAATATTATTGTTTAATAAAGGTAATTCAATTAATTACAAATCACAAAACTTGGAAGACAAGGAAAAGAGAGATTCCTTGTGAGTTTGAGGCCAATCTAACCTACAGAGCTCTACAGAGCAAATCAAGACAGCCCAGGCTACACAGAGAAACCCTGTCTCTATAAGGATAGATATATCCACACAGAAATTACATCTCCAAGGAAAGGAGAAAAGCAAAGAAAAATATAAATGCATGCCTTTGATCTCAAAACTTGGGAGACAAAGGCAGAGACCGATAAGGTCCTTGTGAGTTTGAGACCAACCTAATCTACAATTAGCCAGAACTACACAGAAAAAACCTGTCTCAATCAATTAATAGATTTATGTCAGCTGTAGAGGAGAAGATAAACTCCATACAGTCTTATGTTGAATTTTCAAATTAAAAATGATTATATATAGTTGTATATATGTAAAATTAATTAAGATGGTAATAATAATGATGGTTTTATTTATTCACTTTATGGAAAATGAAAATATATCAGACCTGTGGACTACTAATTTTAATAAACTTACAACTATAATGACTTAAAATGGAGGACAAAGTCTATGTAATTATGGGAGAGAAGATTTTTTTTTAATGTCAACGTGAATGAAAAGCTAAGTCTTCCATCCAGACTGATAGAAATCAGATCTAACTGGAAAGGCCTCCTAAGATCTTGGCTACAAGTAAAAGAACAAACAGGTAACTTATATTTTCTGATTCCACTATGTGGGAACAGCTCAGACTGCTAACACACACACACACACACACACACACACACACACACACACGCACGCATACAATAAAAATCTTGTTGGCTACTTAAATACACATCTTGTTATTATGTGCCAACCTTTCATCTGGCATGAATGGAGACATACAAATGTCTTTCTTCTTCCCAAAGAGCACAAAATCTTCTTTGATTGATTTGTGCATACTGCACATCCCAGGCATATTTGTAAATACAGAATTGTATGTTACTTGTGAAAAATTATATATTTTCAGAACAAAGGAACTAGACACCAAAGAAGACAAGATAAGTAGATTTCCAGATTATTCAGCCTCACAGACTGTTCAAGCCAGGACTTCAGTAAAACCCTAAACTTTCCCACCCAAAGTTCCGATTTGGACTATAAACTGTTCAGGACATTCAAATTGCTGAACACATAGAGACTGGGCAACACATGTACTATTAACTTGCTTAACCATTTTTCCATGGTTTCCTGCATCTCAAATCAGCAGGAAGCAATTTTAAGCGAGTGATGCTCCATTCTCAAAGGGTAGGGTGGATGATTATTTCATCATTTGATGGGTTATAGATGTCATTTAGAGGGACTGGTTACAAATTGTTAGATTTTTTTTTCTCTTAAGCAAGGTATAGGAGGTTTAGACTCAGGGTCTTCTCTCTTTTTCGTTTCTCTCTTATATAGGGGGAGAAGGACTTGAAAAGAAAAAAGAAGGGGGATATGGGTATATAATATACAAATGATAAGGGTAGATTATTGAATTTTCTCCACGTCTTAGAGCTACTGACATTCTCAAAATAAGGTTATCTTTTGATACATTGGTATAGAATTTTATATACTGACACAGATTTAAGGTTATTTTGACACACATATATGTATATTTCAACTCATATATAAGGTATTGTACCTGTACAACTAATTTAAAAGTACAGGTTGACTATCAATCCTTTTATGGGTTGCTATTGCAATCTATTTAGGTGTCTGGGTAATACAGGTTGATGGCTTGCCAGTCAAGTTCCTGGTCATATCAATTACTAGTCTTAATTTATCACAAAATAGTCTTAATATGTTAAACAGGTAGTAAATGTTTAATAATATTCAATTTGCTTGTCAGATATAACATAGATACAGAAATGATAGATTTAAAAATAAATAAATAGATGTCTTCAAAACCCTCAGAGGCATACCGAAAATGGGATTTTAAAAAGTTTTTATTATTTTAAGAATTCTTTCACTTGAGACAGTCAGCTCCTGACAGCTCCCATTTGACTCAGAAGGAAATGATGATCATAAAAAAAAAAATCTCCATCAGGAGATAATTTCTACTTGGCAGAAATGCCTGTGTTCTCTCAACAGACCATATACAGTCCAAAGATGAGCCATAGGTTAAATGTAGGTTAGTCGATGGCCTGATTCTGCAAAGACAGAATGAGTAAATTCTTCTTATTTCCTGTTGCATAATTAGTCTGTGAGACATGCTTGGCCAGAAGGATGAAGATGATGCTCCAAAAGTGTCAAGAGATATTTGGGATTGTGTAGGTGGCAAAGTGTCATTTTTCTTTTTTGGGGGTGAGCTTATTGCCTACTTCTTACTCACTTCCTACTCAGCCAAATAACTTTATCCCTTCTTAAGTCTTTGGTGGGGTTGAAGACATAATAGGTGTAAAGTTTCAAGTAAGCCTAGTTGTTTAGTATCTAGGAGATGTTTTTAGATTGATAAGTATAACATATAATAGTAAATATTTAAATTTAGAACTTTAGACTCACCAAAATAGGCTAGGTTTCTTTCTTCTTCAAGATTGTCTGATACAAATAGGCTAGATATTATGTATGTAACTTTTATATATTTGGTTGTGAGCCTAGCATTTAACGGCTGAGCCATCTCTCCAGCCCTATGTATGTAACTTTTATATATGGTTTTCCTGATTGTTTCATATTGGTTCTTACTGTATATAGTTCAAAAATAGCCTTTCTATTAGACAAAAGGAGGGAATTGATATGGCGATCTGTTATGTATTATATTCTAAATGTTAATTAATTTCTCCCAGAGGCCTGCTTGCTATGCCAGGCCATAAGTGCACCAAGTGATGTTAATAAATGCTACAGCATCGATTGGGTAGAAGAGAGGTAGGTGGGGCAAAGATGCAAGGGCTTGAGGAGCAGAGGGAATCATGGGAAGAAGAAAACAGGAGAGGAAGGAGAGAATATACCCACGTGGTTAGAGATACAGGAACATCATGCCATGTGGCCTGGAACATTGGTATAGCATGGAGAAAAATAGGCTAGGGGGATGTATGTATATGTCAAGGGGTTTTATTTGGTGAATAGAATTATGGGCTACAGTAGTTGTGACAAGATTGTACATTTCAGGGTAAGGCTTGTTAAAATCCATCAGGTATCTTAATGAGATCATTTATAAAGGAGGATTAAGGATTAACACTGCCAAAAATTAAATACATTATAAATACTGGTAAATAATTTAATTAATTATTTCCACAGGTATAGCCCCATTAGTCATGAGTTTTTATACACGCACTTCATAGAAATTTATAACTATGAAAAATTATAAACAGTTAAAATTTGTGAATACATTCTATTAACAATATTGAAAATAGACTGCAGGGCTATAAGGATAAAAAAATGTATAATAGAATAGACAAGTGAAAGTTTTATAGATTAATTTCAAACAATGACAATGATTTAAAATGATTATCACACATCTTGTTCTGATCAAATGTCTTCAGTTTTTCAACATCACTCTCGTCCTCTTGTCTACTGAAATAACCTCAACAATCACCTTTTTTACTTCTTTCTCGCCTAATCTAGGAAACAAGGATAGAAAGAGATTACTAATCCTTTCCATGCCAATTCTAAATGGTTATAGCTACTGTCCTACAGAAGAGGTTAAGGCGAGGAAAACTCAGGGTTTTGTTTCTTTAGTAATACTTTTATATGACCTAGGAAACTTGAGACTGAAAACTTAGAGATCCAGGAAGGACTATATATTTTCATGGAATGGTTTGATAACACATGGACAGCCAAGGAAACCCAAGATTGGGAAAAAGTATACGATATAGATATAGTAGACTACATGACAAAAAGAGAAGTAGTTTCTTTCACAGTGGATCTAGGAAGTACGAGGTGATATCAACATTTCATTATCTAGAATTTCATCTCTGCTGTCAAATTGTCAGTATCTAAAACAGTTCGCTAACATAAACATGCTGCC
>CAJQZJ010027601.1:0-18464 GCA_907164525.1 Lophiomys imhausi | reverse complement strand
CCTCAGCAGACTGCCACCAATCCTTTTGATTTGTGGCTTTTGTGTGGGGTAAATGGAAGTTGCATGGACTTGGGATCTGTCATTATGCTTGGGGGAGGAATTTATCAAAAAAGGAATTTTTCCCTAGGGTCCGCTACCAAATTAAAATTTTCTAGTGGTAGTGGCTCTGGAACTTGGAATTCTTCGTTTCATTCTTACCGCAATAAGACCTTTTCAGCTTCGCCAGTGTGTCTCTGGCCTCCTTTTCTGTGGATTGTAAGTAATGGGAGTGCATCCTTGGGTCAAGAAAAGTTAGTATGCACTCCGGACATATGTTTTTATGCCCTATGCTGGAATGCCACAGCCTTTCCTGTGGCTGTGGTGACTAGAATGCCTCGATATGTACCAGTTCCTGTAGAAGCCCCCAATACCATGATGCTATTCAGATTTAAAAGAGATTTTGGCATCACTGCAGCTATTGTTACTGCCATCACTATTGCTGCTGTGGGGGCTACTGCCTCAGCTATTGCCTTGTCTAGTTCGATACAGACTGCCAATGCCCTGAATAACATCTCAGCCAATGTAGCACAGGCATTGGATACTCATACCTCTATGAATTCTCATCTCAAAGGAGGCCTTATGATAGTTAATCAACGCATAGATTTAATACAAGAACAGATTGATTCTCTTTGGCAACTAGCACAATTGGGGTGTGAGTGGAAAATGCAAGGTTTGTGTGTTACTTCGGTGCAGTATCAAAATTTTAAAAAGGCTGCTAATCTGTCTAGACAATTGTCAAAGTTTCTCTTACAGGATTGGTCGGCTGAATTTGAAAATTTGATGAGAGAGCTGAGAGCAACAATCGTCCACATCAATTCCACTCGGGTGGATCTGAGCCTGGCTACTGGTTTGACTTCCTGGATACAGACGGCTATGGATCATCTTAAGGAGTGGGCGGGCGTAGGCTCTTTGGCGATACTGATGATACTAGCCTCTTTGGTTTGCCTATGGTGCATCTACAAGATGAGAGCCACACATAAGCGAAATGCAGCCATGATTATACAGGCCCTTGTCGCCATTGAGGCGGGCCAGTCCCCTCAGGCATGGCTCACTGCCATGAAACCTTAAATCTTCACTGAGCATAGTCCCTGCCCACTGAGGTATTCGTTCCATGGGTATTAGGGTCTGGCAAGTCAATGACGGAGTTGACGTGTAAGTCTCAGCCACCTAAGACAGGGCAGCCCCGAGTGGGGAGGCTGACCCAGAGACGGGTAAGAGTTTGAGCATTGCCCTCCTACAGGCTCAGGCCCACTGTGAGATCCCCAGATATGGGGATTACGAAGCCTTTCCAGGGACTTCTACCTACTTTAGAAAAAATAAAAAAGGAGGAACTGTAGAGAGCTGTGACGTGCCACGCCTTAAAGATGGCGCCGGTTTCCGCCTTCCACCAGCCCGACGGTGAGCACTCTCGGTGGTAAACAAGTCCATATTTGGCTAAGACCGTTGATCTGGCTTTCTTCTGCATACGTGGGCCTCTAAGATAGCACCACGTGGCTTTACTTGATTGGCTGTTCATATAATACTTAGCCTGTGGGTTGGGTCTGCCCGGGCATTCGAAAGACTGTTTTCAAGGGACCTGAATAAACTGCTTGAGAAGAGCTTTTGCGAGTTAGGTCGTCCTTGCTGGTCGAGGGGGACACGACATCAAAGTATCCTTATTTGCAGATGATATGATAGTATACATAAATGACCCCAAAAATTCCACCAGAGAACTCCTACAACTGATAAACACCTTCAGCAAGGTAGCTGGATAAAAAATCAATTCAAAAAAATCAGTAGCCATTCATTATACAAAAGATTAGTGAACCAAGAAAGAAATCAGGGAAACAATACCCTTCACAATACCCAAAACCAATATAAAATACCTGGATGTAACTCTAATCAAGCAAGTGAAAGACCTATTTGATCCACTGGTTTGTTTCTTTACCAGTACCATACTGTTGTTATTACTGTTGCTCTGTAGTACAGCTTGAAATCTGGGATGGTGATACCTCCAGATGTTTTTTCATTGTAGACCCAAACATAGACCCACACACCTATGGCCAACTAATCTTTGACAAAGAAGCCAAAACCACACAATGGAAGAAGGACAGCATCTTCAACAAATGGTGCTGGTCCAACTGGATGTCCACTTGCAAAAGAATGAAATTAGACCCATACCTATCACCTTGTACCAAACTTAAATCCAAGTGGATCAAAGACCTTAACATAAAGCCGGCCACACTAAATATAGTAGTAGAAAAAGTAGGAGAAACCCTCGAACTCATTGGCACAGGTGACAACTTCCTGAACAGAACACCAACAGCTCAAGACCTGAGATCAACAATCAATAAATGGGACCTCATGAAACTGAAAAGCTTCTGTAAGGCAAAGGACACTGTCATTCGAACAAAACGGCAACCAACACTCTGGGAGAAAATCTTCACCAACCCTACATCTGATAGAGGGCTATTATCTAAAATCTACAAAGAACTCAAGAAACTAAATGCCAAGAAACCAAATAATCCAATCAAAAAATGGGAGATGGAGCTAAATAGAGAATTCACAAAGGAGGAATCCCTAAGGGCTGAGAGACACCTGAAGAAATGTTCAACATCCTTAATCATCAGAGAAATGCAACTCAAGATGACCCTGAGATTCCACCTAACACCTGTTAGAATGGCTAAGATAAAGAGCCCAAATGATAGCTCATGCTGGCGAGGGTGTGGAGAAAGGGGAACCCTACTCCATTGCTGGTGGTACATCTATACAATGGAATATTACTCAGCTATAAGAAACAATGAAATCATGCAATTTGCAACCAAATGGATGGATCTAGAGAAGCTCATCCTGAGTGAGCTAACCCAGTCTCAGAAGGATGCACATGGCATCTAATCACTTATAGTAGGATTTTAGCTATATCGTACAGGATATCTGTACTACAACCAACACACCAAAAGGAACAGGGACATAAACTTTTTTTTTTATGTTTTTCTTTTTGCTTCTCCTTTTTTTATTTTTTCTTTTTCCTTTTCCCTTCTCTTTTTCCTCTCATTTTTTGTTGATATTCTTTGTTTTTGTGGGTTTGTGTGTTTGTTGGTCTTTTTTTAGTATTCCCCCAGTAGCAAGGAGACACCTTTCACTGGCAGTACTGCCTCGTAGGCCCCCGATGAATGAAGAGGCTCTTGGCCCTCATATGACTCCGGATCTATGGTGAGAGACTGTTAGGCAGGGACACTCCATCCCAGAGGATCAAGACGGAAGTGTCAGGGGGTAGAGCATGGGAGGGTGGGGCTGGGAAGCGGGAAAGGAGGACAATATGATAAGGATATAACCAGAAGCAACAAACAAATAAATTTATTAACTGAAAAAAAAAAAAAAAGGGCAGGTGGCAGGGCTGAAACACTGTGAATGGAATAGAGGATACAGCCATTCGGCCTGGTTTTGCAGACCTCCAGGTGTTGAGAACACGTGGAGCTAAGGTAAAATACAAGAGAATTGTGGTGTTGGCCCATGCCTTTGACTTCAGCGGAGTCAGGGGGAGCACCGTAGAGTTGGTGGTCTTATGTATTCTGGAGTCATACGGAGCAGGGTGGTGAGGGTGCATACTCTTGGTACCATCATTCAAGAAGAGTACACCCTTGGTCCCAGCTCCCAGCACACTGGAGACAGAAACAGGCAGATCTCGGAGCTCAGGGTCAGCCTGATGCAGGGCAAACTCTAAATAGAGAAAGACTTCAATCCAGGAGTGGTGGAACACATCTTTGATCCCTTCAGATGGGAACCACAGGTCTCTGATCCCAATAATTAGAGTTCAGAGACACACACATGGTATTTGGAGGGACCTAGGTTTGGAGGCTACTTACAAAAGGCCTTCTTGATGCAGGCAGATTGTCCTTTGTGATCTCAAAATATATACACTGGAGCTGGTTTAGCTCCAAGGTGACAGAATGATTTCTTCTTTAACCCGGATTGAAAGATAACGCTTTGTATGTTGTCGGAAGGCCAAATTTGCTTCAGGAGAAGTATTACCTAGCCCCCCCCAAAAAAAGAGGGTAATTGTCCTAGGGTTGGGATTGGGGCAGGGCTCTGTTCTTATCTTTCCAGGAGAATTGAAGCATCCATTCGGGGAGCCTGGGGACAGCTGGACAGCAGAAACCTCAGCAGAGAGCAGAATCAGGCACCAAGGAGGACGAGTGACCCAGTTGATTCTGCCTGGCAGACTACCTCAATAGCTGTCTCCATCGGGGACCTGCAACCACCACAGCAATCCAATGTCACTGGGACCCTTCAGCTCTACACAATGCCCCGACCGGAACCTCAGTGAAGCCTGCAAGATCAGCTTCTGCCTACAAACTCCTTAGGTCATCTAAACAGCTGAGAACAGAAGGACTGAACATAAAAGGAGTGTACTAACATTTTTAACCATTTTTTCCATTTGGGTTCGGGCCCCAAACAGATTTACTACAACCCAAATCAGCAGGACGTCACTTTAAGAGAGCGACATCCCATGCCCAGAGGGTGAGGAGGGTGTTTCTCTGCCCTTCTTTTTGGTTATTTGAGGGATAACTGAAAACTCTGATATTTATGGGAAGAGATTACAAGCTGATAAATGGTCCTGTTTAATGGGTTTTGGAGGTTAGCCCCAGGGACTTCCTACTTTTCCTTTTCTGTATCCTTCTTCCTCTCCTATGTAGAAGTGCATAGGCTTGAGAAAAATGAGATATAGTCATAGCACAGGAAGGTCCAAGAAGAAGGGGCAGATTATTGAATATGCCCTTATACCTTTGTATATTGATACAAAATTAGTAGTATATTTGGCTAAAGTGGTATTGACCATTGTTTATTGTGCAAAAATAAGATTGTATTGGATTACATCGGTATTGTTCTTTGTATATTGATACAAAATTAAGATTATAGTTGGCCTCAATTGTATTGACCCTTGTATATGGACGTAATATTAAGATTGTATTGGGCTACATAGGCATTGATCTTTGTATATTGATACATAATTAAGAGTATATTTAACCACAATTGAATAGATCTTTGTATATTGATACAAAATTAAAGGTAACGCTTCCTAATGGTATCATACCTAGAGATACTTAAAAATAAAATGTGAAGCTCTGACCTCTTGATACCAACCATCGAAAACTGTCTAGGATAGTTAAGTAAAACAAACTCCTAGTCATGCAAACATGTCACTTTGTTAGCTACTATGACAGTCTATCACAGATATTCTCTAAACTACCCAGTAATCAAGTTGTTAAGAGACAAGCAACATTTGTTTATCTAAATACAAGAGATGGATAGGGCATCTTCAAAAGCCCCAAGAGATCTGCAGAATATGGCATTCAAAGATGTTATCTTAAATTAAGATTTTCTTTTTTTTTTTTATATCGAGACATATCAGCTCCTGACAGCACCCCCTATTCTACTCCAAGTAGAAGATAAGCATCGAAGAATCTCCAGTGTGAGATGGTTGAATTAGTGGAAAGCCTATCTCTTGGCATGAAAAAACCCCTTGCTCCAACTGCAGACAGACTGCTGTCCAAAAAGGACAAAACTTGGTAGCAGGGAAGTCGACAGCCTAACTCTGCCAAGACAGGGTAGGTAAGTCCTTCATAATCCGTGATCTACAACAAATGTCTGTCAGAGAAACAGGACCCAATGGCTGAAGACTGATGCAGGAATGTATGGAGAGAAAATGGGAACTGTCCAGGCAGTCATTGGTATGTCATTTCTTAGTTTTGGAAGCTGCAGGCCCTGCACTTCCTATATAAGCAGATATATTTATCCCTCTCAGGTCTCTGAGGTGGTTGAAGAGTAGATAGCTAGAATCTCATAGTTAAATTTTGAGTTGTTTAGGAATCAAGAGGGTGTTATAGATCTAAGAAGATACTCTTAAAAGTGTGTTGCAAGTTAGTATGAATGTTGAGTCAGATATAGACCTTTAAACTCACAGAGATGGTTAGATAGTAGAATGTTAAAGTCAAGGGCCAAATACGTATAAACTGGACATTGAGAAGGTATACTGGGCCATTTAACTCTCATAAATGTGGCATATTTATATCTGTTGTTTTGTGTAGTGTTTACTGTTATAAGAGAAGGAACCATCTGTTGGACTGAAAGGGGAAACTTCTGGGGGGAAGAGGGTGGAAGGGCGGGATAGGAAGGGGGAATAGGGAAGGGTTTGTGACTGAGTTGTAACTTGAAGAAAAAAAATAAAGTATTTATAAAAAAAAAAAGAAAGACCTGTTTGACAAGAACCTCAAGTCCTTGATGAAAGAAATTGAAGAGGATATCAGAAGATGGAAAGATCTCCCACGCTCATGGATAGGTAGGATCAACATAATAAAAATGGCCATCCTACCAAAAACAATATTCAATATTCAATTCAATTCCTATGAAAATACCAACATAATTCTTACAGACCATGAAAAACAATTCTCAACTTCATATGGAATAACAAAAAACCCAGAATAGCTAAATAAACCTGTACAATAAAACAACATCTGGAGGTATCACCATCCCTGATTTTAAGCTATAATACAGAGCAATAGTAAGAAAAACTGCATTGTACTGCTATAGGAACAGACCAATTGATCAATGGAGTCGAATCAGAGATGCAGAAATAAACCCACCTATGGTCACTTTATTTTTGACAAAGAAGACAGAACCTTACAATGGAAACTGGATGTCAACATGTAGAGGAATGCAAATAGACTCATATTTATTACATTGCACAAAACTTAAGTCCAAGTGAATCAAAGACCTAAACATAAAACTGGATATGCTAAATCTAATAGAAGAGAAAGTGGGGGGGAAAGCCTTGAACTCATTGGCACAGATCACAACTTCCTGAAGAGATCATCAATACCTCAGGCTCTAAGACCAACAATCAATAAATGGGACCTCATTAAACTGAAATCTTCTATAAGGCAAAGGAAATTGTCATTAGAACAAAATGGCAACCCATAGATTGTCAAAAGATCTTTACCAACCCCACATCTGACAGAGGGCTAATATCCAAAATTTATAAAGAACTCCAGAAATTAAACACCAATAAACCAAATAATCCAATCAAAAAATGAAGTACAGAGCTAAACAAAGAATTCACCAAAGAGGAATCTCTAATGGCCAAGAGAAACATGAAGAAATACTCAACATCCTTAATCATTACAGAAATAAACCTCAAGATGACTCTGAGATTCCCTCTCACTTCTGTCACAATGGTTGAAATAAAAAACTCAAATAACAGCACATGCTGATGAAGTTGTAGAGCAAGGAGAACACTCCTCCATTGCAGGTGGGAGTGTAAACTTGTACAACCACAATGGAAATCAGTCTGGTAATATCTTAGAAAACTTGGAATAGCCCTACCTCAAGACCCAGCCATACTACTTTTGGATGTACATCCAAATGATTCCTCACCAAAACACAAGGATATCTCCTTATCTATGTTCATAGCAGCCTTATTTGCAATAGCTAGAATTGTTGAGCCAGATGTCCCTCAACCGATGAATGGTTAAAAAAAAAAAAAAACTTTGGTACATTTACACAATGGAATACTACTCAGCTATCAGAAACAAGGAAATCATGTAATTTGCAACCAAATGGATGGAACTAGAAAAGCTCATCCTGAGTGAGCTTACCCAGACCCAGAAAAATACACATCACGTGTATTCACTTATAACTGGATGTTAGCCATATAATACAGGATAACTATCCTACAACCCACAGACACAAAGGAACAGGAACCTAGTATAACTATCCTATGAGAAATTCCACCCAGCAACAGATCAAAACAGATGCTGAGACACACAGTCAAACATTAGGTGGAGCTCTGGGAGCCCTACATAAGCGAGGGAGGAAGAGAGGCCCGAAGGGGTCATGATCAACACGTGAAGATCAACAGAACCAATTAACCTAGGCCCCTAGAGGCTTATAGTGACTGAAACACTAACCAAAAAAAGAAGAAAAAAATTAGACTTGACCTAGACCCCACTATACACATATAGAGGATAGGCAACTTGGTCCTCACACATACCCCTTAACAAGTAGGGGTGGAGCCATCTCAGTCATGGACTTTGTCATCTGTTAGTAGGACACTTTACCCTAGTGGAGCTGTGAAGTTGGACCTCAGTGCAAGAGGAAGCTCTTAACCCTCACGTGACTGAAACTGAGGAGGGGCTGATATGTGGGAGCACCCACAATAAAGGAATAGGATAGGTGGGAGAGAGGGTAGAGGATGGGAGGGTGGGATCTGGAGGGAAGGAGAGAGGGGGCTGTGATTGAGATGTAACTTGAGTAAATGTATAAAAAAAAACAAAAAGAAAAAGAAAAAAGAAATTGTCTTGGATGGTCCTGCTCAAAGATCAAGCCTTGGTTTTTCTGCATATAGCTGGGTACATCAAACTGGCTTTGCAGTGATATGATAAACTAGGTCATTGTTTAGTCTCACAATCACGAATTAAAAATCTCTGGTGTACTGAGGGAATATTGTCACCTATTTTTAAATTCATAAAAGTGAGCATATTTCAGAGACACATCTCTGTTTGATCACTTGTTTACCTGAATTACCTTTAATTAATCATTCACTTCATTTCCAAGTATCCTTGGAAGCATTAAACCCTGCTTGATTTATCCATATGGCCTATGATGGATCTTCCATAAATCTTGGGTTAATTTGAACAGCTTTCTAATATGAAAATGACAACTATGAGATCAAATTGAGGACATCCTCCATATACTTAATTGCTACCCAAGGATGAGGAGTGAGGATATTTAGACAAAAATTAAAATAAATTAAAAACTAAGGAAGTTTTGATATTATAAATAGTGGTCTGTGCATGAATTGTGAATGCATACACTGATGATTATTGGAGCAAAAATGCAGAATAAACTCCATACCAAGAGAGATAACTTGTTAAATTTATTTAATATTGATTATTTTTTAAATACTTTTTTTTCAAGTTACATCTCAGTCCCAAACCCCTCCCTATTCCCCCTTCCTATCCCGCCCTTCCACCCTCTTCCCCCCAGAAGTTTCCCCTTTCAGTCCAACAGATGGTTCCTTCTCTTATAGCAGTAAGTATTATACAAAACAACAGATATAAATATGCCACATTTATGAGAGTTAAATGGCACAGTATACCTTCCCAATGTCCAGTTTATACATATTTGGCCCCTGACTTTAACATTCTACTATCTAACCATCTCCGTGAGTTTAAAGGTCTATATCTGACTCAACATTCATACTAACTTGCAACACACTTTTAAGAGTATCTTCTTAGATCTATAACACCCTCTTGATTCCTAAACAACTCAAAATTTAACTATGAGATTCTAGCTATCTACTCTTCAACCACCTCAGAGACCTGAGAGGGATAAATATATCTGCTTATATAGGAAGTGCAGGGCCTGCAGCTTCCAAAACTAAGAAATGACATACCAATGACTGCCTGGACAGTTCCCATTTTCTCTCCATACATTCCTGCATCAGTCTTCAGCCATTGGGTCCTGTTTCTCTGACAGACATTTGTTGTAGATCACGGATTATGAAGGACTTACCTACCCTGTCTTGGCAGAGTTAGGCTGTCGACTTCCCTGCTACCAAGTTTTGTCCTTTTTGGACAGCAGTCTGTCTGCAGTTGGTGCAAGGGGTTTTTTCATGCCAAGAGATAGGCTTGCCACTAATTCAACCTTCTTACAGTGGAGGTTCTTCGATGCTTATCTTCTACTTGGAGTAGAATAGGGGGTGCTGTCAGGCGCTGATATGTCTCGATATCAAAAAAAAAGAAGAAAAGAAAATCTTAATTTAAGATAACATCTTTGAATGCCATATTCTGCAGATCTCTTGGGGTTTTTAAAGATGCCCTATCCACCTCTTGTATTTAGATAAGCAAATGTTGTTTGTCTCTTAGCAACTTGATTACTGGGTAGTTTAGAGAATATCTGTGATAGACTGTCATAGTAGCTAACAAAGTGACATGTTTGCATGACTAGGAGTTTGTTTTACTTAACTATCCTAGACCATTTTAGACGGTTGGTATCAAGAGGGCAGAGCTTCACATTTTATTTTTAAGTATCTCTAGGTATGATACCATTAGGAAGCGTTACCTTTATACCAATATTGATTATTTTTAAAGTAACCTATCAAGAAACCAATGTAAAATAAAGATAGATATTATTAGAAGGAAAAGCAGGATCCCCCAGACTTTTGCAAAGAAACTCCAAAGCCAGAAACCAATGAATATCTACAAACAACCCGAGAGAAGAGAAGACATTCAGCTAATTCTGCTTCCAGCTATGATGAACTCACATAAAGACATGCTTTAAATGTACTAGAATTCTACGCAAGATTAAAACTTACAAATTGGGTTTATAAAACTAGAAACTTCTGGAAGTATCAAATTCTCTCACTGGTCAAAGATAATCAAGTAGATAGGGGAATATTCCAATCTTTCCATCTCTATAAGTTGCTGATCAAAGGAGATAGAGCTTTAAAATCAGTAAATCAAATAACAGAAGTTTAACCATATTTTCCCCTTTCCTTTGGAAGCCAACTCTCTCCTGTGCACTCTATGCACACAGGTAAGTGAGAGGTTGATAATAGTCATTTTACAGTTAATTTTGTACTTGGTTTGAGACAAAATCTTTCTTGGTACTACATACTGACCTTGACCTCAGGTTTAATAAGATAAAATTTTATTATTAAGATATTATTAAGTAATTATTATTAAAATATTATCATTTTAAACCTAGAATTTAAAATGTTTCTATACATGTAGATATAGAGACATGGCAAAATTCTTTATGCCATAAACCAATACATTTCAGATAAAAGTCTGTACTAGCGAGTCTATAACCAACCAGGCATGCTGGCACACACCTCTAATCCCAGCATTAAGGAGGTAGGGAGGAGAAACTTGAGTTCAAGGCCAATTTGCACTACCAAGCAAGATTCTGTCTCAAAATACAAAATTAACTTTACAATAACTATGCTAACCTCTCCACTTACCTGTGTGCATACATGTCTAGTTAATATATAGATATGAGAATGCTTTCAACTCTCTAAGAAAAGAAAAGGCAAAACATAAAGAATATATATATTGAACCGTTCTTCATTTCACATCTTTCATTTGATAAAGATATTGTTAAAAACACATGAAACGACTATATGGAAGCAAAAGAGGAAATGAAGACTTGTGCTTAGATTTCACTGAGGTTGTACATGGGTGAAGGGCAGTAGAGGAAGGGCCATTATGTAAGTCCTCTCATGCTGGGTGTCAGTGTATTTCTTGAATGGTATCACGCTGTAGTGATATTTTGAGATACAGAATAAAAACTCTATGAATTCACAGCCCACTCTTACTAGCTATGTCCATTTTGACAAATGGCTTAACTTCTCTGTACCTTCTGTCTTCCATACTTAAAGTAGGAAGAGGAGGATATAACTCCCATTTGTTTTATTTATGTAGTTTACTGACATTTAAAAATTATCTATGTCGGGCGGTGGTGGCGCACGCCTTTAATCCCAGCACTTGGGAGGCAGAGGCAGGTGGATCACTGTGAGTTCGAGGCCAGCCTGGTCTACAAAGTGAGTCCAGGACAGCCAAGGATACACAGAGAAACCCTGTCCCGACAAACCAAAAAAAAAAAAATTATCTATGCATGATCATGTGTACAGGTGTTTTGCCGTCATGTTTGTTTGTACACCACATGCATGACTGGTACCTGAGGAGGTCAGAAGAGGGAGCTGGAGATTTGGAACTGGAATTGCAGACACTTGTGAGACATCCCATGGGTATTGTGAATCCAACCCTGGTTACTTGGAAGAGCATCCAGTGCTCTTACACTGAGCTGTCTCTCAGCCCCTTGAATGCAGATTTTAAGGATGATGTACTATGTGTCATTTCTTTGCTGCTCATTCTTTTTATAAACTGTCTTAGAATTTTTAGTTTATGATTTCTTGGTGTTACTTTTATTCTTCCAATACTTTCTTCAAATTTTGTACCTATTGTTACTCTCTTTCTTCATTAAAAGTTACATAAAAGTATGTTTATATTCATTTCTACAAAAGAAGATAACAAATTATCAGAAGACATTACTAAATATTCACTTGAAATCAACATGGCTATCCCTTAATGCCATCTACATTACAAGTCAGTTTGTTAATTCTAAAACTCTATAATCAGATGGTTGTTCCAAAATCACTGAAATGCTCAAGCAAGCTCACTCATTGTGCAGCCAACTTAAGAGACGGTTATCTCTTTATTTAATAAGCATATATTATTTACCAAGATGCACAAGCAATCTTGGTAGTAGTTTACTACAACCTGATCATTTATATTGTATTAATAAATCAATAATATTGATTTTTGTTCTCTTTCTATTTTGTCAGTTTCGGATAAATTCATCTCTCACAATATATAAATGATGATTAAAGAATTGTAGTAGCCAGTTCATTGCATTCATTCTAATCATGCTTTATTCATCATGTTGATGAAAAGGTAAGCTTCCTCTGAGTGAATGAACAGTGACAATAAGAATAATAGCAACACCACCTTAGCAAATCGCTCTCAAGACTTTCTCTGTTGATGGTCTTCCTTACAAACTACCAAAGACAAAGTTGAAGTTGTCAACAAACTCTCGTTTTCATTCTCCAGGTTACAAATTTCTACTAATTTGAGCACTCTACGTGCTCCTCACCAAACATCTGAAGCTCTACTGCTTCTTTTCTGCACTTTCTGTGCTTAAGAAAGTTCCCTGACCACAAGACATATTCCCTAAGTGCAAATGATAGTGTAGCTCTCTAATCCTAAATTCCACTGGAAACCTTATGGTTGTTATAGTACTTAACATTTAGGCAAAGTTTTTGTATTAGCTTTAGAACTTGAAGGCGCACTTTTAAATAATATTTATTTTTCTTTAAACTGTGGGGAACATGAGAGAGAAAAAAGAATACACTCCTTGACCATGTTACAGAAAGCCTATTTTCATGTGAAGAGCAAGCAGAAGCATAGTGTTTTGTGACTCATAAGTTGAAATGATGGTGTAAATGTCTTGTGGCTAGGAGTGTTCGGCAAGGAAGGCATAGTTTTAGGATATGGGGGTCACATGATTTTTTTTTGTCTTATGAAAGCAATATTTCTGGAAACACATAGTGTATATTTCAAGTGAAATCTCTAAGCTGTAGAAAGAATGAAAGAGATTTTTAAAATAGTTCCATCTTAATAGAACTAGTTTGGTGGCTTAAAGTGTCAAAACAAGAAGTGAAACATAGAGTCCTTTGGCATTAGAGCAGTCACATGTCTGTTTCATTGATTTTTATCACTTCATCATGCACAGCAAATCTATGTCAACATGAGAAGCAAATCTCAGAGGAAAACATACAAGTCAAGGCCACAAAGCAGAGGATCTACTTTGGAAACTGTCTGTTGTAACTAGAGAGAGAAGGATTATTGTTTTTCAGCACAGTATTCACAACAGTCCATGTCTAGAGACACATTCAAGATCATTCTACTATCATTGAAGATAGCATAATGAGAACATACTTTTTAAAGAAAATAAAATATATGATTTCTGTTGCAGAATTGCTAACTGTGTATATTTTTTTTACAAAGAATTATTTTAATCATTGCTTCATTTCGATGGGCACAGTGAATAGAGCACTAAAAATTGAATGGCTTCTACAACCAAAATACATGGGCTCACACTTTAGGGGGCTGATATTCTGAGGTCCAGTCAAAAAAGGAACGTCTAGGCCTCTCCTGTGGCATCTCCATGTGTGTTTCTTTGTCCAAATTGTCTTTAAAAACTAATCATTTTGAATTAGAGGCCCACTCTGTGGTAGAATGATCACATCTTAACTTACTATGCCTGCAGTGACACTATCTCTAAGCCAGATCACATTGTGAGGAATTAAGGAGTAGGACTTTAGCAAATGAAATTTGAGAGAGCATAATTGAATACCTAACTCTCACAACTGCTTACCATTTCCATTGTCCCTAAATATTATGGATATTGTGAAAACCATCCATCAATTGTTTTGTGCCAGAAAATAAGAACATGAAAAGGCAGTCCTTACATTCAAGGAGTTTGAGATTCTAAAAGGAAAATGCTCAGTAGATATACAAAGAACTGCCTAATAAGTAAGGAGGTATGATGTGGAAAAATAAATGCTTCTACACACCAAATGTAAGAATATTATCTAAAATTAGTGTTGTAACTATACGAATCAGTGTAGATGCGCCTCAAAACAATGAAAAGGGAACTATCCTATGATCCAACTATAATCCAGCTCCCAGAAATATAGCTAAGTAATCTAAGTCAGTATTCTGAAGAAGTACCTACAGATCTCTGTTTATTGCACACTATTCACTATTGCTAAGGGTAGAATTCAGCAAAGGAGAAGGCACAGCAGAGGGCAATGAAAGATATATGATCAAAGCTCATGGTATACTTGTGTGAAAATATCACAATGAACCCCTTCTTTATACAGTGAATGTATGCTAATATATGTATATTTGGGGGGAGGGTTCGAGACAGGGTTTCTCTCTGTGTAGCCCTGGCTGTGCTGGACTTGCTTTGTAGACCAGGCTGGCCTTGAACTCACAGAGATCCACCTCCCTCTGCCTCCCAAGTGCTGGGATTAAAGGCATGTGCCACCACCGCCCGGCACTAATATATTTTTAATTAAAGTGCAGTTCAAGACTCTTAATGTGCCTGATGACAATTTAAAAATAACATATGAGCTATTAAAATAATTTTTGCTAGGATGACAAAGTTGAACACAGAAGCAAATTTTATAGTGAGTAGAATTTAATGTGCAATAATGTGGAAGGGTTAAAAATATACATATACATATGCATATTCAGATAATGATTGGAGTTCTAAACTGGCGGTAACTGGCACAACTCATCCTAGGAGATTTTTAACTATCATCTGTCAAGCATGGAGTATATCATATAAACAACAAGAATACAGAGAAATTTTTCTAGTAGGTGCATAATATTTGCAATTTCAGGGAAATTAATTAAAAAACTATTGTAAATGTTCAAGGAAGAATATCATAGAGCTAACTCACATAGTTGAAACCCAGTAGAGGCTCAACCAAAGGATGGATCATCTTTCCACATATGCAAATTCCCTATGTCTCTTTTATAAGCCTTCAGTTTGTCAGTGCACGTTCTCCCTGACATTTCATCAATTATAAAGCAATCGAAGGCTAGAAACACCACGGAAGTGGGCTCACTGCTATGTCTGATTAGGATGTGTTGGATCACCATGAAATAGAATGACACTAATTTGAAAGTCTGGGCCTCAAAGAACCAGAGAGATTCCCTTGTCTACCAAACACCTGCAGTCACAAGGTGGAGGGTGAGTTTATGTTTAAGAAATATTTTCTATTTCCTGAGTATGATTGTGAGCAGATTCCTAATGAAATGTGATTTTTTTTATAAAGGTCATTATTATTCCTGGACTGCATATGCAAAACCATTTTTTAAAAGTATTTCAGAACAGAGGAAAAAAGTCCCCTTCTATGAGATTCAGGGGAGACTGAAGCAAGAAAATGCATCCAGTATGGGGAACTCATTATGAGAAAAAGGAGAGATATACTGCAGGAAGTTCAGAGGAAATCAACAGGAATAATTAAGGAACCACAGTATTTACTCTAGAGAAAATATTAAAAGAATAAATAATGCACATTCACTTGCCTAACTAAGGGAACATGAGAATTGTCTCTGAGTGCCTAATGTGTGTAAACATTTGAAACTAACTGAAAGTCAATATGAAGAAGGTAAAATTAAAAATTAGGTAATTAAAACCAAAAAGAAAATTCTAGTAGATTACAAAACAAATAAAGCAAATTCTGTACTAAAAGTTGGCTTACCTTTACACAGAATAATTTAAAACAAACTAATCAATGTGTGTGTGTTCTGTAGAAGCAAGTAAGGAATAACAAAGCTTTAACTCATAGGCTATCTTCTGCTTTCGAAAGAAAAATAATAAAAATTGCTATCACTAAAAGAGACATAATATGAGAAAATTATTTTGAGCTTATCTGGGACATAAAAATATAATGTATTCATCTAAAATATTTAAAGATGAAATATTGTGTCTGAGTTGGAAGCTTGTCTCCAATGTCTTCTAAAAAATATGATCACTTCTGCAAATTAGAGAAACGAGCTGAAGATCGGTTTCCTGTTCTCTTTGTCTTCACTTCTCTCCTAGACACAGGGAAGAACACTTCCATGAGGCTTCATAGTTGAGCAATGACCTCCCCTGGTACTGCTCAAACAGCCATATCACCAAGATCCCTTCCCCCTCAACCATGCAGCACTTTCTCTAGTTGACAGAACAGAGTTTCTCATCATGATTTAGTGTTTCCTCCAAGTATCTCTACAGCAGAGAGAAAACCACCCAGGGAAAGGTGTCACAACCAGAGGCAGGCTTTGCTCAGCATCTCGAGCACTCTACCACAGAGCAGGCATGGGTCTCAGGAAGCAAGTCTTGTGAGCTTCACTTTTTCCAGTAAAAAATTTTTTTAAAATGTATATATATATATATGAAGGGAATCAGTTCCATATCCATCAATGTCCTGAAAATGACAATAAAGTTTCATTCAAAATGGTTTTATAAAAAAAAAAGGGGGGGGGAGCCCAACTCAGGCCCTTAAAAAAAAAAAAACAGAATACAAAGCCAATATTACCTTCAACTCACACCTCAAATAAGCTAGTGTGTCTGGTGGTCATTTACAGGGGTAAATTCCCTATTCATTCTCTCAGACTTGTGGTCATCCATGTCACCTCAGGGGACAAGTTTATGAATGTAAATATAAACACCTTCTGAAGACTAATGCAGAAGTTCACAGCATGTATCAGTCACTCTTGGATTGAAGAACCTAGTTGAGAGAACATTGCCTCCCTTAATCAATTCATCACCATGTTGAAAAGAACTCTTGAGTTCATGGTATACTTTTATTTTTAATAAAAAGTAAAAGTCACTCTTACGTTTTCATAGGATGGCACATTATTATTTTGGAACAATATCTTTCTCTCTAATAAAACACTGCCTTAGTTCTATCTGAATTTTACAGACATTTTGTTCAGACACCTTAAATTTCGGTCCATTGCATAAAACCAATAGACATACTTTCTACAGCTTTATATTCCAACCAATAAAAATTATCATTTATTCTCTGACAGACACTAATTAAAAATAATCCTATTAAAAACTTACATATAACATTATGTATTCTTACAACTCAGTGTTTTATTGCTCTCTTTCCATTTAAATTTTTAAGAAAGCTGTGGTGCAAGCTAGTTGATAGTAAACTGACCACAATGAATGTGAAGACATATGGTGCCACTTGGAGCTGGGTAATGAATGTTCTTTTGGTCTAAAACAGTTCATGAAATGAAGTGTAAAATAGGACACAAGTGGCTTGGGTATAGTCATTTAGCACCTGTTCCAGTTGTGTTAATTCAGGTTGGACATCATATGAAGGCAGGAACATAAGATGATGCAGAAATACTTTCAAATATAATTGCTAATATAATAGCTTGGCAAAAAATGAGTGTTTAACCTCTGAGGCACAAAGCTGTGTTTGCTTGAACAGAAAGACTCACTATCAACCTGAAACTAAGACAGCATAGCATGACATAATGATAAAATTCACTGTAACAGCAGCAATGGTTATCAGAATTCTATCACTCATTCATTCACTCATTTAAGTCTCAACTCAAATAGCTCCTCCTTGAAGGTGAGCTTTAAAGAGATGTACATTAAAAATAGAGTTCGTATCAAATTGGAAAGTGTGCCCAGAATAATATTGGAGAAACTTGAAATAGGACTAGAAATAAGACGGACTTATTTTGACTAAGCATAAGACTAGAAATGTACATAGAAGTGGAATGGAGACCAAGAACTCCAGAATAGGACTCAAAAAGACTGAACTTCAGTCCATACTGAGCTATATGCTGAAACCATTTTAAGAGGCAATTTCCTACACGGGTTCATGTTTTGACTGTTTTGTCCTCAGCTGGTGGTACTTCCTTGGATATCTAAGAAATTTTAGGAGTTCAGTCTAGCTGAAAAAAGTAGGTCACTGGATATTTTTCCCTGGACTCCCTCTTAAGTTTTTCAATTGAAAATGAACTATTTAAGGTATGGAAGAAAGGAAGATTTTTACCTGTGTCTATGGTGTCTATGTGAATAGACAGACTTCTGTGTGCCTTTATGTGCACATACATGTATGTAGGTGCCAGTGGAGTCCAGAAAAGGATGTTGGATCCCCTGGAGCTGGGGATAAGGTGGTTTTAACCCAGCCCACTCCACATGAGTGATGGGAATAACAACAAACCATCTCCACCTGAATGCTGAACTGTGTAGGAGTTAGATAAATTAGATTTAGGAAATATATAGGAGTTTCTGATACT
>CAJQZJ010027595.1:6459-18671 GCA_907164525.1 Lophiomys imhausi | reverse complement strand
TAATACGAGTCTGGTGGTGGAGCAGAGGTCCAATCCTGCTGAGCCTGCAGTGGCTCTCCGCGGTCTCTCGGATGGCAGAGGGTTGGCCATCTCTCTTCATTCTGTTCTTTGTCCTGATTCTCTACTGCCCCATATATTTGTGGGCCCTGAGGTCGTGGGCCCCGCTGTCCGTTTTTTGGACGAGCGCCCCCATAACCTTGTGTCAAAGGCTGGCCATGGATGTCTGTCACTGAACGGCATTCATTAGCCCAATGGTTCCCTTTTTTACATTTTGGGCATAACCCCGGCCGCCTGGGGCATTGTACACTTCCTGTACTTTCTGTACTCCTTCCCCTGCGGCACTGTCTTTTAAAGTGTCCCATCTTGCCACACTTAAAACAAACTCCTGAACTTCCTCCACCTTTTCTGGCCAACTGTATTACTGCAGCAGCAAGACCAGCGTTAGTTAACGGCCCTCCAAGCTCTCTACACACTTTCATCCAGGCTTCTAGGCCTTTGTTCTTATAAGGGGTGATAGCGGCTCTACATTCTTTGGTACATTGCTCATAGACCAACTGTTTTATTAGTGGCAAAGCAGCATCTGGGTCACCAAAAATCTTCCCTGCTGCTTCCACCATTCGTGCCACAAAGTCTGAAAAGGGCTCCATGGGGCCCTGTAGAATCTTAGTTAAGTTCCCACTCACCTCCCCTTTATTAGGAAGAGATCTCCAAGCCTTGATAGCTATCTTGTTTATTTGCTCATAAATCTGAATAGGATATCCTATCTGCTGGTTGGCAAATCTCCCCTGCCCAAGCAGCATATCTCTATCCCAAGCTGGATTTCCATCTCTCTGATTATTGGCTGCTTGCTCAGTGGCATACTCAATCAAGAAAGCTTTCCAGTCCAAGTATTGCCCTGGACTTAAGCAGGCACAGACCAGGCCACTCCAATCACTCGGAGTCATACAATGTCTGCTTAAAGCTTCCACTTGAGCCATTGTAAAAGAATCAGTAGTACCATAGGTACGAACCGACTCTGCAAGGGATTTTACCACCTTAAAATCAAGCGGTTCCTCGTACCTGTTCCCTTGTGGGTCTTGATATACCGGATAGGCAAACTGTAATTCTGTTCTTACTTGTGTCCACATCCCCGGGCAGAAAGATCTCCCTACTTTCAGGGACTGAACAGGCTGATCTATCTGAGTGGCTTCTGGATATGGAGGAGGAGTTGAAGGTGCCGCGGCATCGGCTTTACTTACACCAGCCACCGCCAGCGTGGCTGAAGGCGCTGTAGTAACGGCCTCTCCCACACCGACTGCCACCGGCGTGTCCTTCTCTTTTACCCTTTTCTTTTCCTTTTTTCTAATAACAGTCCTCTCCAACTGTTCTATTAGAGCATGTAGCTCTCCTTCAGAATCCGTGCTCTCTGAGTCCTCAAAATCTCTAAAATCTCTAAGATCAGGATAGAGAGGAACTTTCTTTTTGCCTCCCTTTTCACTGTCTGCCTGCTCAAATCTTTCGCCTTTGTTACTTTCCTTTTCACTGTCTACCTGCTCAGATCTTTCCCCTTGCAGCAGTTCCAAGGCTGATTCTCCCTCTTTGATTGCATTACAACATCTCTGATCTTCTAAACAACTCCTCACCATTTTCCAAATCGGTCTTACTCCATGCTTCAGAGTCCCTTGCTCCCAAGAAAAATCCAAGTCCCTGCCTAATTTGTCCCAGCAGGACACCGTAAGATTCCCGGACACCGCAAACCACGGAGCCACGGAATCGCATTCCTTCAAAAATCTTTCTAGGGTAGACTTCTTAATCTTCAAATTCCTAGCTAAAAGTAGCTCCTGAAGAGCCAGAAAAATTGGATGTGACTCAGACAATCCCATGTTTAAAAATTTACTTTCGGTTCGCAGCTTCCCCGCGAAACTGTACCTTTTGTTCGCTATCTCCACGAAACTTTACCGTATGTTCACTATTATCCGCGAATCTTTACCGTATGTTCGCTATTATCCGCGAATCTTTACTTTGTGTTCGCTATCTCCGTGAAACTTTATTGTCCTAATTTATCCTAGGAACTTACCAGCGCTGCCCCTGACTGCAGGAGTTCTGAGTCTTTTCTGGGTCCCCGTACGGGCCACCACTTGTCGCGTCCCTCTCGACCAGCAAGGATGACGCAACTCACAAAAACTCTTCTCCAGCAGTTTATTCAGGTCCCTTGAAAACAGTCTTCCGAATGCCGAATGCCCGGGCAGACCCAACCCACAGGCTAAATACTTAATGAACAGTCAATCAAGTAAAGCCACGTAGTGCTATCTTAGAGGCCCACGTATGCGGAAGCAAGCCAGATCAGCGGTCTTTGTCAAATATGGACTTATTTATCATTGAGAGCACTCACCGTCGGGCTGGTGGAAGGCGGAAACCAGTGCCATCTTTAGGGCGCGGCACATCGCAGCTCTCTACAAAAAGGAACTCCCTTACATAGGCTACAAATGGATTTCTATTTCTATAACTGATATACTACTTGTGCCCTTGTTTCTGTTTCTCCTGCTTATGCTCTATGCCCCTTATGTGATTAATCCTTATGGTCCTTTGAACTTTTGTCAGAGATAGAACACTGAAATGTTTATAGACCCATGATTAGTTCTCTATGACCTAGAGAAATGGGGAAAGTGGAGCCTGACTGAATCCTTCTTGAAAAAAAAAGATACCATTTTATATTAAGTTTGATGGAGTGCTACTTTGATGGTAAGCTACTGTCTCTATGTGTGGTTGTCTCTGTATATATGTCTTTCCATGTGCTTGTGAATACCAGGGCGCCATTCCTGAATTTCCAGTAGACCTTATTGACCTTTTACACTTGGAGGTCCCGGTAAGATCTTGGGGACCCTGAGTCACCAGAAAAGACCCCAAGGTGGAGTTATTTGTTCATGTTTTTGTTTAGCCTAACTCTCTATGCTGTCTGTGAGACTGCTTGTCTCTGTTTTGGATCGCATGTGGTGCCTGTTCTGGGTTTGTACGTGTCAGATAACATACACAGTTTCTGGGTTCTGTGTTCAGATAATGCAGGTGACTACCGAGCAATAGGGCAGAAGAGCCTGTTACCCTGCCAGTCTCGAGAGCCTGGAGGACGCACCAGCTCTCTCTGAGAAAAAGGGGGGAAGAGGTTCCTCCTGGCTCCCCAGTGGCAGTGGGAAATAGGGAACTTTCTTGCCTACCTGGTTGTTGGATCGAGCTTGGCACTGTCTCACTGTTTTGCTGTACACTATAAAATCTTGTGACTGTTTCCTTGTTTTGGTCTCAGACTGATTTGAGCTGACTCGCCAGGTGTGCTCAGGTTCTGCCTGCCCAGTACTTGTGTGCCCATTATGATTGTCTTCTTGTTTATATGTTTCTGTTCTATGTCTTTCTCTGAATTCATACAAGAGAAGGAGTTTACATGCAAACACAATGTGCAAGCATGTCTGATGGGAACAAAAACAAAAAACAGGAAAGGCTCCCAAAGGTAAAATGTGCCTTAGAGTGGGCGAGTTATCGATTCATCCCTCTTCCCCAGACACAAAAATGAAAACTAGACAGGCTAATGGAGGTTTGTTACCATCAGAAAGATAAAATGGGTCCCACAAGGACAAGCATTGCAAAGTTGAATGCTACCCATTTGCCTGTTGAAAAATGTAACAGAGATAAAAACAAAGTTTGCTGGAGGATGTTGATACAAATAAAGATCTGGCCATGAAAACATGTGTACATCAGAGAGAACATGGCTTGGATTTAATTATGCTTTGTGAATGGAAATTAAAAATTTGTTCAAAATATCTGATGTCTGAGGATACCCAGATAGTTTATTACTTAAACAAAGACGGAAATAAAAAGAGAGGAAAAAACCAGTGACTGAAAATAAAATTAAAAAAAACATGAAAATCAGGGTTCATTGGGGTCCCCACCAGAAAGAAGGGATGAAAAGCTTAAGAATATTTTGTGAGGGACTGAGAATGTAAATGCAAGTTACAAAGAAAGCTTCTAGAAAGATGTCTAGAAATATGAAAACATGTTATGGTTTGGTAAATATAAGTTACTATGGCAAGATGTTAATGTTTGATAAATGCAAGTTACTATGAAATGATGTTAAGGTTTGGTAAAGGCAAGTTACTAGTTTGGAAAAAGGTTAAAAGATGACAAAAATGGTTAAAGAAATGTTTTAGATATGGGTTTGCATGTTGACAGTCAATCAAACTGACGGTTTTGTTACAATTATGGAGCTTTTTGGTTTTGACAGGCTTTGTTCATTACTGTAGCCTCTTTTTATACTAAGAAACCATCAACCCTCATATTTTCCAAGCTGATAGTCACCTAATTTGCACTTATGCCAAGATGTTATGCAGTCAGTTACGAGATTAAGCTTTATCCAGGCTGTCACAGTCAAACAGAAAGTAACTAACTAAAAACGAGATCCATCTCAGATGGATATAATGATCCTCAGACACCTCAGAGATCTGTAGAACACGACATTTAACTATTTAATACAAAAAGCTTTTCCTGATACACATGTCACCTCCGGGCAGCATTTCTAGTCTCCTCCAAAGAAGACAATGTGCACAGAGGAACTCCACCTGAGACCTGCTTTAAACATGACAAAGCTGGACACTGGGCTAGACTGCCCTTTGCCTCAACAGCAGACAGCCAGCTGTCCAAGCTGAATGTGCTGGACACAGACGGAGAAGTGGACTGCTGAACTTTGCCAAGACAAGGTAAGCAGTCCTTCATAATTCCTGTCACACAAAACGTCTGTCATACTTTGGTACTTGTGGCCAAAGAAATATGCCCCACAGACACAGAGGAACAATGGGATGGCTGTCAAGGTAAAGACTGTTATATTTTACAGATTTGGAAGCCAATTGATCGTGCTTCCTCAGATGATATTTCTTGTTCTTATATCCCTCATGACTCCAAAGACTACACTAATGAAAGATTTAAGACTTTAACCCAGAAACCAAGGCTTCAGACACCTTCTCTGTCTACTTTGATACGAGACTCAGAAAACAGTTAGCTTCTTCTTCCCCTTGCCTTGTTAAAGTTCCAAAAAATTGTTGGTCTAGCTCTGATAAAACATACCACTAGATGATTAGTCACAAGTTTAAGATTTTAAAACTCCTTTGGTTTAAAGTCTGTTCGTGATAATAACCCAAGGCTGTTTTTCAAGTCTTTGTCATATTACAATTTATCTTTCTGAGATCTAGTCATAAAAACTGGATTCAACTGCCACAGATCAAACAGGATTCCAGATAAGTACAACTGCCTGTTCTTATAATGAGATTTTCCCTTGTTCATTGGGTAAACAATTTTAACTTCTGTTTCCAGTCTATGTTTGTCTCAGCAGATTCTCACCTGGCTGATAGACTCTATTCTGAGATCAACTGTGGACCTCAAACTGCTGAGCCCTGGACTTCCTGAAGGCTGAAGTGAACCAGTCCAATGGATATGATTACTCCCTGTCCTTCACCTGGATCAGTCGACTAATCAGATGCTTCGGATAACTGCCCCATTGCCCAGCCTTTCATTAGCATTTCAGCCTCTCTGGGCCCTGATGACTATTCCCTCATGTTAGCTGGAAATAGTTACAGAAGAGAGTATGTTGTCCATTATCCCACCTAACAGGCTGAAATACAGTCAAAAGGTACTCCCTTACTTAAGCTACAAATGGATATCTATTTCTATAATGCCAAACGATATACTACTTGGGACCTTGGTTCTGTTTCTCCTGGTTATTCTTTATGCCCCTTATATGATTAATGCTTATAGTGTTTTGAACTTTTGCCACATACAGACCACTGAAATGTTTAGAGACCCATGATTAGGTCTCTCTGACCTAGAGAAAGGGGGAAAGTGGAGCCTGACTGAATCCATCTTGAAAAAAAGATTCCATTTTATATTAAGTTTGACTGAGAGCTGACCCCCAGCTCCAGAACAACAAAATGTACCTGACCAAGTATTCCAGTCGTGTTCCCTCGTCATCACCAGACAGCTCACTCTGAGAAAGCACCCAAAAAGTCTAAACAAACTTTCTGATGGTCAAGCAGACCTCAGCTGGTTAGTCAGTAACAAGGAGGCAATCAGAAATAGATATGACTAGCTACCCAAATGTCATCCAATCATATGATAAAGAACTTGCTTCTTTGTCTGAGTCTCTATATAAACTCTGTACTTTGGGTCTGGGGGCTCTCAATTGAACTGCTGTGTCAGTGAGTGTTGAGAGGCCAAGCTCTGAGCTTTAATAAGCAACCCTCATGTATTTACATAGGAGTTGGCTCCTAGGTTGTCTTTGCGGTCTCAAGAACCAGGAAGAACAGAACCAACTCCCAGCTTCATTGAGTCTTTCTATTGTTTTGTTTGCTTGTTTTTATTGCTTGGGTCCCAGAGTTTGATTTATCGCTCTCTATTCCTTTTGGCTGTGATTTCATCTTCTTTTTCTAGAGCTCTCAACTGTACTGTTATTTTGCTAGCATGAGATCTCTCCAAGTTTTTTTAATGTAGGCACTTAGTGCTAGAAAGTTGACTCTTAGAACAATCTTCATTGGGTCTCATGTGTTAGGGTGTGTTGCTGAGTCATTTTCATTCAATTCTAGAAAGTCTCTAGTTTCTTTCTGTATTTCTATCTTGACTCATTTTTCATTCAGTAGTGATTGTTCAGTTTCCATGAGTTTGTAATTCTTCTGTTGATTCAGTTACTGTCAATATTCTGCTCGAATCCATGGCAGTCAGATAGAATGCAGAATATTATTTCAGTTTTTCTTGTATCTGCTGACAATTGCTTTGTGTCTGAGAATGTGGTCAGTTTTGGAGAAATGTCCATGAAGTTCTGAGGAATAAGGTATATTCTTCTGTATTTGGGTGAAGGATTTTGTAAATATCTTTTAGGTCCATGTACTTTATAACTTTAATTATTCCCTGAATTTTTCTGGTTAGTGATTGTCTAAATGACCTATCTCTCTAAATGACCTGTCTGTCGAAATGAGGCATGGGAGGGGTGGGAGAGGGGGTAGAATGTGGGAAGGATGGGCCCAGGAGGGCATGGAGGGAAGGGGTGGCAATGGAGACATAAGGAAATAATAAATAAACGTTTAAAAATCCTATTTCTGAAGGTAATAAGTTACCTTCAGAATAGTTCTGTCATCTAACAGAGATAGGTTCACCTGGTGACTAACTAGCTGGTGGGGGGGTTATGATGTGGAGAAACAAAGAGTAGCTATTAATAGACAAAATGACAAAAGTATCTTTAAAAGAATAGTGTGCTGGGTGTATAATTTTAAAAGTATACTAAAATGTTAATATAGTTATTTACACATGTTAATAATCTATTTTATTTATACATTAACAAAACTATTATTATTTTAAAACGATGTTCATTTTATGGTAGTATATTTTGTCTGCATGTATGTATGTGCCCTGTGTTCATGTCTGGTGCCTGTGAATATACAAAAGGTGATAGACACCCTAGAACTGGATTGACAGATGGCTGTGAGCTGCCATGTAGGTGTTGAGGTCCCAGGGTTTGTAACTGAGAAGGATTGAGGGTTCCCTTTCTCCCCCAGTGGCATGAAGAGTACCTTCCAGTGCTATGAGTGCTGGTCAGTAGCATGAATATTCTAGTCCAACACCAGCTCAGCCTATCTGAGTTCAATTACACAAGTGTTACCTTCAGAGATTGGACCTTAATATCAGGCTATGTAGAGCAACCAATAGTCTTGGCATTAGTATGTGATATTTGAGACTTTCCTTTGGTTCCCTTGTGCCAACTCAAGACTTTAACCCATTTCTGGCACTGGAGGTTGAACATGACGGTGGCACAAGATGTCTAGTTGGAGTCTCATTTACACTGTTTTTTGTTGTGGTGGTTGTTTTGTTTTTTTGGTTTGGTTTTTTTGTTGTTGTTCCATTTGGATTCCTTTCATATGTGTATAAAAAGCTCCCAGAGTAGTTCATATAGTTTATCAAAGGGCCTTTACTGTTGGTTGTCCCTCCCCATAATCTTTACTTTACGTTTCTCTTCCATCCCCCTCTCATTAAACCCTTGTATTCTGGTTTCTCTTTATCTTTTCATACCACTCTATACTAAATCCCCTTTCATGGGAGATATTCTTCTCCCTCCTGGTCCCTTACTAGGTACCAATTCTCTGTGGTTATTCAAATTGTAGTTCCCATATCAGAACCTTAAAAGCAAACATCCTTAAATGAGAAAACAAAATATTTGTCTTGTGGGGTCTGTGTTTGCTAACTCAGGATGCTTTATTTCCTAGCTCCATCAGGCCAGTCTTAGGGACATTTATTTGCAGGGCTGCAAAGGATCTAAACCATCACCCAACTCCCCTCCGTGTTTTGCCTTTGGAGGTCAGGCAAGCATGCCAGAGTGGCAATTGCACATGTACCGAGCAGGGTAGGCTCCTTGGCACTGGAGTCAGAGGCGGACATGCGCAGAGGCGGGCATGCGCAGAGCATAAGCGTGGGGACCAGTTGCTAAGCACCATTGTGTGCTCTCAGAGTGTCACTGTGACTGTACCAGAGCTACTGCAATGCTGGGTGATGAAGCATAGTTCAGCTCATACTGAACCAAGGACCTGACCTTGCAGGAACCTCCCCTGGATCAGTGGCGAGACGTTTCCGTTTATCAAACATTTAGTGTCGAATTTGGGTGGGGCGGGGGGCAGCGAGTGGTTTAAAGGGAGGGAAGGGGGGAGGCCCTGCGTGGCCCTAGGCCGAAATAATGCAGGAAAATATTGATTACGATACTCAGACTACTAATACATCAACGAAAACCCGCTGGTACAGCTGCCTGAGACTTGCATTCCTGTTGTGTGGATGTTTCTGCAAAAAAAGAAGAAACTTCCCCTCTTTCCCCTCTGCCTCATAGGGTATGACCCTGTGGGTCCATTACAAAAGGCGGCCAGCATGGGAGATGTTGCTACAGTTGAGCGACTCATCAACTCCAGTCAACATCACGTTGATGAATGCGACAGGAGGGGAAGGTAATGGGGCCTGAAAGGAGCACGGTGGTGGTGGTCATTGGAGGGGGGGTGGTGGTCAGGCATTATTGGAGACAGTCGGGGCCATCCAGCGAGAAACACTACCTTCCAGGGCTGCATCCTGAGGGAGGGTAGAGGTCATCCTAGGCTCTTGTTTCACTGAGCACACTGGGGTTTCTATCTGCTTTAGGCTCCTAGACATATGCGACCTGCACACTTTGAAAGATCACCTCCTAGGCCTTCTGTAAGATAAACAAAAACAACAACCACAAAAACTCTTTAGTTTACAAATCCTTTCCATTGTGTCTTAAAGAGATTAAGTTAATGAAACTACATACATTTTATTTTTATGTATATACTTAAATGTTGTAGATTTATGTATATAAGTGTTTTGCCTGAATATACTTCTATACACCACGAGCATCAGAAGCAAGTGCTGAATCTCCTGGAACTGGAGTTATAGTCAGTTGTGACCTGCCATGTGGGTGCTAGCAATCAAAACTGGGTCCTCTACAAACAAAACTCTAGAGCTGTTAACTGCCAAGCCATCTCTCAAGTCCTTATTACTTATGTGTTAATACTATGTTATAAACAGTTCAGAAAATTGTATTATAAGATAAATTTTTCCATAAAATGTCAGCTTTAATGCAAAATAAAAATCACCTAGAAATCTTACATCAATGTGACCCATGTTTGCTCAGGGATTATACAATGAAATTTTGAACTAGAACTTAGCACCCAACACACACACACACACCTTTATATATGTTATGTGTCCATTAGTACATATGTGAAGGCTAGAGGCTGATATTCTTCATCTATTCCTTCTCACCTCATTAAAAAAATGTGTATATTCACATGTGCCCCACACATGTACAGGTAAGTGTGCAGGGTAGAGGACAATTCCATTTGACAGTTCTGTTCTGTCATGTTGTGGGTTCTGGACATTGAACTCAGGCTATCAGGCCTCCCTGAGGGTCCCACCCTGTAGTCCCTACCACTCAGTTTGTGAGACAGTCAAACTCACCCAGATCCCTGCTGTGTTTGATTTGTCTTGGATCATACTAAGTTGCAGACTCTCAGGCAAATAAACTTTGGGGACCCTCCTGTCTCCACATCCCCAGCACTAGATTTTCAAGGTGGTATGTATGGGTTCTGAACTCAGGTTCTGGGGCCTGCAGGACAAGTGTTTTATCAGCTGAGCTTTACCAACCACCCCAGCTCTCATTTGTTATTCTTATTATGTCATAGTAGGTTATGAAGGGGAACCAATGACACTCAAAAATAGGTTTTCCAGTGTCGATCTGCTTCTTGACCTCTTGTGTAGTTCTTTGTACTGCACATGAGCTAGGGAACAGGACTAGAACTGAGGGCCCTTAGCATCTTCCTCAGAAGCGGTAAAGCACACTGACCTCTCTGGAGCTTTGCCACTGCTGGCAGGTGGAAAGTCTTTGCAAAAGTCTTTATGTCCTGAGACTGTTTGTGTCTCCTTTGTTTGGCTTGGCAGCAATGACAGTCTCCATAAACTGAGCTTCCCTGTGCTAGGAATTTTCATCTTCAGTGAAGCAAATTCAACTCAATACTTGGACAAAGGGCACTCCCTTAGAATTCTGCCAGCATCACTAGGCCAGAGACAGAAGCAGCAGCAGCAGCAGCAACAGCAACACTGTACCATCTAAGATGCCACTTTCTCTGTCTGACAGTGCTCAGGACCACAGCTATTTTGTGCAACAATTTATTATAGGTAGTAACTGTTGATAAATTTTCTTTTTGTGTTTTAAACACAAAAAGAAGTGGAAATTAGGAGACTGCCATGTATGTAGTGTTAATAAATCAATATTCACTATAAAGGTTGTCCAGAATTGGTGTCAAAGTGTATGTGGTAACAAAATATTAGCCTTGACATTTAATTGTCATATTTTCTACAGTTGCTTACTAACACATTTTGCCTTTCTCTTTAGTAGCTAGCACAAAACTTACAAGAACTTCACTCCGGTAAGAGTGTGTGCACTTTAAAATATACTGAATATGTAGGAACATAAAGTTCAGAACCTGGCAGAGTGTTTTCCTCTGTGTAGGACAATTTCAACTTCTTTATTTTTTCTATAATCATAAACTGAATAATTATTTGTAGATAACACCATGCTGAAATCACTGATTACACCTCTGATACAGTGTGAAATACTATTAAGAATTCATGGCTAGGAAGAAGACTGAGTGGATAAAATGTTTGCCATGCATGTGTGAGTAGTGGAGGCACAGACTCCACATGAGGCCTGATGCTCTCCTGTGCATCTGTAATTCTGGGGTGCTTACTGTGAGATGGCACGTGGAGACAGGGTGTCCCCTAAAACTTACTGAGTAGCTGGCCTGAGCTTTGCATTCATGAACAAGGGAAACCAGTCACAAAACTAAGGTTGAAGCAAAGGCTAATGCTGAGGTCTTTACTCCAACTGCCACCTCCAAACTGACATGTATCTACCTGAAATCACACTTACATACAAATACACTGCTCATAACCTGCCATGCATGTATATTTAAAGATGCTAGTGTTCATGTCATTAATTCAGGTCACTAATATGTTTGGGATGAGTTGTCTTCTGGGAATGGTGTGAGTAAAAAGGCAAGGTTCAAGACTCTCCCAGACTTTGTTGAAGATCACTTCAGAACGGCAGGTTAATATCCCTTCAATGAGTTCCACAATTGTCATGAAAACAGAATGATTGGTCCAGAGTTTACCAACCAGAAGCCCTAAAATTTTGACCTTGTAGCTGTAGTGAGGACAGAGTGGAGCTGAGGGGACCATGCTGCTCTCTGGTGTGTATAGAGATTCAGCATTGCACAGAAATGAGCATGAAAATTACCTCGTCACAGTTTCATCATGTACTTGAGGACAGATCATCAAAAGGCAGCTTCAAATCTCCAGAAATTCGGTGGTTTCTAGGATTATTGGCTTGTGGATGCTCAGAGATAGTTGTCAACTCCATGCTCTAACAAACCAACTGCTTGGGAGACAGCATGAGACTCAATGAAATGCCTAAAAATTTTATTGACAAAGAAGCAGCATTGGTGCCCTAAGGGTATGGGAAGAAGAATGAAATAGGAGCATTGAGCACATAAACACAATCCCATCAATTACTACAACCATCAAAACAAAGTGTGGAAAACCAGGACCTGTGTGTGTGTGTGTGTGTGTGTGTGTGTGTGTGTGTGTGTGTGTGT
>CAJQZJ010027588.1:0-15289 GCA_907164525.1 Lophiomys imhausi | reverse complement strand
AGATAGTGTCATATTTCCTGTAGCTGGAGATATTCAGGTGGTTGTAAGTCACCTGATGTGGGTGCTGGGAACCAAACTCTAATCCTCTGCAAGAGCAGCAAGAGTTCTTAATCACTGAGCCATCTCTACAGCCCCCAACAACATTGAAAAATAATATATTTTAAAACATACATAGAGCAAACAAACACATTTTTCATATACACAGTCTGATCATATTCATGTAAAAGATAAAACTTAAGTTGTTATTATTTAGTAATACTTCTTTAACCTCACTTATTTTTTTAAATACTTTATTTTTTTTCTTCAAGTTACATCTCAGTAACAAACCCCTCCCTATTCCCCCTTCTTATCCCGCCCTTCCACCCTCTTCCCCCCAGAAGTTTCCCCTTTCAGTCCAACAGATGGATCCTTCTCTTATAACAGTAAGTATTATACAAAACAATAGATATAAATATGCCACATTTATGAGAGTTAAATGGCCCAGTATAACTTCCCAATGTCCAGTTTATACATATTTGGCCCCTGACTTTAACATTCTACTATCTAACCAACTCCATGAGTTTAAAGGTCTATATGTGACTCAACATTCATACTATCTTGCAACACACATTTAAGAGTATCTTCTTAGATCTATAACACCCTCCTGATTCCCAAACAGTTCAAAATTTAACTATGAGACTCTAGCTGTCTATTCTTCAACCACCTCAGAGACCTGAGAGGGATAAATATATTTGCTTATATAGGAAGTGCAGGGCCTGCAGCTTCCAAAAGTAAGAAAGAACATACCAATGACTGCCTGGACAGTTCCCATTTTCTCTCCATACATTCAAGCATCAATCTTCAGCCTTTGGGTCCTGTTTCTCTGACAGACATTTGTTGTAGAGCAGGGATTATGAAGGACTTACCTACCCTGTCTTGGCAGAGTTAAGCTTTTGACTTCCCTGCTACCAAGTTTTGTCCTTTTTGGACAGCAGTCTGTCTGCAGTTGGTGCAAGGGGTTTTTTCATGCCAAGAGAAAGGCTTGCCACTAGCTCAACCATCTTACAGTGGAGGTTCTTCGATGCTTATCTTCTACTTGGAGTAGAATAGGGGGTGCTGTCAGGCGCTGATAAGTCTCGATATCAAAAAAATCTTGATTTAAGATAACATCTTTGAATGCCATATTCTGCAGATCTCTTGGGGTTTTTGAAGATGCCCTACCCATCTCTCTCTTGTATTTAGATAAACAAATGTTGCTTGTCTCTTAACAACTTGATTACTGGGTAGTTTAGAGAATATCTGTGATAGACTGTCATAGTAGCTAACAAAGTGACATGTTTGCATGACTAGGAGTTTGTTTTAACTATCCTAGACCATTTTAGACGGTTGGTATCAAGAGGTCAGAGCTTCACATTTTATTTTTAAGTATTTCTAGGTATGATACCATTAGGAAGCATTACCTTTAAATTTGTATCAATATACAAAGATCTATTCAATTGTGGTTAAATATACTCTTAATTATGTATCAATATACCAAGATCAATGCCTATGTAGCCCAATACAATCTTAATATTACGTCCATATGCAAGGGTCAATACCATTGTGTCCAACAATAATCTTAATTTTGTATCAATATACAAAGATCAATACCGATGTAATCCAATACAATCTTATTTTTGCACAATAAACAATGGTCAATACCACTTTAGCCAAATAAACTACTAATTTTGTATCAATATACAAAGGTATAAGGGCATATTCAATAATCTGCCCCTTCTTCTTGGACCTTCCTGTGCTATGTCTATATCTCATTTTTCTCAAGCCCATGCACTCCTACATAGGAGAGGAAGAAGGATACAGAAAAGGAAAAGTAGGAATTCCCTGGGTCTAACCTCCAAAACCCATTAAGACAGGACCATTTATCAGCTTGTAGTCTCTTCCCCTACATACCAGAGTTTTCAGTTATCCTTCAAATAACCTAAAAGAAGGGCGGAGAAACACCTTCCCCATCCACTGGGCATGGGACGTCGCTCTGTTAAAGTGACTTCCTGCTGATTTGGGTCGTAGTAGACCTGTTTGGGGCCCGAACCCAAATGGAAAAAATGATTAAAAATGTTAGTACACTCCTTTTATGTTCAGTCCTTCTGTTCTCAGCTGTTTAGATGACCTAAGGGGTTTGTAGGCAGAAGCTGATCTTGCAGGCTTCACTGAGGTTCCTGCCGGGGCATTGTGTAGAGCTGAGCGGTCCCAGTGACATTGGATTGCTGTGGTGGTTGCAGGCCCCCGATGGAGACAGCTATTGAGGAAGTCTGCCAGGCAGAATCAACTGGGTCACTCGTCCTCCTTGGTGCCTGATTCTGCTCTCTGCTGAGGATTCCACTGTCCAGCCGTCCCCGGGCTCCCCTAATGGACGCTTCTATTCTCCTGGAACGATAAGAACAGAGCCCTGCCCCAATCCCAACCCTAGGACAATTGCCCTCTTTTTTTTGGGGGGGGGGGGGGGGGGCTAGGTAGTACTTCTCCTGAAGCAAATTTGGCCTTCTGACAACATACAAAGCGTTATCATTCAATCCGGGTTAAAGAAGAAATCATTCTGTCACCTTGGAGCTAAACCAGCTCTAGTGTATATATTTTGAGATCCCAAAGGACAATCTGCCTGCATCGAGAAGGCCTTTTGTAAGTAGCCTCCAAACCTAGGTCCCTCCAAATCCCATGTGTGTGTTTGCCCTGCATCAGGCTGACCCTGAGCTCCGGGATCTGCCTGTTTCTGTCTCCAGTGTGCTGGGAGCTGGGAGCCAAGGGTGTACTCTTCTTGAATGGTGGGACCAAGAGTATGCACCCTCACCACCCCGCTCCGTATGACTCCAGAATACATAAGACCACAAACTCTAAGGTGCTCCCCCCCTCCCCCAGTCTCCGCTGAAGTCAAAGGCATGGGCCAATACCATAATTCTCTTGTATTTTACCTTAGGTCCACGTCTTCTCTACACCTGGAGGTCTGCAAAACCAGGCCGAATGGCTGTATCCTCTATTCCATTCACAGTGTTTCAGCCCTGCCACCTGCCTTTTTTTTTTTTTTTAAGTTAATAAATTTATTTTTTTGTTGCTTCAGGTTACATCCTTATCATATTGTCCTCTTTTTCCGCTTCCCAGCCCACCCTCCCATGCTCTACCCCCTGACCCTTCCCTCTTGTTCCTCTGGGGTGGAGTGTCCCTGCCTAACAGTCTCTCACCACAGATCAGGAGTCATATGAGGGCCAAGAGCCTCTTCATTCACCGGGGGCCTACGAGGCAGTACTGCCAGTGAATGGTGTCTCATTGCTACTGGGGGAATACTAAAAAAAAGACCAACAAACACACAAACCCACAAAAACAAAGAATATCAACAAAAAAAGAGAGGAAAAAGAGAAGGGAAAAGGAAAAAGAAAAAAGAAAAAAATAAGGGAAAAGAAAAAGATAAAAAATTATTATGTCCCTGTTCCTTTTGATGTGTTGGTTGTAGTACAGATATCCTGTACGATATAGTTAAAATCCTACTATAAGTGAATAGATGCCATGTGCATCCTTCTGAGACTGGGTTTTCTCACTCAGGATGAGCTCCTCTAGATCCATCCATTTGGTTGCAAATTGCATGATTTCATTGTTTCTGATAGCTGAGTAATATTCCATTGTATAGATGTACCACAATTTTTTAATCCATTCTTCAGTTGAGGGACATCTGGGTTGTTTCCAATTTCTAGCTATTACAAATAAGGCTGCTATGAACATAGATGAGGAGACTTCCCTATGTCTCCGTGAGAGGTCCTTTGGGTGTATACCCAGAAGTGGTATGGCTGGGTCCTGAGGCAAGGTTATTCCTAGATTTCTAAGATATCGCCAGACAGACCTCCATAGTGGTTGCACAAGCCTGCACTCCCACCAGCAATGGAGTAGGGTACCCCTTTCTCCACACCCTCGCCAGCATGCGCTATCATTTGAGCTCTTTATTTTAGCCATTCTAACAGGTGTTAGGTGGAATCTCAGGGTCGTCTTGAGTTGCATTTCTCTGATGATTAAGGATGTTGAACATTTCTTCAGGTGTCTCTCAGCCCTTAGGGATTCCTCCTTTGTGAATTCTCTATTTAGCTCCATCTCCCATTTTTTGATTGGATTATTTGGTTTCTTGGCATTTAGTTTCTTGAGTTCTTGGTAGATTTTAGATAATAGCCCTCTATCAGATGTGGGGTTGGTGAAGATTTTCTCCCAGTCTGTTGGTTGCCGTTTTGTTCGAATGATAGTGTCCTTTGCCTTACAGAAGCTTTTCAGTTTCATGAGGTCCCATTTATTGATTGTTGATCTCAGGTCCTGAGCTGTTGGTGTTCCTTCTGTTCAGGAAGTTGTCACCTGTGCCAATGAGTTCGAGGGTTTCTCCTACTTTTTCTTCTAGTATCTTTAGTGTGGCTGGCCTTATGTTAAGGTCTTTGATCCACTTGGAATTAAGTTTTGTACAAGGTGATAGGTATGGGTCTAATTTCATTCTTTTGCAAGTGGACATCCAGTTGGACCAGCACCATTTGTTGAAGATGCTCTCCTTCTTCCATTGTGCGTTTTTGGCTTCTTTGTCAAAGATTAGTTGGCCATAGGTGTGTGGATCCATGTTTGGGTCTTCAATTCGATTCCATTGATCCACTGGTCTGTTTCTATACCAGTACCATGCTGTTTTTATTACTGTTGCTCTGTAGTACAGCTTGAAATCTGGGATGGTGATACCTCCAGATGTTTTTTCATTGGACAGGATTGATTTAGCTATTCTGGGCTTTTTGTTGTTCCATATGAAGTTGAGAATAGCTTTTTCGGGTCTATAAAGAATTGTGTTGGTATTTTGATAGGAATTGCATTAAATCTATATATTGCTTTTGGTAGGATAGCCATTTTTATTATGTTGATCTTACCTATCCATGAGCATGGGAGATCTTTCCATCTTCTAAAGGCCTCTTCCATTTCTTTCTTCAGGGGCTTGAAGTTCTTGTTATATAGGTCCTTTACATGCTTGGTTAGAGTTACCCCCAGGTATTTTATGTTGTTTGTGGCTATTGTGAAGGAGGTTGTTTCCCTTATTTCTTTCTCGGTATATTTGTTTGTTGTATAAAGAAGGGCTTCTGAGTTTTTTGAGTTAATTTTCTATCCAGCCACCTTGCTGAAGTTGTTTATCAGCTGTAAGAGTTCTTTGGTGGAGTTTTTGGGATCGCTTATGTATACTAACATATCATCTGCGAATAGAGATAATTTGACTTCTTCATTTCCAATTTTTATCCCTTTGATCTCCTTTAGTTGTCTTATTGCACTAGCAAGGATTTAGCTGTCTGTTTTCTGTGCTTGGAACCACAGTGGATGATTTGGTGCAGGGGACGAGTTACTTGGCTATCTGTCGTTGCTTACAGGGGGATTTCAAGGTCACTGTGGTTTTAATTGCCTAAGGCACTGTGAGCTGGTGCAGCCTATTCCCAGGTTGTGAGTAATGGACCAGGATTGTTTCACTGCTCCCAATTCAGACTTCCCTATGTTGCACTCTGAGTTATCAGCCTGTAATGGTTCTGATGGTATGGGCCTGTTTGCCCAGGCACAGATTCTCTGGGCTTTGTTTGTCGTCTCGGAGGCTGACAGGGTCTGGCTCCACACCTAATATGTCTGGATTTTCCAGGATACAGCTATGGTCCCGATTTCTGGTTTCTCTCTAGGCTTCTCGCCACAGGGCTGGACTCTGTGCCTGATTCCCTTCCTGTCTGCGCCGCCATGGGTCCCGTGGGTACTCCAAGCCCCGGGTCCTCCGGCTGCCTGAGTGGACCTCTCGTCCCAGCAGCTCAGCCGTGGGTGCACGGGTCCCTGGCCCCGCCCATGCCTGTCTCTCTCCCCAGATGACCTGTCGTGGGTTCGCAGGGATTTGGCCCTTCCAGCCGTGCTCCCTCCCCAGCTGCGCTCCGTGAGTGATTTGGCCCCTCCCGCCCACCTTTGTGTTCCCAGCTTCCCGCGCTCTCTCGGAACCTCCCGCCCTCCGCTTCTCGAGCGGCTGCGGACCACCTGCTGAGCCCCCTCTTTGTTCCTTAAGTTTTTTAAGTGGGTATAATTTCAACCTGATGTGTGGGGAGCCCAATAGGCCAGCGATCTATGGCCAAGTGGACCCTGATTCTGCCTGCTGTAAGTTGGGATCGATCTTACCAGGCGCCTCTCCAAATGGGAGTTCCCGAATCCCGGGTTTAGTGGCTTCCGTGTCTGTGAGAGATGGGGAGAGCCTTGCCCTGGGACTTTTAACAGTCCCTTGGGAGCTGTGAGTGTTCCCAGGGGGGGGTCTAGCCCCTCCGGTTTTTGCACAGTGCCCAATAACTCTGTGTTTTTTATGGCTCTTTTCTCCTCGCATTCAAAATGCGTCAGTGTAGGTCGCCGCCATCTTGGCCCGCTGTGTTTTTATTGTATCCATTTCCAATTTCAAATCTTGAACTGTTTTATACGTTTCCTTCTCCAATTTGTTTGTCTTTGTCTGCAAGCCTTTCAAAACTTTCATAGCCTTGTCTCTTTCCAGTTCATGTTTGACTGAGTTAGCTTGGCAGTCTCTAATGGAATTCTTCATTTCTTTCATATGTAAAACTGTGGATTCTTTAAATTCTTTCAGGGATTTATTTACTTTTTTTGTAAGGTGTCTATCATTTTCCAAAGTATAGATTTGTCATCAATTTCATGCATTTCAGCAGTGGTGGGATGGTCAGGGCTTGCTTTACTAGCATTGCTGAATTTTGTTGGAGTCATATTTCCCTGACTTTTGTCAGTTTTGTTCTGTTGCTGACCTTTAGCCATCTGGTTGTTTTTAGCTTTTTGTTCCTGATGTCTTCTGGGCTTGGTACCAAGATGGGAGCTTTGGTGTACAGGCTGTATAAATTGGTTCTCCACAGGCTGGATGGGGCCTTGTGTTGGGGCTGGTTCTCAGTGTGTCTCCCAGAGCTCACCCTTTCCTGTTGTGTCCAAATTGGGAACTCAGATCAGAGGTTGTGGTTGGATGTGTTATTCCTGCTTGCAGGTTCCTGAGATCCAACTGGTTTTCTTAGTGATGTCGGCGCGGGTTGGCAGGCCGCAGACTGTATGCTGGAGTTGCAGCTCCCCTACAGTTTATGCATCAGAACCATGATCATGGTCCTCCCAATCTATTCTCAGGGGGTTCTCAGGTACAATGTGTGCCTTATAGCCAGAAAAGCACTGTGATCTGGTACAGCCCATATCACTCAGGCAGTGAGCAATGGACCAGGGTTGTTTCATTGCTACAGGGTCCCCACTTTCTGTGTTGTAGCCTGGTATTTAGCTGAGGGGCAAGGCAGGTGCTAGCAGGGAGTTCTGATGTGGAATCAGATGAGTCTCAGAGCTAGCCTGTGCTTCTCAGACTGAGGCTCTATGAACTGGTGCAGTCTGGTTTCTTTGACTATGTTCTAGTGTTCCATAGTGGTCCAGAACTGCTTCGTTGCTCTGGGCTGAGACATAGATGTTCTACTGAGTACACAGTGGAGAGTCCAGCGGGGGCGGGGGGTAGTGGCAGGGAGTTCCAATATGTAGTCTATGTCTTGTCCACAGTGTGCTTGGGTTCAGGGAAGCTCAGTGCCTGCCATCTTGATTGATACCCCAGTTACTGGTCAGCCAGATGCCTCCGTGCTGCAAATCCGAGGGAGAATGGAGATCGAAACCACCAGCTGACTTCCTGAAATCATCCAACCTGCCAGCTCTTCTGCCGCTCAGGGAAGTTCAGCTCCTGCAAGTTCAATACATACCCCAGTTGCCCAACTTTATTTAAATATCAAAATCCAAGAAAACAGCAACAAAACCCCACCATCATGAAAAATAGACAACAAATCTTGGACTTTTCAATCATTTAAATTATCTGCTAAATAAGAAATCTGTACACAGAGATATCAATATTTTTTTCATTTTCTTCAGAAAAATCTGATACAATTTTTTTTCTTTTTTAGGGAGAAAAAGGTTTACTTCAGATTATACTTTCATATCAAAGTCTATCATCAAAGAAGTTAAGGAAGAACCTGGAGACAGGAACTCAAGCAGAAGTTATGGAGGACTGCTGCATACTTCCTTGCTCCTCATGGCTAGCTCAGCCTGCTTCCTAATAGAAGCCAGGGCCACCTAACTTTTTGTGGTATCACCTACAGTGTAGTGGACCCTGCTCTATCAATCACTATTTTTAAAAAAGTGCCCTACCACTTGCCTATATGCCAATTTTGTGAAAGAATTTTCTCAACTGTGCCCTCTTCTCAGAAACTAGCTTGTGTCAAGTTAACAAAAATACTAAGCAGGACAGAGTCTCATGTAGCTCACGCTGACCTCTAACTTACTATATAGATAAGTCTGGTTGGCTTGAACTCTAAATCCTCTTTCCTCCATTTCTTGAGGGATGAGATTATCAGCACACCATCACACTTGATAATTTTGATAACTTTTCCCCCTCTTTTCTCTTCCTCTATTTCTTTCTTTCTTTTCTTTTCTTTTCTTTTCTTTGAGACAGGGTTTCTCTGTGTAACAGCCCTGCCTGTCCTGGACTCATTTTGTAGACTAGGCTAGCCTGGAACTCACAAAGATCTGCCTGCTTATGCCTCCAAATGCTGGGATTAAAGGCACGTGGTCACTACACCTGGCTTTCTCTATTTCTTTTTAAAAAATGAGATCATATAGTAGTTTCTGAAGTACACTGGATAGGTTCAGAGTTGAAGATAAAAATCTAGGTCACAAGGGCCAAAATATTCATTACTGTATTAAGTCAGTGCTTATTTATAGTAAATAAATAGTTAAAATAGTAAAGTGGTATTTATGATAGCTGTGGTAGTTTGAATAGGAATGACCCCCATATGTCAATATATATTTGAATGCTTGGTCACTAGGGAGTGCCACTACTTGAGAGAGATTATGAGGTATGTCCCTGTTGAGAGTGGGTGCATCCTTGGAGGAAGTGTGTCACTGGGAGTGGGCTTTGGGTTTTTTGAAGATCAAACCAGGCTCAGCGGCTCTATTTCTTCCTGCTGTTTATAGATCCAGATGTAGAACTCTCAGCTATCTCTCCAGCACTATGTCTGCCTGTATGCTACCATGCTTCCTGCCATGATGGTAATGGACTAAATCTCTGAAACTGTAAGCCAGCCACAATTAAATGATTTCTTTTATAACAGTTGCCATAGTCATTGTAGTGGTTTGAATAAGAATGGCCCCCATAGACTCATGTGTTTGAATATTTGGTCACCAGGGAGTGACACTATTAGGTGTGACCTTGTTGTATGTGTAGGTGTGGCCTTGTTGGAGGAGGTATGTAACCAGGGGCTGGGCTTTGAGGTCTCAGATGCTCAAGCCAGGCCCAGTGTCTCACTTTCTCCCTGCTGCCTTCTGATCCAGATGTAGAACTCTCATCTGGTCCCTGCATGTTGCCATGCTTCCTGCTATGGCAAAAAATGGAGTAAACTTCTGAACTGCAAGCCAGCCCCATTTAAGTATTTTCCTTCATAAAAGTTGCTGTGGTCATGATATCTCATCACAGCAGTAAAACCCTAAGACAACCATGATGTCTTTTCACAGTAAGAAAACCCTAAGACACCCATGATGTCTCTTCACAGCAATAGAACACTGACTAATACAATAGCATATCATTTTAAAGACAAACAGTGAAATAGTAACCTGTATCTATTTGTGGGCTGACTGAATCTTGTTTTTTTAGATGATTTCAATTTTTATATGTAACAAAATAGTAATTATCAATCTCAAGAGTTTTACATTTAACAATATAAGATAATTTCTGTTATTACTTAAATATTAAATATGTATTACATGCCATATATCACTTATAATTATACATTATTGTAATTATATCCAGATTTAATAGTCAAAATATAATGCATGTAAAATAGAAAGTTAATTTTAGGAGTTACACAAATTCTGACCAGTCTACTGTTTTCTATTATCAGAAAAAGATGATGAAAATTACACTTGAAAGAAATAAGATATTACTTAGAAATGATCAGGAACTTGAAAAAAAATAGCCTGAATTATTTGCATTCTTCCTTTGCTGGTCTGTGGGTAATCTAAAAGAACCAATCATCAGATTTATAGCCACCTGGATGGTTTTCTCTGTGTGTGTGTGTGTGTGTGTGTGTGTGTGTGTGTGTGTGTGTGTGTGTGTGTGTGTGTGTGTGAGAGAGAGAGAGAGAGAGAGAGAGAGAGAGAGAGAGAGATTGTCATGAAACAGCTCTTACACTGTGGATCTAACAAGAGAGGCTACAAGAGTGATTCTTATTTCTTGACATTTTACTTGACTTTCAAAGGAATTAACCTGAGTATCCCATATACCATAAATATGGTGAGGGAAGTTAAATTCATCATAAAATGCAATTGTATATATAAAGAAAGAATTAACTCCAGAAAATGGAGAAAGTTTGTATGTACAACATAACGATGATGGGTATGTCTAGTAGATTCCATTATTTGGTAGTGAGTTTTTTTTGTAGCAATTATATAGCAATATTTAGTGATTGATTTGTCTTCTTAAGTTACTAGGCATAAAGATGCAAAGATTATAAAAATATATAAAATCTCTGGTAAGCAATCAATAGTTTATTAACTAAATTTTAATGTAAGTATTTAAGTATCTTAATATCTATTTTTATTCTCTGAGAATTTTGTACAACCTATTTTGACAATTTTTTGACATATCTCTCAGCTCTTTCAAGATTCACCCCTTCTCTACCCAACCAACTTTGTGTCCTTTTTTAAAAAATCCATCAAGTCCAATTTGTGGTACCCAAATATTCCTGGATATATGACCTTCCACTGGAACCAGTTAACTCACTAGAGGACATACTCCAAGAAAACTGGCTCATTCTCTCTTAGCAGCCATCAGTTTCCAATAGCTCCTCAGCTAGGGGTGGGACTTCATGGCCAACTCCCCTCTCTATGCTAGGATTTGGTCTGGCTTGAACTAATATAAGTCTTGAGCATACTGTTACAATCAGCGTAGTTCATATGCGCTGTTACCCTGTTGTGTCCAGAAGACATTGTTTCCTTGTATTCATCCACCATCTCTGGCTCTTACATTCTTTTTTTTTTTATTTCAACAGGCTCTTACACTCTTTACACCCCATCTTCGATGCTGAAACCTGAGCTCTAGGAAGAGCAGATATGGTACAGGTGTCCATTTAGGGCTTAACATTTCATAGTCTCTCACTCTCTGCATGTTGACCAGTTGTGAGTCTTGGTCAATCATCATCTACTGTAAATAAAAGCTTCTCTATAGATAGTGCCTCCCTCTGGATCCCATTTTCCAAGCATAGTTGCCTTATCTTGCCTCAATGGAAGAGGAGGTACTTAGTTCTGATGCATGTGGTTTGATGTGCCAGAGAGGGTTGGTACTGGGGGGAAGAGTATGGAGGAAGAGGGGGGGGGCTGGGAGGAGGGTGTGGGGATTTGAATGTAAAATAAAAAAATCTAAAATAAAAAAAGTTTAAAGAACAAAAAAAATAGATGCTTTTCTGGTGAGGGTTGGCAGACATATTAATCTATGCATATATAACCATAAGTCATCATGAGTTGGCTTAATTCAATGTCTGTTTAATGTAATAGTAGTAGATTCCCCTCTAGAGCCTATGACCTATCTAGTTGTACCTGATAATGGTGCCAGGTTTAGGTTTCATCCCATGGAGTAGGGTTTGGGTGCAATCAGAAAGTTGTTTGGCTAGCCCCATGAAATCTGTGCCACTATTGCACCAGTGGGAATGTCTTGATGAGGTAGTCATTATGGTAGCTCACAGAGTTCACAGATTAATGAGTACTTTTCTCTTCTGGTATCTGCACAGTACCTTCTAGCACTATGAAAGCTAGCCAGTAGGAATGATGCTTCAAGCTAAGTACCATCTTGATATCTCTATGTGGTGTTCAACAGTAGGGTCTTACCATCAAGTTATGGAGGGTAACCAAGAGCATTGGCAATAACCTGTAATATTTATGGGTTTCTGGGACCTCACTGAACAACAACTCCAAAAGAAGTAACTTACTCCTGGCTCTGGGCTTTTTATTAACCTCTAATGTTTAGTAGGGACATTGTTACCCCTTTAAATGGTAATTCCGTTTTAACTCTTTCTGTATATGTGTGTGTGTATGAAACTTCTACAGTTTCAAGTAATTTATTTTTAATTTTTATAAGGGAACATACATGCACATGAGTTCTGGAGCTTGTGGAGGCCAGAAGATAGTGTCATATTTCCTGTAGCTGGAGATATTCAGGTGGTTGTAAGTCACCTGATGTGGGTGCTGGGAACCAAACTCTAATCCTCTGCAAGAGCAGCAAGAGTTCTTAATCACTGAGCCATCTCTACAGCCCCCAACAACATTGAAAAATAATATATTTTAAAACATACATAGAGCAAACAAACACATTTTTCATATACACAGTCTGATCATATTCATGTAAAAGATAAAACTTAAGTTGTTATTATTTAGTAATACTTCTTTAACCTCACTTATTTTTTTAAATACTTTATTTTTTTTCTTCAAGTTACATCTCAGTAACAAACCCCTCCCTATTCCCCCTTCTTATCCCGCCCTTCCACCCTCTTCCCCCCAGAAGTTTCCCCTTTCAGTCCAACAGATGGATCCTTCTCTTATAACAGTAAGTATTATACAAAACAATAGATATAAATATGCCACATTTATGAGAGTTAAATGGCCCAGTATAACTTCCCAATGTCCAGTTTATACATATTTGGCCCCTGACTTTAACATTCTACTATCTAACCAACTCCATGAGTTTAAAGGTCTATATGTGACTCAACATTCATACTATCTTGCAACACACATTTAAGAGTATCTTCTTAGATCTATAACACCCTCCTGATTCCCAAACAGTTCAAAATTTAACTATGAGACTCTAGCTGTCTATTCTTCAACCACCTCAGAGACCTGAGAGGGATAAATATATTTGCTTATATAGGAAGTGCAGGGCCTGCAGCTTCCAAAAGTAAGAAAGAACATACCAATGACTGCCTGGACAGTTCCCATTTTCTCTCCATACATTCAAGCATCAATCTTCAGCCTTTGGGTCCTGTTTCTCTGACAGACATTTGTTGTAGAGCAGGGATTATGAAGGACTTACCTACCCTGTCTTGGCAGAGTTAAGCTTTTGACTTCCCTGCTACCAAGTTTTGTCCTTTTTGGACAGCAGTCTGTCTGCAGTTGGTGCAAGGGGTTTTTTCATGCCAAGAGAAAGGCTTGCCACTAGCTCAACCATCTTACAGTGGAGGTTCTTCGATGCTTATCTTCTACTTGGAGTAGAATAGGGGGTGCTGTCAGGCGCTGATAAGTCTCGATATCAAAAAAATCTTGATTTAAGATAACATCTTTGAATGCCATATTCTGCAGATCTCTTGGGGTTTTTGAAGATGCCCTACCCATCTCTCTCTTGTATTTAGATAAACAAATGTTGCTTGTCTCTTAACAACTTGATTACTGGGTAGTTTAGAGAATATCTGTGATAGACTGTCATAGTAGCTAACAAAGTGACATGTTTGCATGACTAGGAGTTTGTTTTAACTATCCTAGACCATTTTAGACGGTTGGTATCAAGAGGTCAGAGCTTCACATTTTATTTTTAAGTATTTCTAGGTATGATACCATTAGGAAGCATTACCTTTAAATTTGTATCAATATACAAAGATCTATTCAATTGTGGTTAAATATACTCTTAATTATGTATCAATATACCAAGATCAATGCCTATGTAGCCCAATACAATCTTAATATTACGTCCATATGCAAGGGTCAATACCATTGTGTCCAACAATAATCTTAATTTTGTATCAATATACAAAGATCAATACCGATGTAATCCAATACAATCTTATTTTTGCACAATAAACAATGGTCAATACCACTTTAGCCAAATAAACTACTAATTTTGTATCAATATACAAAGGTATAAGGGCATATTCAATAATCTGCCCCTTCTTCTTGGACCTTCCTGTGCTATGTCTATATCTCATTTTTCTCAAGCCCATGCACTCCTACATAGGAGAGGAAGAAGGATACAGAAAAGGAAAAGTAGGAATTCCCTGGGTCTAACCTCCAAAACCCATTAAGACAGGACCATTTATCAGCTTGTAGTCTCTTCCCCTACATACCAGAGTTTTCAGTTATCCTTCAAATAACCTAAAAGAAGGGCGGAGAAACACCTTCCCCATCCACTGGGCATGGGACGTCGCTCTGTTAAAGTGACTTCCTGCTGATTTGGGTCGTAGTAGACCTGTTTGGGGCCCGAACCCAAATGGAAAAAATGATTAAAAATGTTAGTACACTCCTTTTATGTTCAGTCCTTCTGTTCTCAGCTGTTTAGATGACCTAAGGGGTTTGTAGGCAGAAGCTGATCTTGCAGGCTTCACTGAGGTTCCTGCCGGGGCATTGTGTAGAGCTGAGCGGTCCCAGTGACATTGGATTGCTGTGGTGGTTGCAGGCCCCCGATGGAGACAGCTATTGAGGAAGTCTGCCAGGCAGAATCAACTGGGTCACTCGTCCTCCTTGGTGCCTGATTCTGCTCTCTGCTGAGGATTCCACTGTCCAGCCGTCCCCGGGCTCCCCTAATGGACGCTTCTATTCTCCTGGAACGATAAGAACAGAGCCCTGCCCCAATCCCAACCCTAGGACAATTGCCCTCTTTTTTTTGGGGGGGGGGGGGGGGGGCTAGGTAGTACTTCTCCTGAAGCAAATTTGGCCTTCTGACAACATACAAAGCGTTATCATTCAATCCGGGTTAAAGAAGAAATCATTCTGTCACCTTGGAGCTAAACCAGCTCTAGTGTATATATTTTGAGATCCCAAAGGACAATCTGCCTGCATCGAGAAGGCCTTTTGTAAGTAGCCTCCAAACCTAGGTCCCTCCAAATCCCATGTGTGTGTTTGCCCTGCATCAGGCTGACCCTGAGCTCCGGGATCTGCCTGTTTCTGTCTCCAGTGTGCTGGGAGCTGGGAGCCAAGGGTGTACTCTTCTTGAATGGTGGGACCAAGAGTATGCACCCTCACCACCCCGCTCCGTATGACTCCAGAATACATAAGACCACAAACTCTAAGGTGCTCCCCCCCTCCCCCAGTCTCCGCTGAAGTCAAAGGCATGGGCCAATACCATAATTCTCTTGTATTTTACCTTAGGTCCACGTCTTCTCTACACCTGGAGGTCTGCAAAACCAGGCCGAATGGCTGTATCCTCTATTCCATTCACAGTGTTTCAGCCCTGCCACCTGCCTTTTTTTTTTTTTTT
>CAJQZJ010027582.1:2631-16586 GCA_907164525.1 Lophiomys imhausi | reverse complement strand
GTAAACGATGGGCTGGGCTGGTACTTCCCACCTGTAATTTCCCCCCCCCCCGCCCCTTAATCTGTGGTGCTCCCCTATTAAATATTCTACTCTAGCCCTGCGTGGGGGTCGCGACTCCTAGCCCTGCGTGGGATACGAGTGGCGTCCCTCAGTGCACTGAGCCCCCCCCCCCCTTTTCCCTCTTTTTCCCCCGAAATAAACCTCTTGTGATTGCATCAAGATGGTCTCTTGCGAGTTTTGGGGCGGCCGTGATATCCTGAGTGTCGGGTGAGGTACTTCCCTCCCCCGGGTCTTTCACAACAACAAAAAACAGTGACAAGAAAAACCAACAATCCTACTGAAACACACATACACACACACACACACACACACACACACACACACACACACAGTCACACAAAATAAAAACAAACAGAACCAAAGCCATTCAAATGAGTGGATTTGGTGTCACATGTAAGATGGGCTCACACCTCTAGGTCTTAAAGGCATTTCCAGAAGGATTTTCAGGTCAAGTGGTCACAGTAACAGAACAGCAGCCAGCATGCCCTCAGACTTCCTGAGCCTTGACAGACTGTGGTAAGGGCAGACCAACCCACCATCTAACACAAAGACAACCTCCGCCAGTATCCCAGCATTCCATGCAGTGTGCTGTTATGTTAGTTAAATCACATAGTGCAATCCACTGCTCTTCTTTATAGTCTTGATGTAGAAGACTCACACAGCCAGGTGACAATACAGAATGGAGCTGGCAGGTCTGCTCTGTGCTGGCTGTGTGCCTTGGAGTGAATGAAGGAGAGAATGAAACCACTTCTGGGTAAAGAGAAATGGCTCCTTGGCTGAGTTTCCTGAGCTTTGCCCCATTTGTGCGACAAAACTTTTCTTTGGGGAGACCCAAAACACATGTACTACCCCATATAGAAAACCCATGACAGGCCCAAGCACACTTGGTGAGCTGATGAGTTCTGTTAGAGTTACTTACAAGAATACGGGTGGTGGGTTTGTTACAGGCAGAAATGACTCCAAGGCATGACCAAAACCTACCTCAGCTCTGGTGACAGCTCACAGAAACTGAGAACCTGGACCACTGCACAGCCGGCAGGCAACTCAAGCCTTGGAGAGTGTCCTTTCTGAGTGACTATTGTCTAAAATGCCTCCAGGAAGCTCTACTGGTTTCTGCTTCTTCCAGGCAGCTGGTCTAATCTGAGCCTTCTTTGCTGCTCAGCTTGGTGAGTTTGAGAGGGACTCTCAATTTTATTGCTTTCTCTGGCAGGGAGGGGCCTAGTGAATCTGGTCAATTTTAGGGACTTCCTGAAACCATTTTGAGTTTTTTTTACTTTCCTGCTTAAGGAGTTTCCCTATATGATGGACCATTTCAGTCCAGGACGAAATCACACAACGTTAGTTGCATTAGCTAGTCTTTGCTTCCTGCCTAGAGTCGCTTAAGTTTTTAATGAATTTTGACCATCAATTTCCCTTAATCTGAAGAATGGCTTCTCACTTAATGGTGTTTCAATGGAACATATATTTCACAGTACACAGAAATGAGAGGGTGTGGCTGGTTTACACAGTGGCATTTTTTTTTAAACTGACAAATGTTATATATACATGTCGGGGTGAAGGAACCATTTGAAGGAAGATCCACAGAGAGCTAGTGATTAATTAGAGAGGGGGGAAGAAATTGACTAAATCAGGTTGGGGAGAGAGTGCAATTGTTAAAGGAAGCCCCATCACCTATGTGAAAAAAACTGAGCTTGATGGCACACTCCTGTAACATCAGTGCTGGGATGCACAGAAAGATGGGGTCCTGGGGCTCAGTAGCCACACAGCCTAACTTGCTGGCACAGCTCCAGATGAGTGAAAGAATGTTTGAAAAGAAAAGGTGGGCAGTGCCTGAGGTTGATCGCTATACACACACACACACATACACACATGAACATGCACACACACATATACACACAGACACAGGAACATGCACACACACGAATAAAATAAAAAGGAATTGGGTAAATCTTTTGCTTGTAGCTAAGGAAGAAAGGTTTATTTGGGCTCAGTGTGAGAGAATTCAGTCCATGATCTCTTATCTACATATCCCGGGGCCACGGTAAGTAAGGCAATCCAAAGATACAGTCCGTCATAGAAGAGAAGCCTCCGCGGCAGCAGGAGTGTGAGGCAGCGGGTCACGTGGCTCCCATGGTCAGGAAGCACAGACAGAATGCTGGCTCTCACGTCACTTTGCCCTCTTTTACCCACTCTGGGCCCCACATCAGAAGACGGTGCCGGCCACCTCCAGGGTGCATCATTCCCTCTCAGTTACACCTCTCTGGAAGCAGACACACACAGAGGCTTGTTTCCATGGTGAGTCTAAATGCCATCAAGCTGACAATTGGGATTCATCATCACTTTAGGCAAATAATCTACCACTGAGCTATACCCCAAGCCTGAAAAAATTCCTAGGAGGGACCCCATCAATGGTGTAAAACACAGCAAAGACGCTAAGTGGGAGACGCGCGCAGTAGCCTCGTACATCCTTCCATTTTGGAGACGTTTTTGGTGCCCTTAACGTGCCCCCAGCCCTCCTCCACAGTAACACAGATGCCTTACTCTGTGGAAATCTGCTTTATCTGATCACCAGCAAAGCGGCATGTGCACTCCCCAAGTATATTTTTATTAATCAGATGAAGGAGATCCCCATGCTAACTAAAGTTGTCTTAATAGACGGCTATAATTAGAAGGTGCTAATCTTGGCATCTGCAGCCACAGGGAGAAGTGTTTGAAGACTAGATGCTTGGGGAGGACATGGGTTGGAGCTTGTTCTCCACGCATTCCCTCAGTGCCACAGCTCATTTGGTCACGGAATTGTGAGGGAATGTAAATTTGGGGGTTTCCCATGTGCGGCATTGTTTTGCAATCTTGGGCTTAGCTAAAAATGCTCCTCTTAGCAATGCCGAGGCTGGTGATGCGTGGTTCGCTTGGAAAGAGAATAAAGGACAAATTCTGCTGCCCGCCTGTGCGACAGGCTTCACTGACTAATTAAACCCACGGTGCTTTCTGGCCTTATGGAGATTTCGTGCAATCCAGTCTGGAATCTTGTCACATCCAGAAGATCTGTTGCTGTCCAGGTTTCCATAGCAGCTAAATTTTTTCCTTTTTCGTGAAATTATCCTCAGCCCTTGGAGTCAGTTATTCACATAAGTGGGTGTACTATCAGCCTAATGAAGGGACCCTTTCTGCAGGAGTCTTCCTGTGTTGTCAGGTGAGTGGCTTACCGCATGCTGCGGTATGTTCGGTCTTATTCTCAGGCTCCATCTGGAGATGTCTCACAAAGCTGGGAGGCTGCGTGCCAGAGAACAACTTGTTGCCTCTGAAGAGCAGGTGCCTCCTCTGTCCCCCTAATGTGGTGCACGTCACAGCATCCATACCGGACTCCACATACAAGGGGCAGCTTCATGGCCACCTATCATGATGGCTATTGTCTGGGCAGTGATTCCTTCCTTGAACCCGTGGCTATAACACAACACTCTCTGGGATGAGTTTCAAGCTGTAATGATTAACATGTGTTTATTCACTTCTAATGGAACTGTGATTACAGTCGGCCCTGCACACATCAGCCATGCTGCGTGTTGTTTATTTTTCCCTTTGTCGCATTATTCTTCACATGGACCAGAAGAAGAAACCAGCAACGAATTCTTGACATCTCTGTTCTCTGACTCTAAAGCACCTCTCTACCCTTGCCAGTTCCCTGTGAGGTAAGGTCTCCAATGCTGTCTGGGTGCCAGGAAATGGCTACCAGAAGTTCTACACCATGCCAGCATTAGCCTTCATGCTATGTGCAGGCTTCTGGCACTAACCACAGCCAATGACAGGTTTATTCTCCAAGATTAGAAGCAATAATACCCACCAAAGATAACCACTATGGAAAAATATGTGTGTGCCTGTGTGTGTGTGTGTGTGTGTGTGTGTGTGTGTGTGTGTGTGTGCCTCTGTGTGTGTAGGCTAGAGTGGAATGCTGGGAATCTTCCTTCGTTGCTCTCCACCTCCATTTTTCAGACAAGGACTCTCAATGAACGTGAAGCTTATGAATCTGGCTAGACTGGTGGCCAATAGGGACCCTCCTGTCTCTACCCACTATGCACTTCAGTGTGCATCCAGTTTTATGTGGGTGTTGAGATTCCTGTGCTTGTACAACAGCTACTTTACTGACTGAATCATCTCAAGACCTAGTCACCTGAAACCCATTTTTGATGGGACCTAAAATATATCAGGTAAACATTTAACCAAAAGGAACATAGATACACACAGTTAAAGCAGGCAAATGGGAGTCATAGTTTGTCTATTAATTAATTAATTAGTTAGTTAATTTGTTAGCTAAAAAGCAACAAATCTAGGTTTGTGATTATCAAGTGCAACTCTTTTCACACTTTTCCTTGGAGGCACCCCAGAGCTGCACAGCTAGACTCTTTGGTGGAGGTGGCCAGCTGCTTACCCATCACCCTGACTGATGGTTCTGAACCGTGACTTGGGTTGAATGTATGCTTATGTGTGCTTTAACTCAGAAGACACAACTGTGGTTTATTAAGTAAGTCTTTAGTTAAATGATTTATTTTCTTCCTCCCTAAACCACATTCCAAGTAGAGTTCTATGGCCTGGGTTGAACTTTCTGCAATGCACCCTGCAGCGGAGGCGGAAGAAGTTCGGTGAAGCTTACCCCATCCTTGAATTTCAGTTTTGTTAAGCAAAGAGATATAAAGTCTGTAAGATGAAACAAGCTAAAAATAAAAGAGGGGAAACCCAACAACAAAGAGAGGACACCCACCAGCTCTCTCCTCTACTCAGGGTGAAATTCCAGAAGCAGGCACAGCGTGTAATAGTCTGATAGCAGGTACATCTTCCCAGGAAATGGTCACAGACAAAGCATGTGGGTGCACCTTGCTGACTTCCTGTCCCAAGTAGTTCTCTCTGTAACTGAACTTTTAAATTACTATTTAACACTTATTTATTTATTACTAAATTCACTTATAACAAACACCAACAATTTCTTAACTATTAATCCTATAAATTCCTACAACCCCTTTAACCTATCCACTAAACCTATTGATAATTATTTTTCTAACCTTTTAGAATGATACAGTCTCTAGGGCAGGTCCTCAGTCGTCAGGAACACAGTCTTTGTTGTAGATTCTTTAACGCACTTAGCAGTCCTTTTTCTGGATCTCTCAGATGCAGGTTCGTCAGGGTAAGTTGGTTATTGCAGTCTCACCTTAAATAAGGCTTCATGCTTTCTTCTGTGTGGGAGACCCCAGCCGTCTGCAGGCCAACTTACTTCTTTTGAATCAGGAACTCAGCTGCTCTGCCTCAGTCCTTAAAGCCAGGCACAGTTTCCCCTAGGCCACTGATCGGACAGATCAAACCCCTCCAGGCAAAAGCTGAGCCACAGGGTCCAGTCCTTGGCCTTTTGGTGTCTTGCTCAGGCTTTCTTTGCTCACCGGCTTCTTTCTGCTTCAGGGAGAGAGCTGGCCATCAATGGCCAGCCCTTTTTTCAGCAGGACTCTTGGAGCTCTCTAGCATCAGGGGCCTCTTCTTTTTCTGGGCTCCACGCACTGTCCTTAAATAGGAAGAACTCTGTTTCAGCTTAATTTGGGCTCCGCCCACTTAGCAGCTGAAAACAATGTCAAGCCAGATACTTTTTTCTTCAAGTCCATTAAGTCTTTCCTGTTTTCCTGACTTCAACCTTGTTTTTCAGTCTATTGAGTCTTTCCTGTTTTTCCTGACTTCAACCTTGTTTTTCAGTCTATTAAGTCTCCTGTTTGTTTCCTGTTTTTAGTCCACATGCTGATAATGCTCTTCATGCCCCAAATTAAGAGACAGTATCAGAAACCCCTATATATTTTCTAAATCTAATTTATCTAACCCCCTACACTCTCCTGTCACCTCTTCTGATGGTCAGGCCATGAGGTAGGCGATGGATGACATAGTTTTTTATACATAGATTCCAATACACTAGATATGCAAAGTTAAGGCCACGTTGAAATGACCTAAATGTGGCTGTTTAATTATTCCATTTATCATGTTCTGGGTTTGAGTGAAGACTTGTGATGTCTCTTGTTTCCATGTGCCAGGTGGCCGGGCCTCGGGCTTAGGCACATCCATCCATGAGCAGGGCTTCTCCCAATGTGAAGTCATTCCTGCTATCCAACCTCAGTTGTCTATAAATAGCACCACTTCGAGGATTGTTGAAATAATTTATTGCTATAATTATAGTGACATTTCTAGCATGTTATAATCATATAAAAAGGCACAAGTAAAGGGATGCTATTTTTGACTTATTTATTTTTCTTCTGATTCCATTTGTGTTTTGTGCAATGGAAGAAAAGGTTAGGAACACACTTGTTTACAGAAGGAGCTGTGTTTGAATAGAAGTCAAGAATGGCATAGAAAGTCAAGAGAACTTCCCTAAGAAGAAAGGAAACCGGAGACTTTGAAAGTTGACACGGTTTTAGCAGAAAGAAGAAAAGTGCAGAAAATAAAGTGCCCTGCGGACAATTCTCCACAAACAAGAGAAGTGAAGACACATGGTGACTCCAGTTGCTGGCCAACCAGACCAAAGTCATTTTAATTTGTCATAGGCTTTTACATTTTCAACGATAGTATGCTAGCTGGGAGTGACAAATGTCTGCAGAGAAATATCTAGGAGGGCTGTTCTGTAAGAATCTCTGAGAAAGACGGTCTATTCTGAGTTGACAGTGTAGATCCAGCCAGGGCTGACTTAACACAATTAGGGTCTAGCGAGAGGACAGCATCAGCTGCTGAGCAGTAGCCCAGTTTTTGGACCCGGCCAAGCTAAGTGCCACTTTCAAGCCTTATTAGGTTGCCACAGGCAGGGCTGGGCCTGTAGCTCTGTTTCTAACACAAAGCACTGGCATTATTGGGTTGAATTGGTGGTTGTGTGTGATTCATGCTTGGGAAAGGGAGATGAAGGCAAGATCAGAAGTTCAGGTCACCTTCAGCTATACAGTGAGTTTGAGACCAACTTGGGCTACATGAGAACCTGTCCTGAAACAAACAAACAAAATGTGCTGAAGGGTAAGAGGCATACATGGTCTATTCAAGATATTCTAGCTGGTAAAATTGTGAGTGTTAGTGAGTTCATATTGGGTGCAATTCCTCTTTCTTCAAAGTGCCCAGTACTGTGATCTACTCTTAATATCTGACCAATGACATCAGCAGCAAAATGTAGTTGGTACTATGTATTTTTCTGTCCCCTGCTCCGAGCTAACATTTTATACTATTTGGTGTGTTCTTTCTCCATGACTGTATAACCCCAAAGATGGAGATCTTGCCTGAATGTAACATTACCATCTTCCAGGTTCCTGGCCAAGCCAGGCATGAAGCAAACTGAATGAATGAGGGATGGTGCAGGAGGAGTTTAGATGAATCTGACATTGCAATTTGCAGCTTTTGTAAGCTAATGCAAGTTTTCCACATTTTGGAGTCTCAGATTTTTTTATTTTTATTTTTGTTAACCACAAAATGTTTGGTTTGGCCTGGAAGCTGTTCACGGCCCACAGTCCTAGGCGATATAAACAAACATAGAGTATCTGACCAGGGATCTCCCAGCACAGGTCCTGAGACCTGTTTTGTTAGTCTTACCTGGCAGTGTAATGTTTCCTGGATACAGCCGTGTAGGCCAGAGGTGGACCATGGAGTCTTCCCAAAATGAGCTCATTGCTTCTGCTTGTCCTGTGCTATTGGACATGAAGACCTGCCAATCAGAATCTGAGTGTGTGTGCTGTGGCCTGTGGGCTTGAGACTGGGAAGAAGGTAGCCAGACAGAGGAAGCTAGAATGGGCAGAAAGGCTTTTATATAGCCAAGCAGAATGAGCAAGTAGAACATTTTGGCAATTCCCAGTCCATGTTGAAGCACCCCTGATCTTTTGTTCCATAAGTAGATTGTATTCTAGAATAAACTTTATTTTCCTCCTTTTCTGGATGACACACAGGAGGTCAAATTAGTTTTCTTACTTTCAGTGAAAAACCCAGGTAATATGTAGCCATTGGAATAACTAGACTTTGTTTTAAGAGGGTCTCATGTCTTCCAGCTTGGCCTATGACTCACCACGGAGCCAAAGATGACCTTGATTTCCTACTCTCCACTTTTACTTCTTCTCTGGGATAATGGGATCATAGTCCCTCACTGCCTCTCTTGGCTTATGTGGAGCTGGAACGCTGAGCCTTGCATATGCTAGCCAAGTACTCCACTAGTGAGCCACTCTGTGAATAATTAAATGACTGAATAGATTGTTTGTGTGGAGTCTCCTAGTCCACATTCAGAGACATCCCAGCCAGTGTTCTCTAGCCCTTCTCCAGGAACAAATACCAAATCAAAGTAGTTTTTGTGTTTCTATCCAGAGGAACCCCAGACAGCTGGGCCAGATAGCCTCTGATCTGGCCAGTAAATAATCCACTCATGCACACTTGTGCTGGACAGGTCAGCCCCACCTGCTCTCGACCTTCACTATGGCCCAAGAACACTGACAAGGCTCAGCCCGTACTGCAACTGTTCCAGACTCTCTCGCTGGAGAGATGTCCCTTCTCCAGTGGACATCAGTGCAAGACACCGTCTACTCAGGGGCTCCTCTGTGCTGCCTGATCTTCTTGTCACGCACATCCTAACTTCACATTTCCTTTCTTGATCTTATTGAGAAATGAGAAATTGGGTTACAAGCTACCTAATTACATTTGCTCATTATTCCTCAGAAATCTGAGTCCTGGGGAGGGAGTGTAATGGAAGGAGTCTGAAGACAGGGAGGCTACGGTGTATGTTCCATTTTGAATAAATTCCCATTCCTCTATAGTTTCAAATCTAGAAGAAAACTGCCAGGGTTTTCTGGTATATTGTCACCTTCCCAGAAGGGATGTATCAATATCTCAAGTCCTACCATGCATGCTTTTTGCAGGAGGGTTATGGGCTTGCTCACATATCGACTTTCTCTTAGTTTTGTGGTATATGCCTTAAAGTTTCAATTAAATAAACATTAAACAAAAGGCATCCCAGGAGGCATTCTGACTTTTAACCCAGAAAGACTTGGAATCCCTATGCCATTTTTTTTTCTACTTAAGCAGTCTGTCTGACCTGAACATTCCTTTTCTGTCTCTTTCCTCCATTGGCAGCACCCTGAACCGAAGAGTAGAGTCATTTTTTTTTTTTTAACATTAAGTTTTCTCTTTCTTCATCCATGTGTTCACATGAAATCTTTTCTTTTTCAGGTCTCATCTAATCTTGCAAAGGATTAGAATTCTTGTCACACTGCTGTGTGTGTGTGTGTGTGTGTGTGTGTGTGTGTGTGTAGTGTATGTGGGTATGTGGGTTTTTATGTGAGACAGTGTATCTTACTAGCTGCCCTGGCTAGTTTTATGCCAACTTAAGGCAAGCTAGAGACATCAGAGAGGAGGGAACCTCAGCTGAGAAAATGCCTCCATGAGATCCAGCTGTAGGCAAGTTTGTAGGGCATTTTCTCAATTAGTGATTCATGGAGGAGGGCTCAGACCATGGTGGGTGGGGCCATCCCTGGGCTGGTGCTCCTGGGTTCTCTAAGAAAGCAGGCTGAGCAGGCCACCAGGAGCAAGCCAGCGAGCAGCACCCCTGCATGGCCTCTCCATCAGCTTCTGCCTCCAGGTTCCTGTTCTGACTTCCTTCAGTGATGGACTACAGATATGGAAGTGTAAGTCAGATAAACCCTTTCCTCCCCCACTTGGTGGTCATGGTGCTTCATCATAGCAACCCAAACTAAGGAACTAGCTCACTGAGGGGGGAGGCTAGGCTGGCTGACCAGCCCTGTCTCAGGGATCCTCCAGTCTCTGTCTCCCAGTGTTAGGTTTACGAACACATGTCATGTCACCTGGCCTTTTACGTGGGCCTAGGGGATCAACTCAGGTTCTCAATTTGCAAGGAGCCACTTTCCTGACTGAACTACATCCTCAGCCTTTGAAGTTTCTTTTAAACTATCTTTATCCTATAGTCTGTCCCCAACCTTGCTCTGTGGTGCACTTTCTCTGACCCACAGGCCAAGGAGCAAGGTCAAGTGGTTGTCAGGACTTAAGTGAATGTGAGGACTCTACAAAGCTGCTTTCTTTCCAGGGTTGCTCACTTGACTTTATTTTTGTAGTGCTGCAGATGGAACTCAAGTCCTCCTGCTTATGGAACAAACACTCTACCAGTGAACCAGTCCCTGGCCTGATGTTGCTGAATCCATGTGGCACAATCCTTCTTCCAAGCCAGCAGTCACAGGGTGAACTAACATGGTACTTGGGCATGTCAGGCTTCCTGAGAGTGGTTGCCTGAAGAGTGCTAGAGAGAGGGGTCAGTGTTGGAGGAAGTGCCCACTGAAATGTGCAGGAATTAGCAAGGAGGGGGAGATTTCCTTATCTCTAATACCAACATTGGGGCATGCTGTTAGGAATAACATCAAATAAGACATTAGCAAACCATGGTTGTATGTGCACCCCAAGTTTTCAGTGCCTCTCTACTCACTCCTGCTTACCCTTACCCACTTCCTTTCTCAGTCCTGTCCCTGGGAGCTGATGTCATTCCATGGAGAGACAGAAAATAATGCACTCATGTACATAGAACTCTCAGTTTGCTAAAACATTATTAAAGATCACCCAGGTTCAAGCACAGTCAGATGACAAACACTTCCACCGTGGCGGGGATTGGAGCTTCACTGCTTTCTTGAAAACAAGCCAAAAACAATAGGTCATCAGGTTTCTACGAATTTCATAATAGAGGATTTTATGATCTTCTAAGGAGCAGTTTGATGAAATGCAAGGCTTGTGATTCGGATGGAAATGCCATTTTTTTGTTAAAATCTTTAGGGTTACTTCTTATGCTTTCATTTTAAATTCCAAACTTATTTCATTGAGCCTAATCTTTACTAATTTGCTTCTTTTTATAACACAAAAACCATGACATCTGCCCTTGAAATGGCCTTTCTTTTGGCATTGGGTGATCTTGGCCTGGTGTCTCTAACTTCTGCTAGAGCTTTTGGGAACAGATGCATTTACTCTTGGCAATCACTGAATCTTTCTGTCCTTTGCAGTTTCAGCTTGTCTGGAGTTGGCAGGAAGGGGAGGGAGTCACTGGGCTGTTGAATAAGGAATTTGGTGTCTCTTAACAGGAGGGGGAAGGTCACTGTTTGGAATGACTATGAAAACAACTGGAGAACACTCCAAGCTTTTCTGGCATGGGTGAAGACGACTTTTGACTTAGTGGTGGGCAGTCTGCTGGCAAGGCTCCTTCCGTAAGGCATCTTCTCTGTGTCTTTAAAGAGAGTTTCCTCCTCCTCCTCCTCTTCTTTCTGCAGATGACATCCAGGATCTTGCAACACGGTAGGCAAGTATCCTACCACTGAGCTCTTCCCTCAGTCTGATTCTCTGTTTTGACTCACTGCAAATGCTGGGCTAGTGTTACAAACTCAGCCCTCTCTTTGCTCTGCTCTATGCCAATAAGTAAAGCAACGGGCTTGAGAAAAGAGAGTTTGTTCATCACCTGGCTATATTAGGCAAGGTTCTGGAAAGGTACAGAATTGATGGAACAATTTATTAGATTGGCTTACACAATGTAGCTGGGCACTCCAACAACTGGGATCTGTTCTAGGGAGAGACTGAGAGCCTGATAGCTGCTCCCTTCACTAGGCTGGATGTCTCAGCAGAACCACTCTGTCCCCAGACTGGGAATTTATGGTCTTCAGTCCTGACAGAGGGCTGAAGAAGCTGGTTCTGATGCCAGGGAAGCATGAAAGCAATGAAGGCCACGCTTCCACCAGTGAGGGACAAGCTGGGAAACCCATTCTCCCTCTGCCGACCCACTCTGCAGGACAATCTTCCCTAGTGTGGTTAATACATCCAAGAAATACCCTCACAAATCTTCCCAGGCATGTTTCTCTTAGTTGCTCATATCCAGTCAAGTTGACAAGTGAGATTAACCATCAGACTGGGCTAGGATTGTGGCTGCAGACTGGGGTCCTGCTTGAAGGCAGGGTAGCAGAATGACTTCAGGTGTGGAGGGAAGGCAAACAGACTGGACACTCATAGCAGTCTTCCTGTTGTGATCTGTCTCTACTGCCCTTTATAGAATGTATGTATGTTCAAAGAATGGCCATGTGTTTGGGTGAGTTTGAGGACTCCTTAAAGGTCACCACTGGACACATCATAAGGCCCAAATAGGCAGTCACTGCTATCCTTCAAGTCTATGAAAATTGACTTAAGCAGCTGTTATCATTAGAAACCAGAGGTGTTATCAACAGCAAAGTTAGTGGGAGATGGATGACAGTCAGTCTTGTGACTTGCAAAAGTTAAAAAAAGAAAGAACTGTTGGAGAGACGGCTCAGCTGGTAAAACACCTGCTGTGCAAACATGAAACTCAGAGTTTGCACCCCCACAATCCATGTAAAAGCTGTGTGGGTGCAGTGGTCCTCTTATAACTCCAGTGCTTGGTGTTATGGTGGCCGGCCAGCCAGACTAACCCAAACTGAGAGCTCAGTGTAAGCAACAGAGCCCTCCACAGCACATATGGTAGAGATTGACGAGGGAACACCCAAGGTCAGCATGCCCCTGTGTCTTCCCACACACATGCTCCCACACACGTGAATAAACATGTACACACACATGCACACATAGGGAGAGAATGAGACTGTTGCTCAGTGCAGAGCATGTACCTGGCATGATTGACTAGAGCCATTCTCCAGTGCACCCAAAAATAAGTAAAGACATAAATAAAAATAACTAAAAGCAAGAAACTGAGAGGCAGTGGAAGGACGGGGCTTCCCAGCTGTCCCTCAGTTTCACTGGAGTCCAGTGTGATGTAAGGGGATGGACACTCACACCACTGCCTGCCCTGCCCAGTATGACTACAGATGCAGAGTCGCCAGACAACCTTCCTCCATCTTGGCACAACACTTAACACAACACAACAGCGGGATGCCTCCTCCAGAGCTCACAAGTGTGGTTACAGCGGCCAGGGGGAGAGGAGGCTCAGCAGGATACCCTGGCTTAGCTTATACTAGCTTCTCTGGGAAGGAGGGAAGAAGCGTCCTCTGAAGCAGGAAGTGGGGCAGATGGCCTTCTGGGAATATCCAAGTCAGAGGTTAAGCAGCCCAGAACCCCAGGGTCAGCCATGCTTGGGACAGGGGTGTGGAGGTGTGGGTTGTGGGGTCCCTAGGCCTGGGACAGGAGTACAGATGGGGACCATCAGGCTTGGGTCATGAGCAGAAGGCTGGGAAGGCTGGCTTCCTCAGGGAGTTAGGGCTTCTGTGTCCCGTGCCCCACCCAATGTACAACAGTGCCTGGGTGTTTGTGAGGTCTCTCCTCCATGTTTTGCTCATGGGTAGCAGTGACTGGGTTCAGTGAAGTAGCATAAGGTGCTCTCTTCTAAAATGAGCCCAAAGGCAAGATGTGTGTCTGTGTCTGTCTGTCTGTCTGTCTCTCTCTCTCTCTGTGTATGTGTGTTTGCTTCTATGTACATATATGTATACGTGCATGCGTTTATGAATGCATGTGTCTGTGTGTGCATGCTTCTGTATACATGTGTATTTATGTCTATGTGTATATGTGTGCATGTATACCTATGAGGAGTATCCCTGCTCTCACAGCTTTTTTATTAGAAAAGAACTCTGGGTTTACCAACAGCCTCAGTTGGTAAAGTTTGTTGCTGCATAAGTGGTCAACCTCTGGAACCCATGTAAAAAGCCAGGGTGATGGTGTGCACTTGTAATCTAAGGACTGTGGAGGTGCAGCCAGGCAGATCCCTCAGACTCCCTTGTTAGCTAGTCTAGATGACTCAGTGAGCTTCAGGTTCCATGCTACAGTGAGAGACATTGTTTCCAAAAAGTAAGTGTATGGTACCTGAGAGAAAATACACACACACACACACACACACACACACACACACACACACACACACA
>CAJQZJ010027573.1:0-22758 GCA_907164525.1 Lophiomys imhausi | reverse complement strand
ACACACACACACACACACACACACACACACACACACACACACACCCAACCTCCTCTAGCTCCACTCATACACCTCATATATGCCCTATTTGCCTGGGGCACTCTCTGACCCTGTACCTGCAACTGTTCTATGTCTACACTTACAGGCATATCTCTGGACACTCAGCTTACTTGAAGATGTGCATTTATGACATAGGTATACTTTGACTCCTTACAAATTTGGTTTTTAAATGTTTATTTATTACTACTAGTTACATCTTCATCTCAGTACCCTCTTTCCAGCCCTCCCAGTCCCGCCCTCCCTTCCATCCCACTTCTCCGGAGTAGAGTGTCCCTACATAACAGTCTGTCACCCCAGTTCAGCAGACATATGAGGGCCACGAGCCTCCTCATACACTGGGGGCCTACAAGGCAGCACCACTAGGGAAAAGTGTCTCCTTGACAGGTAACAAAATCTATGTTCCTGTTTCATTTGTTGTATTGGCTGTAGTATAGTTATCCTGTACTACATGGCTAAAATCCGGTTATAAGTGAATAGATGCCATTTGCAGCCTTCTGAGTCTGGGACATAAATTTGTTTTAAGAAGTCAACACAATTAAAATTATATTTTTATTCAAGAAAACTAAAAGCAAAAATGAGTGAAAATAATTGACGCTAGCAACTTTAATTTCAGTTAGCAAAATTTCAATCAGTGTTTACTTTTTTGCTCATTTATTGTCTAAATGTTATTTTTAATTAACAAAGGTAACTTTCTCAAACATAAAAATATTTGTACAATTATTTCATACAAATAATAACCAAATCTTATAGTCAAAATAGATTGTTGTTTGCCTGACACAAAGAGGAATTACTAGACCCATTGTTTCTACAGAGTACTCACATGTATTTAACATATAATTTTACAAATTTTTTTATTGTGATGCTAAAGAATTTCCTGCTCAAGCCAAGAAATGGGAAAAAGAAATTAAATGGTAGGCAGAGTCTTACTGTTAAACAATTCCTTAAATGCAATTGTAGGTGTCAATTGATTGTTATTAATTGGATTAGTTATGTTATCTTCATATTGACAATTGGAGACCAGTAGTGTCATTCTTTAAAAAGCAATGTTAGTTATATTAAAACTAATGGACTTTGAAAAAGAGATAAGTCCTTGCTTTTTTAAAGTTTTAAACATATGGGAATGTAGAACTATTTTAATTGTCCATGCATGTCATAAATAAGGAAGAAGGTGGAAAATCAAATGAAAGATCATGGAATGTATACTTTATAATTTTAGTACAAGTATTAATAAAATGCTTTGTTATAAAATGAAAATAAATACAACTAGTGCTCAAAATATTCTGGAAACTTTTAAAAGGTTATCCAGTCTTCTATAAGCAAAACAACAACAGTTTGATCTTCAAACAAGTTTTAAATAGGCAAATAAACAGAAAGGAATCCTTGCTAATCAGAAGGAAACTAAAAGTAGATGAGCCAACTGGACAAAAACAGACTCGAGTCAGAACATGTAGTTTCCTACCAGGTAAAGAAGGAATATATTGAAAATGTAAACCTTCCTGCTTGCCTGTGTTTAAGATCTGAACATTCATTATTTAGTATAATCCTAAACAAAATTTCCTACTGAGAAAATTCGTGCTATAATGGCAGCTTCTCATTCTGGGATGCCACTACCATTTCAGAAACTTATTGAAGAGACTTATGAAGCACAACGACGTCAGTCATTCTTTTTTGTTACTTGATCTTTATGTTTAAGGCAAGATGATAAATCCACTGAAATAATATAATACAAAATAAAATGGTATGTAATGCCAGCATTTCTGTTCCTTCCTGCATGAAATATATTAGAAAATATGGCATACCATCTAAATCATTCCTCATAATTGAATCATATTTTAAGGATTAGATATTTATCAGACTGCATCTTTGTATTGTAGCATCAACAACTATTAAAGGACGAAAAATTGAATGTCTTATATAGAAGAAGATGCATATCTTCAAAATCATTTTGACTCTCCATTGGAGCCTTTAAAGTTCATATTCATAACAGTAGTATAAATGTGAAATAATTTAACTTGGCAGTGGGGTAGAAAAAATGGATTCCCTCAGCTACACTGATGATGATGCATGTTATCTATCTTATTTATAGAAAATAATATGAACATGGCATTATGAGTCACCTTCACACTTCTCTGCTATTCTTTCCTTCTAGCATCAACCCACATCAATATGATATTGCCTGAAAAGTAACATGTCAGTACAATTTTATTTTAGGAACAAATCCCTCTTATTTATGGAAATAGAGAGATCAGGGAGAATGAATAAAAATCAACTTAAACTGGCCTGAGTTCTAAAGCTTATTTAGTATTATTAATCCAATATTAAATGAGAAATCATCTATTCCATGTGCCACATTTGAGAAAAAGCAAGTGATAAAAAGCATTATTTTTATTCTTATAGGATACTTCTGCTTTATTTGACCAGAAGAATTTAACCTATGAATTTCAAAAAGCATAATGCATAAATTATATATTTGATAATGTTTAAATACTGATCCTTATATTAGAAATTAATATTAAAGAGTCAGAGAAATACTTTTTGGTGGAGACACGGGGAGAGATAATCTTTTTAAATTTTCCCAGTGATTTCCACATTATTTTCTCTATGATATTGCATAAAACTCTACAACTCTACATAAAACTAAGAAATAGTGAGAAATTATGATGCTTAATTTCTCCATATTATAATAACAAACATTGTTAATGTGCTAGAGATTAAACTTATAGCATGCTACGTATCATTGATCAATAACACAACAGTAATAAAAACCATTATAATTTTGATTTGTTCCTGATTTTAGTGAAAATGTTAGGAATCTCCATTTAGATGATGATGTTTGTGGGATTGCTGAAAATTGGCTTTACTATGTTGAATTAAATCTCTTCTTTCCTTAGACTCACACAGACTTTTATCATGAAGGAATATATCAAAGGCCTTTTCTGCATCTAATAAGATGATCAGGGTTTTTGTCTTGTACTCTGTTTATCTGAGGGATTACATTTTTTTTGATTTATGAATGTTAAATAATACCTGCATCTCTGAGATGAAACCAACATGTTCATGGTGGATAATCTTTTTGGTGTTTTCTTGGACTCTGCTTAAATATTTTATTGAGTATTTTTGCTTCAATGTTCTTAAGGGATATTGGTCTATCATTTTTTTTCCTGTTAAGCTTACTTTGGATATGAGGATGATTGTAGTACCATAAAAATAATTTATAAATGTTCTTTCAGTTTATATTTTCTGGGATAATTTAAGAGTTTTGGTGTTAGTTCTTCTTTGAAGGTCTGGTGGAATTCTGTACTGAATGAATCCATCTAGCTCTGGGCTATTTTTGGTTTGCTGTTTGCTAATTATTGCTTGTATTTCACTAGGTATTATGGGGATTTCATCTTAAAATAAACAGTTTAAAACTTAAAACTCTGGTCGGCTGCATATATCAAAACATTTATTATTCATTGTAAGTTTTCCAGTTGGTTTGAATACAGATTTTTAAACTATATTCTTACAATTCCCTTAAGTTCTTAGTTTCCTGTTGTAATGCATCCATTTTCATCTCTAACTTTATTTATTTGAATCCTCCCACTCTTGGTGAAATTTGCTGAAGATTTGTCAATTTTGTTGATTTTCTCAGAGAAAACAACTCTTTGCTTCATTGATTGTTTGTATTACACTCTTAAAATTATTTTTATTGTATTTCTATTTCATTGATTTCTACCCTGAGTTTTATGTCTTCCCATCTACTTTGTTTGTGTATCATTTATTCATGCTTTTCTATGACTTTCAAGTGTGTTGTTAAGCTATTAATATGAGATATATCCACTCTTTTAAAAATGTAAGCACTTGGCACTATGAATTTGCCTCCATTGTGTCCCATAGCTTTAGGTATTTGTGATTCCATTTTATATAATTCTAAACAGTTAAAGAAAATGCCACTGAACTAAATATGAGTAACAAATAAGTTTTTGTGATACTGAGCCATTAAACCTTTTGTATCTCCTCGCTAAGAAGTTAGCCTACCTAATATACAATGTGGGATCAAAAAAGCTAATTATTCTGCTATTCTCCTGAGTTCAAAGTGATCAGTTTATTAGAGCTCTAGATCAGATACAGTCTCTTCTCTCTCTCTCTCTCTCTCTCTCTCTCTCTCTCTCTCCCTCTTCCCACTCTCTCCACCCCATCTCTGACAGCTTCCTATAGATCAGAATATAAAGCTCTCAGCTAAATATCCAGAGCCATGGCTGTCTGTTCACTGACAACATGATTATGATCGCTGACTAACCATATGATCAGTAAGCAAGCAAGCATCCAACTAGATGCTTTATTTTGTAAGAGTTCTCTTAGTCCTGATGTCTCTTCATAGCAATAGAACACTAATTGGCACAGGTTCCTTGAAACATGTCTTGATAGTTTCATAAATAAATAAGTAGATTGGTTAATTGCTAAAGTTTGGAAATTTATTTCTGTAATCAAAGAAAGACAGTAGAGTAGAATAGAAATTTAGGCAATACAAGAATGGTGGGGTAATGAAGTTGAACTATATAACACAAAGATGCAAGTGTAAATTAAAAAAAGTGTATCTGGATTAATTTTCTTACTCCTCTAAAATTGAAATAATAGTTTTCCAGTTTTTGTAATAATTCTCATCCTGAGTGGTAGTGGTACATGCCTTTAATCCTACCATTTTGGAGGCACAGGCGGGCAGAACTCTATGAGTTCAAGGCTAGTCTGGTATACAGAGTGAGTTCCAGGACAGCCAAGATTACACAGAGAAACCCTGTATATAAAAACAGAAACAAAACAAACAAACAAACAAAATGCTCTAATGAATGATTAATTTCACTACAATCTAATAGAATAAATCAAACACACTGTTGTTTTTTACTAAACTTTTACTATATTTACCAAAATATTTATTCTCCTTCATTTATCAGGACCCAATAAGACATTTTCATTTCAATATTATAACAGGAAATTCAGAATTTTAAATACATCCCTTTGCACACCATGAGTAATAGTAGTTAATAGTGCCAGTGATTTCCAATTTTATGCATCCTAGGAAAGGTCAGAGTGTACTGACTTGTTCCATTTTTGGCCAGTGATCTATGAACAAAGTGAACTATATCTTATTCATTGTGTTGTAGTAACTTGCCATATTTGAACATATTACTGAACCACCATCTCTTGTCATTTAGTTATAAGCAAACCCTCTCTTCCAAAAGAACATAGCAAGACATGTAACAGCTATATAATAAAAAATTGCAAACATGCATCAAAATGAGAAATAATTATATATTAGTATTTCTACCTGAGATTTGGAGGTTGACTTATAGTCACAAACCTAGTCTGATGTAGCTGATACACATGAGCACATTTGAGTAAATTATAGCAATAATATTTAGTGTAGTGTAATCCTCAGCTCTACGGGAAAAGATCAAAAGATAAAAGGCCTAGAATGTTGAAACTAGACAAAAACATCTCCCACTCAGCAGTAAAATGTAAATTCAAAAATGTGTGGGCTACAAAGACACACTGAGAGAATGATATGATTTTTATAGCAGCAGCAAAAGCAGCAGGGAATGTGTTAAAAGATAAGATCTTTGTTCATTAGCGAAGAACAAAGAAAAAATTTAGTTAAATGAGGAGTCAGAAGGCATTGTAGCTTATGATGTGATGGGATCAGAGGAGTGATAGTTATGACTGTTTAATCAGCTGATAGCAGAGAATTTAATGCAAAGGTGCTCAGTGCTATTTGGATCTCCCATGAGTTATAGGTATGCTGTGCTTTTATGATGGTGTGTGTGTGTGTGTGTGTGTGTGTGTGTGTGTGTGTGTGTGTGTTGGCTAGATTTTGATGTCAACTTGACACAAGCTAGAGTCTTTTGGGAAGGGACAACCTCAATTGAGAAAATACCTCCACCATACTGGACTGGGGTAAGCCTGTGGGGGCATTATGTCAATTGATGACTGATATGGAAGGACCCAATGCACTATGGGCAGAGGCTTCTAGGTACATTTAAAAAATCAAATTGATTCATCCATGAGGACTAGCTTTCATGGTATCAGAAGGCACTATGCAGGCTTTCAAAGAAGGTAAGCTACCAATAACCCTACCAAATTTGATGCCTATGAACCACAAGAATGTTGACTATGACACAATAACCCTAAGGGTGCAATAGTGTCATATACATCTTGGTGGCAACCAACAACTTTATAATTGGATTCAAGACATGCTCAACAAGAGAGAAATCATGCCTGGTACTGGAAACCAATTATCCAAGAATAATGAGATTAAGGATCTTGGAGGAGAACCTATAACTTCCATTTTACTAAACCAGGGTAATCTACAATTATACTACAAACATTTGTCTTTATACCCACAGGTAAATGTAGTCCTCATTCCTCATCAAGGAAATTTCTCTTTTTAAAAGATGGAGATTATTACAGAAAACCTACAACCAATCCAGATTCAGAGTTGTGAATCCCAGTACCAATTGACATATCCATGATACAACTCATATACTTAAGGCTCAGGGATCATTATGGAAGAGGTATTTGGAAAGATTCTAAGAGGCAGAGGAACAGTTGGTTTGCTGTGAACTTCTGTCTTTTAGTAATGTCAGAAGTGACACCCATAAAGTATCATCAACATGACTCCTTAAACATGAGCTGAACGAGAACAACAACAATAGACATGCCAAATTGGATGGGGAAAGCCTGTGAGACCTCAACTATCCACAAACAATTACGGACAACTAAGGAATTCTGAGAGTGGAAGAAATAGTCTCCTCCAAGCAAGAACATATCAATTGGTTATCCTATAACAAATGGTCAACTATGAAAATGTACAAACAAGAAACATAAAGACTGAGAAGTTTATCTTAATATATACATATAAATATATGACAAAGGGGGTGATGATTTGAAAGATCGCAGGGAGACATACGTGAGAGTGTTTGGAAGAAGGAAAGAGAAGAGCGTATTATGTAATTGTAAAATTAAAAAAAAAATAAAAGGACTAAATAAGGGTGGGAAGCTATGAGGAGCAAGCCAGTAAGCAATATTCCTGCATGGCCTATGCTTCAGTTCTTTCCTTCATGTTCCTGCCTTGAATTCCTGCAATGACTTCAATGGTAGACTGTGATGTGAAAGTACAATCCCAATTAACTCTTTTCTTCCCAAATTGCTATTTATCATAGTGTTTTTCACAGCAATAAAAATCTAAACTAAAACAATGTGCAAGGGGCTGGAGAGATGGCTCAGGGGTTAAGAGCACCAGTTGCTCTTCCAGAGGTCCTGAGTTCAATTCCCAGCAACCACATGGTGGCTCACAACCATCCACAATGTGATCTGATGCCCTCTACTGGCTGCAGGTGTGCATTCAGATAAGGCACTCATATATAAAATGAATAAATAAATCTTGAAAAAAAAAACAGTGTGCAAGGAATGATTCTATCCTTTCACAGAGGATATATACATATATGAAATAATAACCCTGTTGCTAGTCATTCTACAAAGATGAGTTATCAAGTGAGAAATAAGGATGGGGAAGTAACTTTTGTCATTTTAGTATTACTGTATATTCAAATGAAAATGGCATTAACATGCTTTTTACTTTTTTAGGAAAGCTCTCATATAAATAACATGCCTCTCATATATATATATATATATATATATATATATAATATATAAATAATGTGCCATATATATGGCATACATATAACATGAAGAGCAAAAAATTATAACTAATAGAAATTCCCCTTCTTTATCCTAAACACATTTGTTTTATAACTCCTTCATTTTAATCATCTCCATGCAGAATTTTCATAAAGCACTGTCACGTTTCATTATTTTGAGAGCATCCAGTTTAGAGTTGATGTCTGTGGTAGAATCCTAAACATGTTACAGGTCACCCCTAAAGTCAATTTGAAACAGGAGAGTCCTCACAGGACCATAAATTGTATTTAGAAAAAGACATACTATACTAGTACCAAGCTGTTTTCACTAGTATTGCTCTGTAGTATAGCTTGAAATCTGGAATGGTGATACCTCCAGATGTTTTTATTGCACAGGATTGATTTAGCTGTTCTGGGTTTTTTGTTATTCCATATGATGTTAAGAATTATTGTTTCCAGGTCTGTAAAGAATTGTGTTGGCATTTTGATAGGAATTGCATTGAATCTGTATATTGCTTTTGGCAGAATGGCCATTTTTATTATGTTGATTTTACCTATGCATGAGCATGGGAGATCTTTACATCTTCTGATGTTCTGTTCAATTTCTCTCTTCAAGGACTTATAGTTCTTGTCATACAGGTCTTTCATTTGCTTGGTTAGAGTTACCCCCGGGTATTTTATATTGTTTGTGGCTATTGTGAAGGGTGTTGTTTCCCTAATTTTTTTCTCAGCCCATTTATCATTTGCATAAAGAAGGGCTTCTGATTTTTTTGAATTAATATTTTATCCAGCCACCTTGCTGAAGCTATTTATCAGTTATAGTAGTTCTCTTGTGGAGATTTTGGGGTCCCGTATGTACACCAGCTTATCATCTCCAAATAGGGATAATTTGACTTCTTCCTTTCCCATTTGTATCCCCTTTATCTCCTTTACTTGTCTTATTGCTCTAGCAAGAACTTCAAGTACTATGTTGAAAAGATATGGTGAAAGTGGGCATCCTTGCCTTGTCCCTGAGTTTAGGTGAAATGTTTTAAGTTTCTCTCCATTTAATTTGATGTTGGCTACTGGTTTTGTGTATATTGCCTTTATTATTTCTAGGTATGGTTCTTGTATTCCAGCTCTCTCCAGGATTTTCAGTATGAAGGGGTGTTTGATTTTGTCAAATATTTTGTTAGCCTTTATTATTTCTTGGTATGGTTCTTGTATTCCAGCTCTCTCCAGGACTTTCAGCATGAAGGGGTGTTTGATTTTGTCAAATATTTTGTTAGCATCTAGTGAGATGATAATATGTATTTTTTCTTTCAACTTGCTTATATAGTGAATTGTGTTGATGGATTTTCATATATTTAACCATCCCTGCATTCCTGGGATAAAGCCTACTTGATCACGGTGTATGATACTTTTGATGTGTTTTTGGATTCAGTTTGCCAGTGTTTTATTAATATTATTTGTGTCTATGTTCATGAGGGAAATTGGTCCAAATTCTCTTTCTTTGTTGGGTCTTTGTGTGGCTTAGGTGTCAGAGTGACTGTGGCCTCATAGAGTAAGTTTGATAGTGTTCTTTCTGTTTATATTTTGTGGAAGAGTTTGAAGAGTACTGGTATTGGCTCTTTTTTGAAGGTCTGGTAGAATTCTGTGCTGAAATCATCTGGCCCTGGGCTTTTTGTATTTGGGAGATTTTAATGACTGTTTCTATTTCCTTACGGGTTATAAGGCTGTTTAATCTGTTAGCGTGCTCTTGTTTTAACTTTGGTAGGTAGAATCTATCAGGAAAATTGCCCATTTCACTTATGTTTTCAAATTTGGTGGAGTATATATTTTTAAAATAGGACCTAAAGATTCTCTGGATTTCCTCAACATATGTTGTTATTTCTCCCTTTTCATTTCTTATTTTGTTGATTTGGGTTTTTTCCATCTACCTTTTAGTTAATTTGGCTAAGGGCTTGTCTATTTTGTTGATTTTCTCAAAGAACCAACTCTTCCTTTTGTTGATTCTTTGTAATGTTCTTTTTGTTTCTAAGTTGTTGATTTCAGTTCTGAGTTGGATGATTTCCTGCCTTCTGCTACTCTTGGGCGTATTTGCTTCTTTTTTTCCAGTTATTCCAGTTCTGCTGTTAATTTGCTAATATGGGCTGTCACAATTTTCTTTTTAAAGGCATTTAGTGTTATGAACTTTCCTTGTAGCACTGCTTTCAAAGTGTCCATAGGTTTGAGTATGTCTTGACTTCAATTCGTTGTATTTTATGAATTCTTTGATTTCCTTCTTTATTTCTTCCCTGACCTAGAGATCATTGAGTAGAGAGTTTTTCAGTTTCCATGAATGTGTGGTTTTCTGTTATTTCTGTTGTTGTTGAAGTCCAGCTTTATTCCATGTGTGTCTGATAAGATACAAGGGGTTATTTCAATTTTCTTGTATCTATTGATCTTTGGTTTGTGTCCAACTATATGGTTGATTTTAGAGAAGGTTCCATGTGGTGCTGAGAAGAAGGTGTATTCTTTTATGCTTGGGTGAAACGTTCTCTGGATATCTGTTAGGTCCATTTGGTTCATGACCTCTATTTAGGCTCATTATTTCTCTGTTTGGTTTCTGTCTCGATGACCTGTGCATTATTGTGAGTGGAGTGTTGAAGTCTCCCACTACTAATGTGTGAGAATTAATGTGTGGTTTAAGCATCAGAAGATTTTCTTTTACAAATGTGGGTGCCCTTTTATTTGAGGCATAAATATTCAGTATTGAGATGACATCTTGATGAATTTTTCCTTGAATGAGTATGTAGTACCCTTTCCTATCTTTTTTGATTAACTTCAGTTGAAAGCCTATTTTATTTGATATTAGGATGACTACTCCAGCTTGCTTCCTGGACCATTGACTTGGAAAATCTTTTCCCAGCACTTTACTCTGAGTAGCATCTATCTTTGTTAGTGAGATACATTTCTTTTATACAGCAAAATGATGGGTCTTACTTACAGATCCATTCTGTAAACCTGTGTCTTTTTATTGGGGAGTTGAGTCCATTGATGTTGAGGGATATTAAAGACCAAAGGTTGTTATTTCCTATTATTTTGGTGTAAGTGGCAATAGTGTGATTCTTTTGGTTTAGCTGCAGTAGAGTTTTTTTGCTTCCTCTGTTTTCTTGGGTATAGTTATCTTCTCTAGGTTGGAATTTTCCTTTAGGATCTTCAGTAGGGCTGGATTTGTGGGTAGATACATTTAAATTTGGTTTTGTCATGGAATATCTTCTTTTCTCCATCTATGTTGATAGAGAGTTTTTCTGGGTTTAGTAATCTGGCCTGGCACCTATGTCCTCTTAGGGCTTGTACGACGTCTGTGGCATCCCTTCTGGCTTTTAAAGTTTCTGAGGAGAAGTCAGGTGTAATTCTGATGTGTCTGCCATTATACATTACTTGACCTTTTTCTTACAGCTTTTAATATTCTTTCATTGTTCTGTATATTTGGAGTTTCAATTATTATGTGGCATGAAGAATTTCTTTCCTAGTCTATTCTGTTTGTTGTTCTGTATGCCTCTTGGAATTTTACCAGCTTCTCTTTCTTTATGTTTGGGAAGTTTTCTTCTATGATTTTGTTGAAGATCTTTCCTGGACCTTGGAGTCAGGAGTCTTGTCTTTCTTCTATTCCTATAATTCTTAGGTTCCATCTTTTCATTGAGTCCTTGATTTTTTGGATGTTGTGGGTGAGAACATTTTTAGATTTCTCATTTTCTTTGGTTGTTGTACTGATTTCTTCAATAAAATCTTGCACACCTGAGATTCTGTCTTCCATCTCTTGAATCCTATTTTTGATACTCATGTCTGTAGTTCCTGTTCTCTTCTCTTGATTTTCCACCTCCAGGATTGCCTCTGCTTGTGTTTTCTTTATTTGTTCAACTTCCAATTTCAAGTCTTGAACAATTTTACTCATTTTATATGTTTCCTGCTCCAATTTGCTTGTCCTGGTCTGCAAATCTTTCAAATCTTTCATTGCTTTGTCTGTTTCCCATTCATGTTTGGCTGAGTTGGCTTGGAGGCCTCTAATGGTATTCTTCAAATTGTTTAGCCTTTTAAACTGACCACCCACCTTTCCACCAGCTACGATCTTACCATTTCTGTGGCACCGGTGTTTTCCCTTGGGTTCTAGAGGGATTGCATGGAAGCTGGGCACTCAGGAAGTCAGCAGGTACCTCCATCTTGTGGTTGAGGCTGCCTGCCAAGGTCCTGCAGTGATTGGACCCGTGCACTGGTGCAAAAAGAGCATCCCTATGCCTTGTCTGGGTGCAATGTTCTTCCACATAATTGTGTATCCAATAGACGGACCTGTATGTTCAGCACCTTTCTGGGTAAGGCCAGCTATGCTTGCATCTTCCAGATTGCCACTCCACTGGAGATAAATTGAGGTGGTCCCACAGTTCTCCTGTAGCTCAGAATGCACTGTGGATCACCACCATGATGGTTCTGCCAAGAATATATCTGTTTCCATCCCTCTGCTGGTGTTGAAACACCAGTGTGGAAGCTGGGTGCTCCAAAGGCTGGTGAGTACCCGCATCTGGTGTTTGGAGCCACTCGCTGGGTAGTTGAATGGCTCATGCCCACTTCCCCAGTGGTATCCACCACCTCCATGTCCCTTGGCCTGGTTTCTGCACTGGGGGCTGGTTCCCTAGGCTGGTAAGTCTGTTTCCCTGAGTATCTGAGAGTCCCACTGAGGGGCCCCCACTAGTCCCTGGGTTCGCTGGGTGTGACCCTGTGGGTTTACACTTCTCAGGTTGTTGCTCAGGTTATTTATATTTCTTCGATGTTGTAGCTAATTTCCCTTGAGCTCAAAATGTGTCCCTGCCAACTGCTGCCATCTTGGATCCTATTTGTGTAATTCAAAATAACTTAACACTTGTTTTCCAGTTTGAGGTATGACCAAAAAAAAAAAAAAAACTATCACACATTTCTGTTACTTTCTTCAAAATTTCATTCATCCTGTAGATCTTAACAGCCTATTCACATTTTTTTCTTCTGAATTTTCACCTTTAAAGGAATTAGATTTTGAATTATTTTGACATACTTTAATTGTTGATATCATTACTTTTGCTCTTTTGGGCCTTTTTTTGTTATTTTGAAATTAAGTTTATTTAACGATATTTATGAGTTAAGAATTTTATATATCAGGGGAGAGGCAAGATTGCTGCGACCAGCAAGGTGATATTTTGAGCAAGGGGAAACTGGCTAGATCACCACAGACATAAACTCACATTGAGCAGCAGTCTAAGAAGTGCGAACCTATGTGGGCTCATCCAGCATACCCAGGGACACTAAAAGTCCGTGTTACACTGCCACACAAAAAGACCATCCAGACACGAGAGCAGGAACATTTCACACGGAGAAGAGCCTGAGGGTGTGAGCAATTTGGGACCCCAACTGGCAGCTCTGATCTCCAGATAGAGGTCCTTACTAGCTTTCTGAGCCCCCGGCTTCCACAAAGTCATTCCAGCACCTAAAATAGGAGTAGTGGAGCCATGGAAACAGTAAGACTGGGGTGATTCTACGTGGGGTTTACACATGGCAGCATCTGGCTCATTGGCAGGTGGTCACACTAGGAGATAGTCGAGCTGCCCTGAGTTGTAGCTCTATGACTGGTCACAGACTCAATTTTGGAACACCGTGCTAGTGTAGTGTGCACCTCAGCCAGGCACCCAGTCTGGAGCACCAAGAGTTCCAGTCCTGGAGCAGTGAAGAGTTCTGGGCTATTGAACGGCTGCCCAAGTGACACAGAATGCGCTGGATCACAATGCTTTTAGCCAAGAGGGGCAAACTACTCCAGGGATTCCCTAGGAGCATCAGTGGAAGACCATGTCCACAGACCTGACACACATACTGCTGGGGAAGTGATAGACCTCCCTGCACCAGCTCAGTCAAGCTACTCTAAAACACATTACTTCCACTCAGAGACAATCACTCAGGCTTCTGGAGACACTGTGCCACACTGCTGACCTTAGGAGCACCCCATGGAGTGGTCTCACTAGCAGCCGCATAGGTGCTTCCCTGAACTCTGGCCTCCAGGCGCTCCCAGTGACCCAGGTCAACAGCCACATATAGCCAGAGACACTCAGTTCAGTTTCTGGCCTCTAGGCACCTACGAGCCACCTGGATGCCCCTGAGAAAGACACTCAGAGAGGTCTCATTAGCACCCACAGAGGTGATTCCCTTGCCTCTGGCCTCCAGCTACTGCAAGAGACCAGATCAACTGCCTCATAAAGTCAGAGACACTCAGTCAGGATTTTGGTCTCCAGGCAGCTCTGTACTACCCTGTTGCTATTGAGGGACCCCTAGAGAGATCTCTTTAGCAGACAAAGGGGTGCTTCTCTAGCCTCTGGCCTCCAACCACTGCCAGTGGCACAGAGCAACTGCTGCATAGCACCAGAGACATTAAGTGAGATTTCTGACTCCCAGGAGCCTCAACTCTGCCCTGCTGCACATGGGAGAGTTCCTCAGAGACGTCCCACTGGCAGCCAAAGCCCTTCTATTGCCTCTGGCATCAAGGCACTACCAGTGACCCAAAGCAACCAAAACATAGTGACAGAGACACTCAGTCAGGCTTCTGGCCTCCACATACCTGCACACCATGATCCCTGGGAGAAAACCTTGGAGGGGTCTCACCTGCAACCACAGAGGCTGCAGCCCTACTAACCATCATGAAGTGACCCTCTGAATTGCAAGATCATACAGGAACATCCACCCTATAGACCTGGACTCTCTCCATGGCACCAAAACTAGTGGCTACCAGGACCAACCAACCAAGAACCAGGAAAACAAGATGCCTAAAGGCCAACCAAGGAACACAAACAACAAAAACTACGGCAATATGGAACCAGAAGAACCTAGCTATCCTAGTACAGCAAACCAGGACCGTCCTTTCACAGCAGAAATACAAAATGACGACAAAACTATACGTATGAAAATGAATGAGGCAATAAAAGAAAAAAACACCTTAAAGAATTTAAGGAGATCACAATCCAACAGATGAAAGTAATGGAGAAATCTGTTGAAAACAGCCAAGAAAACTCTATAAAACAGATGAAAGCAATGGAGAACTCCATTAAAGACATCCATGAAAAGGAGAAGGGAAAAAGCTATGTAAGAAATACAGGGAGAGACAATCAAGCTGGAGAAGGAAATTAATAAATAAGTAAAAGATCTGAAAATGGAACTGGAAGCAATAAAGAAAACTCAAGCAGAGATAATCCAGGAAGTGTAAAACCTAAGAAAAAGAAGAGGAACTACAGACACAATCATCCAAACAGGATACAAGAGATAGAAGACAGGATCTCAGGCATGGAAGATTCAATCAAGGAAATAGACACATCAGCCAAAGAAAATGAAAAAAAAAATTCTTAACCCAAAACATCCAAGAAATTAAGGACTCAATTAAAAGACAGAATCTAAGAATAATAGGAACAGAAGAAAGAGAAAACTCCCGACTCCAAGGACCAGAAAACATTCTAAACAAAATAATAGAAGAAAAATTCCCAAACCTAAAGAAAAAGCTGCCCATAAATGTTCAGGAGGCTTACAAAACACTACATAGATTAGACCCGAAAAGAAATTTCTCCTACCACATAATAATCAAAACACTAAACCTAGAGAGTAAAGAAAGAATATTAAAAGTCTCAATAGAAAAAGGCCGAGTAACATATAAAGGCAGACCCATCAGAATCACACTTGACTTTTCTTCTGAAACTCTGAAAGCCAGAAGTGCATGGGCAGATGTCTTGCAGGACTTAGAGACCATAGATGTCAACCCAGACTACAATACCCAGCTAAACTTTCAATCACAACTGATGGAGAAAACAAGATATTCCTTAACAAAAGCAAATTTAAACAATGTCTATCAACAAATACAGCTCTATAGAACATCCTATAAGGAAAACGCCAACCCAGAGAAGGTAACAACACCCAAGAAATTACAGAATAAAAATAACCCCACTGCAGTAAAACCAAAAGAAACACATAAACACACTACTAACACTTACATTAAAAATAATAGGAAATGACAATCAATGATCATTAATATCTCTCAACATCAATGTTCTCAAGTCCCCAATCAAAAGACACAGTTTTACAGAATGGATTCATAAGCAAGATTTTTCTGCGTACAAGAAATGGACCTCACCAACAAACATAGAATTTACCTCAGAGGAAAGGGCTGGGAAAAGGTTTTCCAAGTGAACAGTCTAAGGAAGAAAGCTGGAGTAGCCATCCTAATATCAGGTAAAATACTTTAAACCAAAATTAATCAAAAAAGATAGGGAAGGACATGGATATTCATCAAAGGAAAAATTCATCAAGATGACATCTCAATACAGAACATCTATGCAACAAATACAAGGGTAAGCACATTTGTAAAAGAAACATTACTAAAGCTTAAACCACACATTGACCCCCACATCCCACATATTAATAAGTGGGAGACTTTAACACCTCTCTCACACCAATGAATAGGTCATCAAGTCAGAACAAAACATAGAGATAAGAAAACTAACAGAGGTCATGAACCAAAAGGACCTAACGACTAGCTACAGAATGTTTCACCGAAACACAAGAGAATATATCTTCTTCTCAGCACCTCATGGAACCTTCTCCACAACTGATCATATAGAGATCACAAAGCAAGCCTCAACAGATACAGGAATATTGGAAATCAAACCATGTATCATGTTGGATCACCACGGTTTAAAGCTAGACTTCAACAATAACAGAAAAAACAAAAAGCCTAAACTTTCATGGAAAGTGAAAATTTCTCTACTCAATGATCACTCTGTTAGGGAAAAAATAAGGAAATCAAAGACTTCCAAAAATTCAATGAAAATGAAAGCATAACATAACCAAACTTATGAGACACAATAAAATCAGTGCTAAGAGGAAAGATCATAGCACTAAATACCTTCAAAAAGAAATTGGAGATAGTTCATATTAGCAACTTAAGAGTTCAACTGAAAGCTCTAGGAGAAAAATAAGCAAACACTCCCAAGAGGAGGAGATGGCAGGAAATCATCAAACTCTGGACTGAAATCAATAACTTTGAAACAAGGAAAACAATCCAAAGAATCGAAGAAACCAACAGCTGGTTCTTTGAGAAAGTCAACAAATAGAAAACCCCTTAGGAAAATGACCTGAAAGGAAGAGGAAATTATCCAAATCAACAAAATCAGATATTAAAAGGAGGAAATAACAACAGACACTCAGGAAATCCAAAGAATCATTAAGTCTTACATCAAAAGCTTGTACTCCACATAATTGGAAAAACTAAGCAAAATGGACAATTTTCATGATAGAGTCAAAAGTACCAAGGTTAAATCATGATCTGTTAAACAAAATAAACAGTCCTATATCTCCTAAAGAAATAGAAGCAGTCATCAAAAGTCTCCCAACCATAAAAAGCCCAGGGCCAGATGGTTTCAACTCAGAATTCTACCAGACCTTCAAAGAGCTAATACCAATACTCCTCAAACTCTTCCACAAAATAGACACAGAAGGAACAATGCCAAATTCATTCTGTGAGGCCACCATCTCCCTGATACCTAAACCACAGGGAGATCCAACAAAGAAATAGAATTTCAGAACAATGTTCCTTATGAACATCTATGCAAAAATACTCAATAAAATATTTGAAAACTGAATATAAGAAGAAATAGAATATACAAGAAAAGAAAGCAATAAACAACTTCAATGCAATTCCTATCAAAATACCAACGAAATTCTTTACAGATCCTGAAAGAGCAATTCTCAGCATCATGCAAACACAGAACAATAGTAATAAAAACTACATGGTACTGATACAGAAACAAACAGGATAGTCAATGAAATTGAATCCAAGACCCAGAAGTGAACCCACACACCTACAGTTTCTTTATATTTGACAAAGAAGCCAAAGCTGTACAATGGAAAAAGGAAAGCATTTTCAATAAATGGTGCTGGTCTAACTGGGTGTCAACATGTAGAAGAATGCAAACAGACCTATACTTATCACCCTGCCTAAAACTTAAAACCATGTTCATCAAAGACCTCAAAATAAAACCAGACACAATAAATCTAATAGAAGAGAAAGTAGAGAAAAGCCTCAAGCTCATTGGCACAGGTAACAACTTCCTGAACAGAACACCAACAGCTCAGGTTCTAAGACCAACAATCAATAAACGGGACCTCATGAAACTGAAAAGCTTCTGTATGGCAAAGGACATGTGTCATTAGAACAAAACAGGAGCCTACAGATTGGGAAAAGATCTTCAACAACCCCACATCCTACAGAGGGTTCATATCCAAAATATATAAAGAACTAAAGAAATTAAACACCAAGAAAACAAATAATCCAATCAAAGAAATGGTGTACAGAACTAAACCAAGAATTCATAAAAGAGGATTATTTTGGCCAAGAGACACTTGAAAAAAAAATGCTCAACATCCTTAATCATCAGGGAAATGCAACTTAAAATGACTTAGAATGTAGGAGGGGTATTTTCAATCATGGACTTTGTTACCTTTTATTGGGACACTTTACCTTATCTGAGCTGCAATGTTGGTTCCCAGAGCAAGAGGAAGCTCTTAGCCCTCATGTGACTGATGAACTGCAGGAGGGGGTTATATGAGGGACCCCCACACTGGAGGAGAAGGATAGGTGGGAGAGGGAGTAGAGTGTGTGGGGATAGGACTGGGAGGTGAGGAGGGTTAGGGACTGCAATCAAGATGCAACTTGAGTTAATACATATAAAAAAACTCTCAAGCAATAGCACATGCTGGCAAGGATGTGGAGAAAGGGGAAGACTCCTCCATTGCTAGTGGGAGAGCAAGCTTGTACAACGACTTTGAAAATTAATCTGGCGATATCTTAGAAAACTGAGAATAGTTCTATCTCATGGCCCAGCCATACCACTCCTGTGCATATATCTAAAAGATTCTACAGCCAACCACAAGGACATAGGTCAACTATGTTCAGAGCACCTTTACTTGTAATAGCTAGAAGTTGGAAACAAACCAGATTTCCTTCAATTGAAGAATGGATAAAAAACAGGCTGTGGTATATTTACACAATGGAATACTATTCAATATTCAGAAACAAGGAAATCACACAATTTGCAACCAAATGGATGAAGCTAGAAAATCCCATCCTGAGGGAGCTAATCTAGACCCAGAAAGGTACATATTATGTACTCCCTTATAACTGTATTTTAACAATTCCTACAATCCACAGACCCAAAGGAACAGAAACCAAGCACAACTATACTGTGAGAAATTCTGCCCAGCAGAGAATCAAAACAGATGCGGAGAAATACAGCCAAACATTATGTGTGTGGTACTCTGGGAACCGTGTGTAAGAAAGGGAGATGGGAGACCTGGAGGGGACTAGAACACCACATGAAGATCAACAGAACCAATCAATCTAGGCACCTAGAGGTTTACAGAGACTGAAACCCTAACCAGAAAAAGGGAAAAAAAAAGGATATATAGACCAGACCTAGGCACTCCTATACATATATAGATGATAGTCAACTTGGCCTTCATATAGATCCTTTAACAAGTGGCAGGGGGCAGTGTTTGTCACGGGTTATGGTGCTTGTTAGTGGAGGGGAATACCTTACTCTAGCGGGGCTGCCATGTTTGGCACTAGTGCAAAAAGAAGCTCTTAGCCAACATGTGATTATTGAACTGAGGAGGCTTGATAGGGGTGGGACCCCCTCACCTGAGGAGAAGCAGATGTGGGGGAAGGGGAAAAGGGTGTGAAGGTGGGTCCAGGAGGGGTGGAGTGAGGGGGCTATGATCCAGATGTAACTTGAATAAATAAATATTAACTAAAAAAGAGTTTATATATCATGTTTTGATTCTAGTTATCCTCAGTCAACTCTTCCAGACTAACATCCTTTCCTTAAAAACCCAAGCTTGCTGAGCCATACAGCTAAACATTCGTTATGTGGTACTTTGGGAGCCCTGTATAAGACAGGGAGATGGGAGACCTGGAGGGAACAAGAACACCACGTGAAGATCTACAGAACCAACCAATGTAGGCCACTAGAGGCTTACAGAGACTGAAATGCTAACCAGAAAAAGGAAAAAAAAAGGATATATCGGACAGAACTAGGCCAAGTTTATACCCATTTGCTAAAAATTTTAAACCTATAAAGAATTATTTCTGCTTCCCAAAAAATATTCTTGCATGTGTTTTCTTCCACTGGAGCAAGGTTTATGTATCAGCAGCTGCATTCTTAGGCAAAGCTGACTCATCTTCTCCCAGAAACAATTTCCAATAACTCTTTAGGCAGGGGCGGGACTGAATGCCAGCTTTCTTCTTTATATAAATTACCATTTTCTTAATTTCTGCAAGATTTTCTTAAATTTTTATCTTTATTCTTGCCATATTTTTGTTAGGATTTTTTTCAGAATTTTATCATGAATGTGAAAAGAATTAAATATTCATGAATGGAATTCAGTTAGTCTATTTAACACTCAGATTCAGTTATATTATTTGATAAAACAAACATATGTTTGTTTTTCCTTTATAGGAACACTTATTCTATTTGATATTCATTTTTTCTGTTCTAACATTTCTGGAATCTCTTTCTAGAATTATTTGTATTCATATATTATGACTCAAAATCTAACATCTTATTCTTTTTATGAAATACTATCATTTTTAACATGTATAATTTTAGTATTTTTAAAATTTTTTTTCTCTTAAAATGACTTCCTGCTGATTTGGGTCATAGTAAACCTGTTTGGGGCCTGAACCAAAATGGAAAAATGGTTAAAAATGTTAGTACAATCTTTTATGTTCAGTCCTTCTGTTCTCAGCTGTTTAGATGTCCTAAGGAGTTTGCAGGCAGAAGCTGAACTTCCAGGCTTTACTGAGGTTAGGGCTGGGGCATTGTGTAGAGCTGAACGGTCTTAGCGATATTGAGTTGTTGTGGTTGTAGGCTTTTGATGGAGACAGCTATTGAGGGAGTCTGTCAGGCTGAATCATCTGGGTCACTCGTCGTATATATTTTGAGATCTCAAAGGACAATTTGTTTGTTTTGAGTGGGCCTTTTTTAAGTAGCTTTTAAACTTAGGTCCTTCCAAATCCTATGTGTGTGTCTCTGCATTCTAATTATTGGGATCAGAGACCTGTGGTTCCCATCTGAAGGGATTAAAGATGTGTTCCACCACTCCTGGATTGAAGTTTTTCTCTATTTAGACTCCCATACCCAGAGGGTTGGGGGGGATGTTTCTCCGCCCCCCCACCTTTTTGGTTATTTGAAGGACAACTGAAAACTCTGTTATTTAGGGGAAGAGATTACAAGTTGTTAAATGGTCCTGTTTAATGGGTTTTGGAGGTTAGACCCAGGGTATTCCTTCTTTCCCTTTTCTGTATCCTTCTTTATCTCCTATGTAGGAATGCATGGACTTGAGAAAATTTGAGACATAAACATAGCACAGGAAGGACCAAGAAGAAGGGTCAGATTATTGAATATGCCCATATACCTTTGTATATTGATACAAAATTAGTAGTATATTTGGCTAAAGTGGTATTGACCATTGTTTATTGTGCAAAAATAAGATTGTATTGGTCTACATCGGTATTGATATTTGCATATTGATACAAAATTAAGATTATAGTTAGCCACAATGGTATTGACCCTTGTATATGGACGCAATATTAAGATTGTATTGGGCCACATAGGCATTGATCTTTGTATATTGATACAAAATTAAGAGTATATTTAGCCACATTTGAATAGATCTTTGTATATTGATACAAAATTAAAGGTAACGCTTCCTAATGGTATCGTATCTAGAGATAATTAAAAATGAAATGTGAAGCTCTGGCCTCTTGATACCAACTGTCTTAAACTGTTTAGGATAGTTAAGAAAAACAAATTCCTAGTCATGCATGCATGTCACCTTGTTAGCTACTATGACAGTTTATCACAGATATTCTCTAAGCTACTCAGTAATCAAGTTGTTAAGAGACAAGCAACATTTGCTTATCTAAATACAGGAGATAGATAGGGCATCTTCAAAAACCCCAAGAGATCTGCAGAATATGGCATTCAAAGATGTGGTCTTAAATTAAGATTTTTTTTGATATCGTGACATATCAGCTCCTGACAGCACCCCCTATTCTACTCCAAGTAGAAGATAAGCATCGAAGAATCTCCAGTGTGAGATGGTTGAATTAGTGGCAAGCCTATCTCTTGGCATGTAAAAACTCCTTGCTTCAACTGCAGACAGACTGCTGTCCAAAAAGGACAAAACTTGGTAGCAGGGAAGTCGACAGCCTAGCTCTGCCAAGACAGGGTAGGTTAGTCCTTCATAATCCTTGCTCTACAATAAATGTCTGTCAGAGAAACAGGACCAAAAGGCTGAAGACTGATGCTGGAATGTATGGAGAGAAAATCGGAACTGTCCAGGTAGTCACTGGTTTGTCATTTCTTAGCATTGGAAGCTGCAGGCCCTGCACTTCCTATATAATCAGATATATTTATCCTTGTCAGCTCTCTGAGGTGGTTGAAGAATAGACAGGTTGAGTCTCATAGCTAAATTTTCAGTTGTTTAGGAATCAAGAGGGTGTTCTAGATCTAAGAAGATGGTTATAATAGTGATGCAAGTTAGTATGAAAGCTAAGTCAGTTATAGAACTTTAAACTCATGGAGATGGTTAGAAGGTAGAAGGTTAACGTCAGGGGCCAAATATGTATGAACTGGACAATGGGAAAGTATACTGGGCCATTTAACTCTCATAAATGTGGCATATTTAATTCTGCTGTTTTGTATAGAATTTACTGTTATAAGAGAAAGAACCATTTGTTGGATTGAAAAGGGAAGCTGTTGGGGGTAAGAGGGTGGAAGGGTGGGACAGGAAGGGGGAATAGGGAAGGGTTTGTGACTGAGATGTAACTTGAAGAAAAAAAATAAAGTACTTATATAAAATAAAAAAATTAACTATCATGTAAATATATAAATAAAAAATTTCTTCTGGGTCACTAACTAATGTCTATATTGGTCAAAAATTCTTT
>CAJQZJ010027567.1:0-20211 GCA_907164525.1 Lophiomys imhausi | reverse complement strand
GGGGGGGGGGGGGGTCTAGCCCCTCCGGTTTTTGCACAGTGCCCAATAACTCTGTGTTTTTTATGGCTCTTTTTTCCCCGTGTTCAAAATGCGTCAGTGTAGGTCACCACCATCTTGGCCCCAACTCTTTTCTTAAAAAAGTATTATTTACTTCTATAACATAGTTTCTTCCCTCCTCCCCCAAGCCCCTCCCTTCCTCCCTACTTCCCTCCCTCCGTCCCTCTCTCCCTCCCTCTATTCTTGTTTCTCTACTTGGTATTCTTCTCCTCAGATGAGATGGGCCCTCAAATATCATACTCCCTCAGATCTTGTGTCATATGAGGGCCAAGAGCTTCCACTTGTACTGGAGCTTGTTAAGGCACACCAACTAGGGTGTGGGGTTCCACTAACCTGCAGCAGTTTCCGTGATTCACTGGTGGGTAGAATTTTTCCTAGGATAGATATGCTAGGTTCCTGTCTATTTGGGTGTGTGGGTTGTAGGATAGTTATCCTGTGATGTATGGTTAATATCCATTTATAAGGGGATACATACCACATTTATCTTTCTGGGACTGTGTCAGCTCATTTACGATGAGCTTTTCTAGCTCTATCCATTTGGTTTCGAATTGAATGATTTCCTCATTTCTGATCGCTGTGTAGTATTCCATTTTGTAAATATACCACAGTTTTTTTTATCCATTCTTCAGTTGAAGGACATCTGGGTTGCTTTCAGTTTCTGGCTATTACAAGTAAAGCTGATATGAAAATTGTTGAGGCAATGTCCTTGTGGTTTCATTTCGAATCTTTTGGATATATGCCCAAGAGGGGTATGGCTGGGTCTTGAGGTAGAATTATTCCCAATTTTCTAAGATATCTCCAGATTGATTTCCAAAGTGGTTGCACAAGTTTGCAGTCCCACCAGCAATGGGGGAGTGTTCCCCTTTTTTCATATCCTCGCCAGCTATCATTTGAGTTTTTGATCTTAGCCATTTTGACAGGTGTGAGATGGAATCTCAGAGTTGTTTTAAGTTGCATTTCCCTGATGACCAAAGATGTTGAACATTTCCTCAAATGCCTCTCAGCCTTTAGAGATTCCTCTTCAGTGAATTCTTGGTTTAGCTCTGTACCCCATTTATTGATGGGGTTATTTGATTTTTTGGTGTTTAATTTCTTCAGTTCTTTATATATTTTGGATATTAGCCCTCTGTCTGATGATGGGTTGGTGAAGATCCTTTCCCAGTCTGTAGGCTGCCGTTTTGTTCTAAGGACAGTGTCCTTTGCCTTACAAAAGCTTTTCAGTTTTATAAGGTCCCATTTATTGATTGATTGTTTTAGTGCCTGATCTATTGGTGTTCTATTCAGGAAGTTGCTACCAGTACCAATGAGTTCGAAGTTTTTCCCCACTTTCTCTTTTATTAATGTGTGTCTGGATTTATGTTGAGGTTTTTGATCCACTTAGACTTAAGTTTTGTACAGGGTGATAAGTATGGGTCTAGTTGCATTCTTCTACCTGTTGACATCCAGTTAGACCAGCACCATTTATTGAAGATGCTTTCCTTTTTTCCATTGTATGTTTTTGGCTTCTTTGTCAAAAATTAAATGACCATAGGTGTGTGGAGTGGGTTTATTTCTTGGTCTTCAATTAAATTCCATTGGTCACCTGGTCTTTTTCTATACCAGTACCATGCTGTTTTTATTACTATTGCCCTGTAGTACAGCTTGAAATCCAGGATGGTGATACCTCCAGATGTTCTGTTATTGTACATGACTGATTTAGCTATTCTGGGTCTTTTGTTATTCCATATGAAGTTGAGAATTGCTTTTTCCAGATCTGTAAAAAAGTGAGTTGGTATTTGGATAGGAATCACATTGAATTTGTATATTGCCTTTGATAAGATGGCCATTTTTATTATGTTGATCCTACCTATCCATGAGCAAGGGAGACCTTTCCATCTTCTTATATGTTCTTCAATTTCTTTCTTCAGTGACTTGAAGTTCTTATCATACAGATCTTTCACTTGCTTGGTTAGAGTTACCCCCAGGTATTTTATATTATTTGTGGCTATTGTGAAGGGTGTTGATTCCCTTATTTCTTTCTCAGCCCATTTATCTTTTGTGTAAAGAAGGGCTACTAATTTTTTTGAATTGATTTTGTATCCAGCCACCCTGCTGAAGGAGTTTATCAGCTGTAGGTGTTCTATGGTGGAATTTTTGGGGTCATTTATGCATACTATCATATCATCTGCAAATAGGGATACTTTGACTTCTTCCTTTCCAATTTGTATCCCCTTGATCTCCTTTAGTTGTCTTATTGCTCTAGCTAAATTTCAAGTACTATATTGAAGAGATATGGAGAGAGTGGGCAGCCTTGCCTTGACCCTGATTTTAGAGGAAATGCTTTAAGTTTCTCTCCATTTAGTTTGATGTTGGCTATTGGCATGTTGTAAATTGCCTTTATTATGTTTAAGTATGGTCCTTGTATGCCTAATATCTCTAATACTTTTAACATGAAGGGGTGCTGTATTTTGTCAAAAGCTTTTTCAGCGTCCAATGAGATGATCATGTGGTTCTTTTCTTTCAGCTTGTTTATGTGGTGGATTACATTGGTGGATTTTCTACTGTTGAAACACCCCTGCATCCCATCTATGAAGGCTACTTGATTATGGTGTGTGATAGTTTTGATGTGATCTTGGATCTGGTTTGCAAGTATTTTATTAAGTATTTTTGCATTCATGTTCACAAGGGAAATTGGTCGAAAATTTTCTTTCTCCATTGGGTCTTTGTGAGGTTTAGGTATCAGGGTGACTGTGGCCTCATAGTATGTGTTTGGCAGTATTCCTTCTGTTTCTATGTTGTGGAAGACTTTGAAGAATATTGGTCTTAGATCTGCTTTGAATTTCTGGTAGAATTTTGTTCTGAAACCATCTGACCCTGAGCTTTTCTGGTTGGAAAACTTCTAATGAGTTTTACTATTTCCTTCAGGGTTATAGGACTGTTTAATTTGTTTACCTGTTCTGGATTTAACATTGGTAGGTGGAATCTATCAAGAAAATTGTCCATTTCATTTAAGTTTTCCAAATTTGTGGAGTACAAATTTTCTTTCAGCTTGTTTATGTGTTGGATTACATTGATGGATTTTCTAGTGTTGAACCACCCCTGCATCCCTGGGATGAAGCCTACTTGATCATGGTGTACGATACTTTTGATGTGATCTTGGATCCGGTTTGCAGTATTTTATTAAGTATCTTTGCAAGAATTGATGTGTTTTGAACCCTGAGCAGTTGGATACATCATTTCACATACCGTTCGTAGAAAAATCTCTCTCTCTCTCCCTCTGTCTCTCTCTCTCTCTCTCTCTCTCTCTCTCTCTAGCTGATACTAGATAGAAATGATTATGTTTAATTTTCCTACTCAAACAAAGCTTCTATTGAACGTGCCATTTCAATTTGATATTAACAGGATTTTTAAAATTCTATCCTCAAACAATATAGAATCATCCAAAAGGAACTGGTAAAATGAAACTTCAGAATTTGTAAGATGCAAAACACCTTCCTTTTTTCTTTGATTGGCACCGAGTCCTACATCTAGGAATTCTCACTTTCTCTAAAGCAGGTACATGGAATGAAATACTTTCATTATAGCAGCTAACCAACTACCAGTTGGATGGATGCTAAATAAAATAATTTTTTAATATACTGATTTATGGTGAATACTTTGGTAGTCACCAAAGTTATCAAAATACCATTGCCAAAGGTAAGGTGCTGAGACTTTTCAAGACTTTGATGATATATATTTCTGTCCATATACAATTCTGTCAGTGTTTAAATGTTTTAAGTTCTGTATTATTAAAGTCCTTCATTATTGATTGCCAGCAGATCCAATAAATATTAAGGAATTGTGATGTTTGGTTGCAATATTCTTGATATGACCTATACTCCCCTGGTAAGAGAGCATTAATGAGAAATTGTCTGTATTGTGTTGGATTGTGGTCACATGTGGGTGAGGAATTATCTTAATGTGAATAGGGTAGATTCAGTCTGAAAGTGAGCAGCACCATTTCTTGGTTTGGGGTCCAGTATGTACTGTATAAAGAACAGAGGAAACAAACTAAGTACTAAGCATGCACTCATTTTTCTCTGCTATTGACTGAGGATGTGATGGGACTAGTTGCTGTAAGTTCCTACCAGTTTGACTTCCCTCCAATAACAGGATGTAAGTTGGCATTGCGAGATAAAATAAACTCTTTCTCCCCAAGGTTACCTTCTATCAATGTCTTCTCACAGCAGTAGAAATGAAGTTAGGGAAGAAAATAAAGTTCATAAACTTTGAGGAAACCGCCCACTTTTACCCAATTGGGTAATAGTGAGCCACAAGATCTGTCCCTCATCTTTGCAGTATATGCCTGTTACTTCTTCCATGATATGCACAAATGCATTTGTCTATGAATATGGTAATGAGGATGAGCTATTGCTGGATAGAGTTTCCTATGATATTTTTCCAGACTTTGTGGGAGCTGTTCATGCTTAATGAAATACAGACCTTATAATGTGGAAAGCTTAATCTTGTCTTAGAAGAAAATATACAGGAAATTTCTAAGTAATAAGGCTCTTATAGAAAAGTATGATTATGATTTTGATATATTTGTTGTTTGTGTTTGGATGGTCTGTTTCATGCATAATTACTACTGCATTGGTTGGCATATTGTGATAGAACTCAACTGAAGTGGAAATTATTTTACCAATTTTATTCAAGATCCTAAGGTTTTGATGAGAAAAAAAATGAAGAATTTGAAGGCTACAGGTCCTGTAGGAGATAACAGTACACAAACAATCATGCAAACAAAATCTATATGACACGTACATTACCTAACAGGTAAACACTGCTTGAGAACAAAACTGATAAGGCAATTAAATTTAATAAGGAGAAGCCCCAGTGCTTACAAAGTGGATTGTAAAGGCAGAAAGCAGTTTGGTTGAGCCAGAAACTGTGTGAAAGCCCAAGAGCAGATGCTTGTCACCAAGACTCAAGTATAGTATAGGATTCCAATAACTTAGGCATAGCCTTGTACATGACCACTAGCAATACCTGTGCATGTTATTTTTTGTTTCTGTTCCCTATGGCCTACACTCTGTAAATTTGGAGAATTGATCAACAAACCATGGGTAGCTGGGAACTGTCCATATCCTGTTTTTCATGATTCAATGAACAAAGATGAGTTTTTACATTTATATTTCACAGATTATTTCTTAAGAGGAATCTACCAGAGAGATTGATTGTACCATTAAACACCCTCAAATGCTTACTCTGCGGCCTTTTTCGTAAACAACAACAAAATATAGCTAACACTTTCTTCCTGGTTTAAAAGCCCTTGGGCCCAGAGAGGAAGGTTATTTCTGTTACGCAGAAAGTTTCACTACACATCGCACACAAAGCTGTGACTGCAGCCTTGCTACAGAAGATACTCTATGTTAATAGGTCAGCAGATTAAGACTGGGACTCTGATAGAAGTGACTCTGATCATCACAAAGAGATAGTTTCAGCTTGTTGCATGAAAATCCTGTGGACACAAATAGATGTGTATTCACCTCAGATAGAGCACAAATGACAAACTAAGGAAACTGTTTCACCCAAGTCTGACTTACACGGACATGGATGACGGGTTATTTACAAAAGTGTGGATGACTCAAAGGCAGCTGCATCACCAGAAAGCCTACCCCAGCATGGGTGAGAGTCAGGAAAGCCGCACCCCCCAGCTCTCACACTACAACTCAGAGTCAGTCTAGCCTGTCAGGGAATCTCCTTTTTCCCCCCAGCCATTGTTTATTGTTCTCATAACCTTTTATAACCTTGGGAGGTTCCATGTCAATTTGTAACATTTTTAGCTTCCTGAACATTTTAAACTCCATAAGCTTTTCCCTTCCCAGGGAGGAAATATTTCAATGTGTAGAAAATGGGGACATAGCACTACATGTATTTTCACCTCATGTAGTTTTAATTCTAATATATAAGTGCAAAAATCAGGTTCTCATGAGTCATAGTAGCCAGAGACTCAGATCCCTTATACATGATGTGAATCACTCTTTCAGGCAAGTCCTTCATCCCCTGGAAGTGCTAGACGGGTATGGGAGGGCAATCTACAACATGTGATGAGGATGGTCTCAGTAAACATCCATTATGGTCATTACGGTCATGAGGCCACAGCAGCAGCCATTCGTCCTCTTTCAGACTTTTCTGAAACTGACTAATCATGATCCTGGAATAACCTTATCTGGACAGAGTGAAGCTTATGTGAGAAGCAAGTGAAGGTGAGCAGTGTGAGGAGTTGAAGGTGGTAGATGCTGTCAGGGATTCTCCAGCTTTCATTTAGTAGGAAGGCACAACAAACAATGGTAGCAGCTAACACCTTATCTCCTGAGAACGGGACTTGGCTATGAAGGAGCTGTCTCAGATGGAAAGTAATGTCCCCCTTTCTTACTAGTCTACTGGGACAAAAGGCTTTCCTATTGTTTCAAAATGGAACCAACTCCAGGGAACTTTTTGCTTTTCAGAGCCCCCTGAAGCATCTGGTTACAGCTATCTTCAAGCTGAGTTCATGTCCATAATTAGCCAATGCCCTTTATCTCATATATTCTTCTTATCTTTTTATTTATTGGATACTGCTAGCCAAATCACATTTGCCCAAATCTTTCTTTTAGGTTCTGCTTCTAGAATAAATGACAAAATCCTAAGATTTTGCCAGTACTCTTTCTTTTTTTTAACATGTATTTATTAATTCAAGTTACATCTTGATCACAAACTCCTCCTTCATCCAGGTCCCACCCTCCCACCCTCTATACCCTCTCCTATCCATCCTTCTCCTCCAGTGTTGGAGCCCCACATATCCGTCCCCCTCAATTCATCAGCCACATGAGGTGTAAGAGCTTCCTCTTGCTCTGGGTAAAGTGTCCCACTAACAGGTAACAAAGTCCATGACTAAGGCTGCCCTCCACACTTACTAAAGGATCTGTATAATGACCAAGTTGCCTATCATCTATGCTTGTTTGGGGGGATGTCTAGGTCTAGTCTTAAGGGTTTTGTTTTTCCAGTTTTTGGTTCTTGTTTCAGTCTCTGTAAACCTCCAGGGGCCTAGATTGGTTGGTTCTGTTGATCTTCATGTATTGATCTTTACCCCTTTGGGTCTCTCTATTCCTTCTCCTTCTCTTATATAAGGTTCCCAGAGCTCCACCTAATGTTTGATTGTGTCTCTCATATTGGTAATCTTATTTATTACTGTTTTTTTTTTTTTCAGTGGTGCTGGTCTCCTTACTTTTTCTGTATATGCTAATCCAACTACTTGCCAATCTCAGGACACAAAACAGAAAATCTGACACCTTAATTTGTCAAGTTGACTACTCCAGTTCATGAACATTAGAATTCTGATGTAGATAAAATTCCTGAAAACCTCATTCATTCAGTTAAAGCAGTGCCACCTACTATAAGAAAAGAGATTCCAAACTGTCAGATTAACAGAATAGAAGCCTATTTTGGCTCCTATTCAATCCAGTTAAATTGAATTGGAGGAAGATGACTTGGCATTCTATTCCAGACAGTCATCCAGAGTTTAAATGTGTACCATCCTTAGCACTTAGTTTCTAAGGCCTCTTGGAAAGTTAACGGGAATTATTCACAGATGAAAAGATGCAAACAAGCACTACTTAATGTGTTTTGTTTTGCTTTTTCCATTAAGTGACTTGTGTGGAAGTAGGGCACATTATCTGCATTGATGTCATACTATCCAAATAGTCAGCCATATTTCCCAGTTGGATATGAAGCCAGGTGAGAAGTATTGTGTTGTTTCTGCTTTTTCCTTCTATGTAATGGATTGTTTCTTTGCAATTGATTGACATTATTTCATTCAATAATTCTGTCATGGAACGGAGCAGAGATCTTTGATAGGAAATGAATACATCAACCATAAAACTCCCTTTTCTGTCACTGGTTATTCATGTTCATTAAGTCATTTCAAGACAGAAAGCATCATTTAACATGGGGGTACACCCAGAATTCCATTTAGGCACTGACTCTAGATCACCTTGGAAACAGAATCTCCATCTGTTACACTAACTTGGATCCAGAGATACAGAAGTCTAGGAGTACTTTAAGTCTCTGGGTTTAATGGAGATGCAAAGACATATTTATCATTGTTTTCATGCTACTGGTGATAAAATTTTCTTCTGTAGGTTTTTACCTCTAAAATCATGCTAACAGTGTTTTTCTCTTCAAAAGAACATATGCCATTAAATTTCTAGTCATTGTATTACCAAGTGAGGCATTTGAAGAGTGATCTTCTTAATACAATACAAGTCTACAAACAATATTTGCTACTCTTTGCTTAAAGTTTACTTAGGTTTTTCTATTCTGTTACCTCACCAAATAGTTACTGGGAGAAATCTTTCCCTTGTAAATCAAGAAGCCAATGAGAAATAATTATTTTGTTGGAATACAGCCCCTAAACTATTATGAAGGTAACAGTTATAGACAGACCGTAGGAGTCTTCCCATTGCCTGTGGGCTAAATCTAGCATTGAAGGGGACCATTGTCTCTTTATCATTCTGATAATGTGAAGGTAGTAGATTTTCTTAAGCCTTGTTATTAATAATGAAATACGAGAATAAAATCTTTCAACTAACACTGTCTACTGTTTTGATCAAAAGTACTAGCTCACTTTGGGTCCTATTAAAGTGACTCTGGGATTAGTTTTATGATTATTTTTGGTCAATGGGATACCAATTTCTCATATCTTTGGTCCATGACTCAGGAATCAACCTAAGTTTTGAGACTTAATATTGATTTACTCATTGGTATGTTATTACAACCACACTTTGAAGTCTAGGCCATTTAACTGAAGGAATGATGTAGAGTTTTCCCAAAGTCCTCTTCTTGAAGCCTTAGCTAATACAGTTACAGTGCTGAGGCTATGGGAACATCCATATCTGTGGGTTCTGTCATGTTCTCATACCTTCAAGGACTTTTGTAAGGACTATCCAAATGCTGCTCAGAAAAACCTATGCCAAATCACAGATTTTTTATCTTAAACATTGTAACTTTAAGCCTCTTAATTTTGAATTTTTATTTGTGAATATAATTGATATAGCTCCAAGAAATTAAATATTTTCTAAGCAATATTCAACTCTTCTATTGGAATAGTAATAATTCTAGCCATTGCCCCTTGTCACTGACTTTCCATCACATTCCAATTGGCTTGGAAATGAAATGATTTGCTGCCAAAAGTTCTGGTTTCCAATTAGGTTCTTTTGTTACTTTATCTAGTTTTCTAAGGAATCTCAAGTATCTATTTTCAATCTACTTGTAGTTTTCATTTTATTGTATCTACCCTCAATCCATTTAGTATCAAAATTCTTCCAATTATGTTGATATCAGATTTAGCTGAAACAGTTGAGAAAGAGCAGTCATTGTCAAAACTGCTCCAGTTACACTTTTATATTACTAAGTTGGAAGGGTGAGATATATCTTGGTTACTTATAAATATATTAGGTGTTCAGCATTAAATCCACTTGATAATTTTATTTCCTTTTATGTATCCATATTACTTTTTCTTGAAACTCATCTAGATAAGTTTGAGTTCCCTATGTTGAAATAAAAAGAATGTAGGTTCCACAACAATCAGGCCCAATGTTGAGCTGTGGTTCTTAACAATACTAATTTATGATTTCAAGGCGTCCAGGATACAATTTCTTGGTTCTACAATGGTATTTGCCTTTCCACAGTTATTAGCGGAAAGCATTAATGAAAATGTGCAGTTCTTCAGGCAGTTACTATAAGACAAGGTAGCAACTCAATGAATGTAATGATTACATTATTACTATAAAGATTAAGGATAATAATTTGAAAAAAATAATTACCTCCCAAGAGTATTCTTTCAGCTATGTCGGGAGCTCATTGACCTATTCTTATGCATTTTGAAATATTGATATGATTTATTTCCCCAATCTTTTATAGAAGTTGAATGTCATTGGAAGATTAATGTTAATAAGAACAGTAATTATTGAGCAGGCATTACATGACAGGCACCATTACAAACATCTTACTCAAATTAGTATGTTGAATACCCACCCACAAGAACACTTTTAGAGAACACAGTGATGATATTTTTGTCCCCTTTTTACAACAGAGGAAACTAGACATGCAATTATGCTGAGGCACAAACTGGATAAGAGCAATCCAGCTGATGGAGTGGTGTCTTGACTTACCCAAGGGACACAACTTTGAAGTCTGTACACAAACTCTACTCAGCTGTGTTTGTCGCTTCTGAATGAAGTGATCTACAAACTGACAACAGAGTCTGTGTCAAATGACAGTCCCCTAACTCTTGTTCAGATATTCATAGGAGAACTGAGCTGATGATCAGCTGCATGAGTGGTGGGCTTTGGTACAGTGGGTGTTCTTAAATGTATAGAATTATGCCTGGGTCTTCAATCAGATTCTATTCACCAACATGTCTGCTTTATGACAATACCATGCAGTTTTTATTATTATTTGACTTTATTATGGAATATCTTATTTTCTGCACTTATGGTGATTGAAACTTTTGCTGGGTTTAGTAGTCTGGGCTAGCACCTGTGATCTCTTATAGTATGCAGCACATCTTAGTCTCTTCTGGCCTTTAAAGTCTCCACTGAGAATCAAGTATAATTCTAATAGGTCTGACCTTATATATTACATGGTCTATTTTTGCTCACAACTTTTAATGTCCTTTTTTTGTTCTTTATGTTTAGTGTTTGATTATTATGTGGTGACAGAACTTTGTTTTCTGGTCCAATCTATTTGGTGTTCTGTATGCTGCTTCTTATAGCTTTATAGGCATCTCTCTTTTCAGATTAGGAAGTTTTTTCTTTTATGTTTTTGTTGTAAACATTTCTGTGACTTTGAAATGGTATTCTCTTTCCTCTATATCTATGATTTGTAGGTTTGGATTATTTTCATAATGTCTCAGATTTTCTGGATAATTTGTGTCAAGAGTTTTTTGCATTTTACATTTTCTTTGACTGATGTTTCCATTTCTTCTATTGTATCTTCAACACTTGATTTTCTTTCTTCTATCTCTTGCATTTTGTTAGTGAAGCTTGCCTCTGTAATTCCTGTTCAAATCTCTAAAATTTTCACTTCCAGAATTTCCTCATTTGTGTTTTCTTTATTGTTTCTATCTCCATTTTCAGATCTTAAATAGTTTTGGTTGTTTCATTGATCTGATTATTTGTGTTTACTTGGCTTTCTTTAAGGGATTTGCTCATTTCTTCCAACTTTTTTTTTTTCTACTGAAAGTGAAAGACCCGGGGGAGGGAAGTCCGACTCCGGACTCCCGACACTCAGGGTATCACGGCTACCCAAAAACTCGCAAGAGACCTTCTTGATGCAATCGCAAGAGGTTTTTTTTTTTTTTTTTTTTTTTTGGGGGGGAGGATCAGTGCACTGAGGACGCCACTCATATCCCACGCAGGGATAGGAGCCACGACCACAATTTGGGGGAGAGTAGAGTATTTAAACCACAATCCAAGGGGGTGAGGGGAAATACAAGTGGAAAGTACCAGCCCAGCCCATTGTTTACCACAACCCAAGGGGGGAGGTGAAATACAGGTGGAATGTACCAGCCCATTGTTTACCATAACTGAAGGGGATGAGGGGAGATGCAGGTGGAATGTACCAGCCCATTGTTAGTCAGCAAGAAACATCCTACACCTGTTTTTCTCAGGAATGAATTTAATCTTACTTCACCATCGGCTTTGTGGTTAGCCAGTTCCTGGAGCATGGCTGGCCTGACTCCACTGCCTGCCACGGGGGTCTCCAAAATTTTTATTCCTCTCAAAAGTCTTAATTATTTCTTCTTATTAATTTTTCATTTGAAATTTAGTCATTTCTTCTTTTTGGACCTCTATTGTCTCCATAAGATTAATTTTAAGGTCTTTTTCTTGTGTTTCAGCTATGATGGAATATTCAGGGCCTGCTGTGGTAGAACAGCTGGGCTCTAGAGCACACATATTTCCTTGTCTGCTGTTGGTTGTATTTCAATGCTGATATCTTGACATTTGGGTTTGAGATGATTAAAGGTCTAGGTGCTAATTTCTGAATTTGTCTTTGTTGGGTGTATATTTTGTTCCCTGGTTTCTATTTTTCTTTGTTTGTTTGTTTGTTTGTTTTCTTTTTGGAGTTTTAGAGAATATGATGGCTGCGTGTACCTGTTTGTCTGGCCTGTTTGGCTAATGTGTTCACAGGGGATGTCTGCTGGTGTTGGAATCTGGGTAATTGAGATGCCTTGGGGGAAGGAAGATGGGAGAAGAGTCTTTGGGATCTTTTGGGGAAGGAACTGGAGATCACAGCAGGGGTCCAGCTACAGAGCTGGGGTTGAGACTGGAGAGATTATATCTCAGGAGCAGTAGGAAAGGTGTAGATATTTTCCTTCAGCCTACTTGTTACCATGAGAGGAGTTGGGGTTAACCTTGGGTTAGCAGGGGGTGCATCCTGGAGTTGGGATCTGGGAAAAATCAACAAGTGAGGCAACAGAGTTTAGGAGAGAATGGGTCTGTGGTATTCACAGGAGATGTGGACAGGCGTGAGGGAAGGCTTCTGCTAGTGTTCTGTTGCAGTGCTAGGAACAATACTAGAGGATGGGATCTAGAGGAACATGGGGTTAATCTCATGGGCTTAAGGAAAACTTGTTTGCAATTCACCTGAAGTTGAAGGATATCAAAACCTTTGGAACCAAGTTCAAAACTATTTTAAAACTAGTGATTAAGCTTGAGAGAGTTATTGCAATTTTTTGTAGAACAGTTTATCCCTACATTCAGAGAATGATAGATTGTGTCAGGAATTATTACTGCACTCTTTGTTAACTTTTATATTTTCTTAAAATTTAGAATCACCTAGGTTTACATTTTAAGATCTCCCACATTTTACCCTCTTTCCCAGAGTGAGTGCACACATTGAGGATTTATAGATGTTAAGGTGCTTTTGCTACATAAGACTGAATTTCCATATATGGGGAATTGCAATACATAAAAGAAAACGCATGAAAGTAATGATGAGATACGCAAGTTTGAACTCATCTACCACAGGCAAGTGTTTAACATAAACATTAAAATAATAGCTGATGAAAGTATGTTGGTATGTGAAGTGGGAGATGGTACCAAATGCCTCACTTGGTCCAGGGATGGCTTGGTCTAGTTGATTTGAAACTTATTTTTGAAATAAGTAAATATCTCAAAATGTTCTTTGCTCAGAGAAATAATAACACTATAGTTCTGATACATTATATATTAACCCTAGATTGCTCATGAAAAACACAGGCATTTAATTTTTTAAAGACTTTTTAAAATTTATTTTTTAATTCTTCAAGTTACATCTCAATCACAATCCCCTCTCTACTCCTACCTCCAGTCCCACCCTCCCACCCTCTTCCCCCTTAACCACCTCCTTTTCTCCCATCCACTTCCTTTTTTTAAGGTTAGGGTACATCTTTTCCCCCCCAACAGCTCCCCCTTTCAGTACAACAAATGGCTCTTTCTCTTATAACAACAAATACAATACAAAACAACAGAAATAATTAGGCCACAATTATGAGAATTATAAGGCTTAGTATACATTCCCAATGCCCAGTCAATATGTATTTGGCACCTGACTTAATATTCTAATATCCAACTATCTCCATGAGTTTAAAGTTCCACATCCAACTCAGCTTCCATCCTAACTTGCATCACAATTTTAAAAACATCTTTGTAGATCCAGAATACCCTCTTAATACCTAGACAATTCAAAATTTAACTATGAGACTCTAGGTATCTATTCATAATCTTTAAATGTTTAAAAGAGCGTTGCTTTGACAGTGTTTCTCTTAGATATTTAGTGCTTTGAATATAGGTTTTCCTTTACTGAAGATCCATGTAAGTCAGAGGACCTTGGGCTATCAGTGGTATGTAGGTGGAAAACAGACCATTATGATGATGGGAATTACACTCCACAGAATTAGTTCATAGATCCTGGTCTATTAGCTCTCACTGGACAGGTCAACAGGGAAACACTTAGTTATTCTTCTATTGCTGTGAAAAGTCCCATAATCAAGGAAATTTATAAAAGGAAGTATTTAATTGAAGACTGGCTTACAGTTTCAGAGGGTAAGTGCATGACGATCATGGCATGGAGCATGGTGGCAAGCACAGCACTGGAGGAATAGCTTAGAGCTTACATCTTATCTGCAAGTTGGAGGTAGAAAAAGACCTCATAGCCCACATCTAGTGATATACTTCCTCCAATGAGACCGCATTTCCCAATCATTCCCAAAACATTCTACCAGCTAGGGACTTTAACATTCAAACATATAAACCTACAGGAATCATTCTTGTTCAAACAAGCACAAGAGGCCTAGCCAGGGGTCTTTGATGGGTGTTCTTTCCTTCTTTATATCTTCTCATCTTTTTCTTCCTTCACTGCTTTTTATTTTTTGAGACAGGGACTCATTTTTTACAATAAGCCACCATCAAACTCATGACCCTCTTGCTTCATCCTCCAGAATGTCTAAAATTTTCCTGAGTGCTGAATAGAACAAACCAAACATGCAGAAATAAAACAAAACCAATCAACCAGTGTGACCACATTTGATAAGTCTCTTTTTCCTGCTTTCCTCTATTGAAAACAAATAATACAGAGACTAACAGAGAATTATTCAGGAGAGGAAAAGGAGGGTAATTGTGGGCTGAGTGCATGGTACCAATGTGTGAGGATATCACAATGAAGCCAACCCATAATTCTGCATGCTTGTTAGCAATACATTTGAAATAAAAATAAATATTTTAAGAGAAAGGTGAATTTTTCCCTCAAAACTAGATATATTTTGACTTCTATCTTAATTGAGGTCACTCTGTGTAAGTAAGTTGTGATAGATCTTAAAGATCTTCACTTTTCTAACATTCACGGCCAGTATTTTCTTATAGGGCACAGCCAGAAGCCAGTTGAGGTAACTTGAATTTTTTCTTTCAAAATTTATCACAAATACTTTCAAGCTTCTAATTTTTAAGTTCACCCATGCAAATATGCCACTTTGAATAAATTTTACTTAGTCTTTGGTAATGTACCATGGTTTTTAGGAAAGTGGCATTGTGATTATCTACACTTTCTACTGGGAAGTTAATTGGAGCTTGGGGTAATCTACCTGGCCTACCTAATCACATATATTTACAGTGTGTATACACACTCATATCAGAATATATGCTTTGTTTGAAACACAAACATTAGTGTCAATCATATGTAGGGCTCTATACTAAGTCCTCTAAGTGGTCTCAGTGGGTCTTCACAGTGATCTCTGAAAGTGTAGTCATTTAACATTGTGTTTATCCTCTGTTTACAATGACTGTTTCTAGCTTCAGTTACTTCCAGTGAACTCTTTTTTGAAAATGCTGTATAGAAAATTCAAGAAAGAAGTAGTTGTTAATTTTGAAATTGCTGTTCTAATTAAGTATGTTGGTATAATTGTTCTGTGTCATTATTTGCAAATTTTATCTTTTATTGCACTTGCTTTTATATTAGACTTTATCACAGGAGAATGGGGGAAACACTTATCTACATAGCTTCTGGAACTGTTCTCTGTTCTACATATCGCTCATCTGATATGGTGTAAGGTCTTCCAGAAGGTCAGGGATGGTGCCTGCTCTGCATTTTACTTGAACAGGCTGACCTAAATTAAGTTAGAAGTCAAAATATCATATCTATGCTGTTACTCTAGGCATAGGGTTTATTATATTTTGCTGTAACTCTTTTCTTTCCCTGGGTATCACAGAAGTAAAATTATAATCTGCTACCTTTCCAGAAAACTGATTAGTCAGAGATTCCAAAACAATACTGGAAGCTATGAGGTAGGATTTTAGAGACTTTTCTTAGGATAGAATATAGCAATTATTACCTTGATCAGATGCCATGTAAATACCAAAAGGAGAGAATAATGGTTTGTATACAATAAGAATTCATATATCTGTCCACTTGTCTCATTAAATCAAATTTTAAAAGGGATTTTTCCTTAGTTCAATAAAATTCATTATAAGAAAACACAAATTTCAATAAAATGGAAATTAAAATGACAGAATTATGCTTTTTTGAAAATACAGAATATTAATTTATATATTCCTCTGTAGTTTATCCCAAATTTGGCTCCTATAAATACGTTTCATTTATTGTGATTGTAACCAGTGATACCCTGACTCCTAATTTATTGTGGTAGGCACAACCAGTTACACAATCAATAGCTCAATGTATCCTAAAATAATTTTCTAAAGAACTCTAATGCAGGTTGTTAATATTTTAAAGCTTTGGTGGACCTTTTGAACGATATTCTCATGGGGATAAAAAATGCAACGTTAGTGTCTTTTCCATACTGATTCAGGTTTATCGTAGTACAGTTTCCCAAATTGTATGATCTTGCCTGCTGAGAAATCATGCACAAGACTCATGAAGCTCAATGCAGACCCAATCCCAGCATGGAGTGGAAAGGCAGGCATGAAGTCCCACCACTAATCAAGGAGCTATTGCATTTGATAGTCACTGCTGGACGGAAAGTAAGTTTCTTATTAAGTACAGAAATCCTGGTTACTTTGGCCATGCTCCAGTGGAAGGTCACACATTCACAAAAATATTGGCCACACAAATTAGTCTTCATTGGTTAAAACGTTTTAAGAAGAACATAAAGTTGGATGGGTAGGAAAGGGGAAAGAGTTTAGGCAGTAAAAGACAAAGTACAAAGTTCTCAAAAATTGAAAATATTAAAGAAACAGAAAGTCCCAAGTGGAAGGTAGCACACTTCTGTCACAGAGCTAACTCAGGGAGAGATGTAAGACTTAGGATGTTCACGCAATGGGCACAGGCTTCTTTATTTTACATCCAAATTCTGGAAAATTTTAATGAAGAATAAGATATATCTGCTGTAATGGCAATGGTCTTAATAGAAGAAAGTGATCCATCTGTAAAATAGTGAGAACAACTTAGTGATATACAGTGGTATATAGGCATATAGTGAGAACAACAAAGCAGCAAAATGAGAGAGTCAACCAAATCAGGGTTGACTTTCAGCCAGGTGACAATCTCCTGAAATCAGGTCTTTCTTTTCAATAGTTTGTCCATGAATAATATCTGGATGCTGAACTATGACCTCAACACACAGTCATAGTAAATTATTTCTGGAATCTGCTTCCAGAATAATCTTTCATTATACACTGTACAATAACCCTTAGTTGTTATACTTTCAGTAGCCCAAATTCTTTCAAGGCAAGGTATGCCTTTTGCAACTCTTTCTTTGTACTTGGTATACAATCCGTGTTTAATACAACTTGAACTAATGAATACCCATTCATTTCATAGTTTATCTTTTAAAAGTCATGAAAGTGAAAAATCTCCAGATATTACAGACAGACAAAATCGGGCTTTACTTGGTAATTGAAGTCATGATGCTAGTACCTAAGCCTGCTAAAATGGCATTTTATATAGAAAAAAGCTCAGAAAGGCATACTTCTTTATGGTCTGCTGTGCATCACATTGATAGTTTAGGTAGGATAGTAAAAGTATACCTAGTGAAAATTCAGTATTCATGCAAACATGTAGGAAAGAATCATTAAATAGTCAAATAAGAGTTCTAAAGCAGGAAATGAATGGGTAACAATGCTTAGAAGATGAAGACCACACAACCATACCCTAAAGAATGGATAGAGCATACATAGTTGTAAACTGAAAGTCATTGAGGAGAAAGTGACTTTGCTTGTTGTTTTTATTTATGAACCAACTGTCACTTCATGGAGCCCAAGGTCACTTTCACAGCATGGGAAACCTCAGTCTCCCATTTTAATAGCACTGAAAGATTTGGGTTCAGACTCTTGCCCATGCTTTTCTCTATGGTATTTTCTCTGCTTACTGGAAGCAAGGAAGCACACCTCACTGTGGTCTGAACTATACCATGGGTATTGTTTTAATTCAGTAAGGATTATTATTGTAAGAAGCAATACAACATTAGGAGAAATAACATCATAGTAACTTGATACATGGACACAGACACAAAATTATGTAAAAATTTGGGGCTTTTGATTCATTTATCAAAGCACATTTATATTCAATTCAGAGACAAGGAAAAAATTAGAAGTTAATCCGTATTTGGAATCCTTTAATAAATAAATCATTTCAAGTGGGATGTGAGAGACTTGTTTCTTGCTTGCTTTTCCTTTGTTTAGTAATTCACAAGAGTCCATACCCTTTCAACCTATTTAATGAGTTCTGGGTTTATATGCTTAATTAGTCCCTGATGTCATATTAGCTGTGGATTTGGTGGATTGTACTATTTGTTCAAAATACACAAAGAAGGGAGAAAAATTCTGTTCCTTGTCTACAAATGAATCTTTACTGCATAGAAACCTTTATTTTTCTCAAATCCTCCCTCTTTCTCTGTAGTTGTTCTTTGTATGAGTCACATTCTTTGTTGCTGAAACAGAACCTTGAAGAAACAGCTTTAGAGAGGAAGCATTTATTTGGACCTATGGCTTCAGGACATACAGCCCATCAGAGCCAGGATGACATGCTGATACTGCTCAGTCTGTGGCTGCAGGAGCTGAGTATATCCATATTGTGACCAACCATGAAGCAGAGCCAGGCTACAACCTTTAATGCCAGCCTAGGGGCCAGGTCAGCCAAAGACACCCTACTTCCCAAGAATTCCACAATGTCTCCAAATAGCAATCCCTGCTGAGGATCTAGTATACACACACATGAGCCTCAGGTAATACTTTACACACCAAGTGTCTTAGTCAGTGTTCTAGAGCTGTGAAGAGATAGCATGACAATTGCAACTGTTATGAAAGAAAACATTTAATTAGGGCTGGCTTATAGTTAAAGTCAGTTTCAGAGATTTAGTTCATTATCCTCATGGCAGGGAGTATAGTGGGATGTAGGCAGACATGGTGCTGGAGAAGTAGCTGAGAATTCTACATCCCGAACTGCAGGCAGGAGGAATAGAGATACACTACACCTGGCTTCTAGCTTCTGAAACCTAAAAGCACAACCCCCAGTCACACAATTCTTCCCACAATTCCACCTCTATCCCAGCAAGACTGTATATCCTAATCCTTCTAAGTAGTGCTATTCTCTGATGACTAATATTCAACTATACAAGCCAATAAGGGGCATTCTTATTCAAACCACCACACCAAACATAACATTTTTTTTTTGTTTAAATTTGGTTGATTTTATTTGTTAGAGGGCATGGATACTGGACAGTTATAGCAGAATATCCAGCAACTTTTCAAAAATGTTTATGTAATCTTCAAAATCAGATTCAAATTCTCTTGCACTGAAATGCAAATTGTCACTTAGCTTAAACAATACAAGAGGCTCGGTGCAAATATTTTTTATGATGTCTTGGGTTATTTTCAGAAAGATGCAGATTTTATCAGTTTCACTGATATAATGGCTTCATATTCATTTTGAGAGGTTGGGAAAATCCTATGGCTTCCTTATATCTAGGTTTTTATCATTAACAGATGTAGCAATATGTACAAAAGTAATCTGAATATTTAAGGACGGTGGTAGCTAAGATTGAGGCAAGGTGATGTCATACAGGGTTTATATCTGTATTGTTAAGGGGTCATGCCTTTATTCCTGTGTTCATTTATTACTTGGTTTACAAAAAAGTACCTTTATCACTTAATAATTACATAGTACTCTTTTCTCCTTTGTATTATTTTATTTTGTCATGTTTTATTTTCTAATCTCCAACCATATTTTGAAAGAAAATTCTGTGTCATATTCGAAGAGGGAAAATGGAGCTCCTGACTTGTCTATGCTAAACGACTCAGGAACCCCTGCCTCCCACCTTCCAGCAGACAACTTGCAGTATATAATAACATTAATTAGTTGAATTTGTCTGTGAGGGAGAACTTTTGTCAAAAAAATGCACTCATGACTGAAGTAAGAGTAAAAATCTAGAGTCTTCTCTTAACTTCCCATTCTGTCAATCTATGTATTTTGTAGAGAAATAAATAACAAATTATTTACTGCTTGTTTAATGAGTTTTCTGGTTTGATTGAGAATGCCCCCTATAGATTCACATGTTTCAATATTTGGTTCTCTGTTGGTGGAACTGTTTGGGAAGGATTAGTTGGAGTGATCTTATTGAACAAGGCATGTCACTGAGGTTGAGTACTGAGGTTTCAAAGG
>CAJQZJ010027565.1:0-14935 GCA_907164525.1 Lophiomys imhausi | reverse complement strand
TTGAAGAGTAATGGTGTTAGCTCCTCTTTGAAAGTCCGGTAGAATTCCGTGATAAAGCCATCTGGCCCTGGGCTTTTTTTGGTTGGGAGATTATTAATGACTGTTTCTATTTCCTTAGGGGTTATTGAGCTGTTTAAGCTGTTAATCTGATTTTGATTTAGTTTTGGTAGGTGAATTTATCGAGGAAATTGTCCATTTCGCTTAGGTTTTCAAATTTGGTGGAGTATAGATTTTTAAAGTAGGACCTGAATATTTTCTGGATCTCCTCGATGTCTGTTGTTATTTCTCCCATTTCATTTCTGATTTTGTTGATTTGGGTTCTTTCTGTTTGCCTTTTAGTTAATTTGGCTAGGGGTCTGTCTATTTTGTTGATTTTCTCGAAGAACCAACTCTTGGTTTCATTGATTCTTTGTATAGTTCTTTTTGATTCTAAGTTGTTGATTTCAGCCTTAAGTTTGATGATTTCCTGCCTTCTGCTCCTCTTGGGAGTGTTTGCTTCTTTTTTTTTCCAATTCACCCAGCTTAGCTGTTAATTCACTAATATGAGCTGTCACAATTTTCTTTTTGAATGCACTTAGTGCTATGAACTTTCCTCGTAGCACAGCTTTTATTGTATCCCATAGGTTTGGGTATGTTGTGTCTTCACTGTCGTTGGATTTTAAGAAGTCTTTGATTTCCTTCTTTATTTCTTCCCTGACCCAGTGGTTATCCAGTAAGGAGCTGTTCAATTTCCATGTGTGTGTAGGCTTTCTGTTGATTCTTTTGCTGTTGAAGACCAGCTTTATTCCATGGTGGTCTGATAAGATACAAGGTGTTATTTCAATTTTCTTGTATCTATTGAGACTATCTTTGTGTCCAACTATGTGGTCGATTTTGGAGAGGGTTCCGTGGGGTGCTGAGAAAAAGGTGTATTCCTTTGTGTTTGGGTGAAACGTTCTGCAGATGTCTGTTAGGTCCATTTGTTTCATGATCTCTGTTAGACTCAATATTTATCTTTTTGGCCTCAGTCTTGATGATCTGTCCATTGTTGTGAATGGGGTGTTGAAGTCTCCCACTACTAATGTGTTGTGATCGACATGCGATTTAAGTTTTAGAAGTGTTTCTTTTACAAAAGTAGGTGCCTTTGTATTTGGGGCATAGATGTTCAGTATTGAGATTTCCTCTTGATGAATATTCCCTTTAAAGAGTATATAATGCCCTTCTTTGTCTTTCTTCATTAACTTCAGTAGGAAGTCTGTTTTGTTTGATATTAGGATGGCTACTCCAGCTTGCTTCCTGGGTCCATTTGCTTGGAAAACCTTTTCCCAGCCCTTTACTCTGAGGTAGTGACTATCTCTGGTAGTGAGATGTGTTTCTTGTATGCAGCAAAGGGACGGGTCTTGCTTGCGGATCCACTCTGTAAATCTGTGTCTTTTTATTGGGGAGTTGAGACCATTGATGTTGATGGATATTAGTGACCTGGGGTTGTTGTTTCCCATTAGTTTGGTATAGGTGATGGTCCTGTGTCTCTTTTGGTTTAGTTACTGAGGGGTTTTCTATTCCCTTTATTTTCTTGGGTGAAGTTTTCTTCTCTGGGATGGAATTTTCCTTCTAGGATTTTCTGTAGGGCTTGGTTTGTGGGGAGATATTGTTTAAATTTGATTTTGTCATGGAATATCTTGTTTTCTCCATCTATGTTGATAGAGAGTTTTGCTGGGTATAGTAGTCTGGCTGGGCACCTATGATCTCTCAGGACTTGTAGGATATCTGACCAGGCCCTTCTAGCTTTTAACGTTTCTGGGGAGAAGTCAGGTGTAATTCTGATGGGTCTGCCATTGTATGTGACTTGGCCTTTTTCTCTTACAGCTTTTAATATCCTTTCTTTGTTCTGTACATTTGGTGTTTCAATTATTATGTGGCGAGAGGAGTTTCTTTTCTGATCTAATCTGTTCGGTGTTCTGTAAGCCTCTAGGATTTTTATTGGCATCTCTTTTTTCAGGTTTGGGAAGTTTTCTTCTATGACTTTGTTGAAGATATTTCCTGGACCTTGGAATCGGGAGTCTTCTCTTTCCTCTATGCCTATGATTCTTAGGTTCCATCTTTTCATTGAGTCCTTGATTTCTTGGATGTTGTCGGTGAGAGATTTTTTAGCCTTCTCATTTTCTTTGGATGTTGTACTGATTTCTTCCATCGAATCTTCCATGCCTGAGATCCTGTCTTCCATCTCTTGCATCCTATTTTTGATACTCACATCTGTAGTTCCTGTTCTCTTCCCTTGGTTCTCCACTTCCTCTTTTAACTCTGACTGTGTTTTCTTTATTGTTTCTATTTCTATTTTCATGTCTTGTATGGTATTGTTCGGTTTGTACATTTCCTTCTCCAGCTTGCTTGTTTTTGTCTGAAAATCTTTCATTGCTTTGTCCTTTTCCTGTTCAAGCTCTGTCACCTTGGCTTGGAGTTCTTTAATGGTGTTGTTCATTGTTTTGGCTTGTAAAATTGTGGCTTCTTTGAATTCCTTCATATATTTAAGTTCTTCTTGAAGGGGCTCTATCACTTTCCATAATGCAGAATTGTCATCATTTTCATGTGTTACTATTGGTGTGAGGTCATCCGAATTGGATGAGCTAGGATAATTCTGCTTTGTTGGAGTCATATTTCCTTGATTTCTATTTTTTCTTGGACCTTTGGCCATGTGTGTGTGTTTAGCTGTCTGTTCTTGTCGTTTTCTGTGTTTGGATCCACAGGGGATGCTTTGGTGAAGGAGTTGAATTGCTTGGCTATCTGTCCTTGCTTACAGGGTGATCACAGGGTCACTGTGGTTTTAATAGCCTGAATCGTTGTGAGCTGGTGCAGCCTATTCCCAGGTAGTGAGTAATCGTCTGGGATTGTTTCACTGCTCCCAGTTCAGACTTCTCTATTTTGCACACTGAGTGATCAGCCTTCAATGGTTCTGATGGTATGGACCTTTTTGCCCAGGCACAGTTTTGTGGGCTTTGTTTGTCATCACGGAGGCTGACAGGGCCCGGCTCCACACCTAATGTGTCTGGGTTTACCCGAATACAGCTATGGTCCCCTGGCTTCTGGTTTCTCACTAGGCTTCTCTGCCACAGGCCTGGCCGCTTCCCTCCCTATCTGCTCCGCTGTGGGTGGCCGGAGCTTTGGCCCCTCCCGCCGTCAGAGCAGGCCTCCTTCCCTAGCTGCTTTGCTGTGGGTGGGCGGAGCTTCGGCTCCTCCCGCTGTCAGAGCTGGCCTCCCGCCCTAGCTGCTTTGCGGTGGGTGCTCCGGGCAACAGCCCCACCCACCAGCGCCTGCTTCCCTCCCCAACTGCTCTGCCCGCCCACCTCCTGCTCTGGCTTGAGCGGCTGCGGATCACCCGTTGAGCGCCCTTTTTCTTCCTTGTTAAGACTTCAACTATTCTGCAAAATTTCCTAAGTAGTTATAAGGTCTTCCTGAGGTGTGGGAAGCCCAGTAGGCTAGTGGGCGATCACCATGTGGCCTTTGATTCTGCCTGCTGTGTGTTGGGATTGATCTTACCAGGCGCCTCTCCAAATGGGAGTTCCCGAATCCCGGATTTAGTGGGGTGTCTGCGAGAGATGGGGGGAGAGCCTTGCCCTGGGACTTTAACAGTCCCTTGGGAGCTGTGCGTGTTCCCGGAGGAGCCAGACCCTCCGGTTTTTGCACAGTGTCCCACAACTCTGTGTTTTCTATGGCTCCTCTCTCCCACATTCAAAATGCGTCCATGCAGTTCGCCGCCATCTTGGCCCCAACCCCAACAGAGTTTCTATCTTCCCAAATGACTCCATCAGAATGGCATAAAAACTAGCCTATACATAAAGCCGTCTACTTCTCCAGCTAGTTTAGCAACAGCCATTCAGCAGGTGTTGCTTTGATACTCTGGAAAGGACCTGGTCAGTATGATCTGGAGAATGATCTATGGTAAGCATACTATTGGTTTCGATTGAGTGTGTTTCTTACGTATACAGCAAGCAAAAGTTAAAGGATAAACGGCAAGTGTTGGACCACGGGTGTACGACCCCATGTTTGCTTTATGCAGTGCTTGAGGTTCAGCCCTGGCTTTGTGCATGCTGGATAAGCAGGGTACCAGCTAAGCTACCGCCCCAGCCCCTGCTATTAAAATACAACTGTATTCAACTTCTAGATAAAAGAGTGAAATACATGGCTGTAGGTGGCTAACAGAGTCAACTGACTGTACACTCATTCCAAGATGCCCTTCACAGAGAACTGTGCTTGAGAATCAACCTGCCTGATGTGGTAAGTGCCTGAGAAAGGCAGTGCACTGCTCTCTCCAGCTTCCTGTCACTGAGCACAGTGCTGGAAGCTTACATTATTTAAAAGTGTATTTAAAGGGGGGTCTCATTTGGCCCAGTTACAGTGGGGGAAAGAAACCTGCAGCTGAATACCGGAATCCTGTGATAAGATGCCTCAAAAGGAACCGGGATGCAAAACAGTAATGCCCATGTGCCCTCTAAGAGTAAGGACGGGATGTGTGTGTGTGTGTGTGTGTGTGTGTGTGTGTGTGTGTGTGTGTGTAAGGTAAAACAAAGACATTAAAGGAAAGAGCTAGACAAGTTTGACTTTTTAAAATCAATTTACAAAGTTACCAAGAAATACAAAGACACTGCAAAATAGAAAAGCTGCCTGGTTTCTTTCGAAAAGCTAGCAAAGCCCATCTATTTTAAGTCATCTTGTTGTCATCAATGGACTTTCAGGTTGATAAGCAAACGGGAGAAAAACATCAATTCAGCTCTTTATTCTCAGCTGAACTTTTTGGGCAGGCGTTGTCCGCTATGTAAAGCTGGGAAGTGGCTCTTTGATTTTGTTCGTATTTGATTAAGGAGCTCCATGCTACGCAGACCAAAATTCACCAAACTGCTAATTGTTTTTTAAATGAGAATGATGACACTTTTAATAAGCCACACTTCTTACTGAGCATTGTTGTGGGATGGCTGCTCTCATACTGCTTGCTGAACTGTCTTATTCTGAGATCTTGGTCCCTAATTGCTTATAAACCACACTGTTTATTGAGTATTAACTCTGGCATAGTTGTTTATGATGGGAGTGCATTGCTCAATGCCTATAAAAAACAGCACAAATGAGCTACTTAGTGTCTGTGAAGTCTCCCCCAACACAGACACACACATATGCATGTGTACACACACACACATGAAAACACATACACACACATGCAAAGACATGTGAACATGTGCATACATGCTCACAGGGCTACATTTAAGTTCATCAGTGGAAAGAAACACAAGTGCGGTACTGACAGAATTATACAGCACTAAGGTGCTGTTGCCTGGTAACCAGGAAGCCACTCTCTCAATTCATCAGGGTGTCAGTTATACATTTTGTGCTGTACATTACCTACAATGAAAAGGTTGGTGACCCAGTGAAATATCGGATTAAGTCAAACTATTAACTGGACAAATGCATTTAAAGTGCCCTTGTACGCTTGGTTTCCTGTGATTAGTATACATGATGTTCTGCCAAGGCAAGCATGAATCATTAATATATTCAGAGCCTGCTGCTCTCTGCAGCGAAACAATAACTCACACAGAGTAATGTGGCACGTTGTGTTTATAAGATGTGGAGCCTTCAGCTAGCGTGATCTGTGGTGTTGTTATTTTGTGGTGAGGACGCAAGTGCCCTTTTTCTTCTCCTCCCTTTTGTAAGTAGTGTTTGTTGTTCCCTTCAAAAAACAGAAAAATCTTTTTCCAGGATAAAATTGGTCACCACATGACTGTGCCTGTGTGGGGGAGGGGAGACAACTCGGCCCATCAAATAGCTGCTTTAAAAAAAAAAATCATTTTTCTTTTTCTCCAGTCCTCCAGTTGAAACTTATACCTTTTCAGACCTGTCCTGGGAGACTCTGAATGTTTACAATTAAAATAATGCAGAGGCTCCCCGAAAGTAAAAAATCCAATGGCTAGGATTGACCTCTGATCTCCCTGTCTTCTCTTTGTCATAGATGGCTAGGTTTAACATGAGACCCCAGAAAGCCACAAGTGTTTCACTCCATTCTATGTCACTATAGCTAGAAGTAGCAACAGGGGGTTCCAGGAGCTTAGCCATTCAAATGTGACCTCTATTTTATGAGTTCAGTTCACTGGGGTGAAAGTAATTACATGGTGAAACCTGGGCTCATGTTCCACCTCTCCCCTTGATCAGCCCATCTAAGCCACATAAAAATATTTTGAGGCAGGAAGGAGCTGAGAGGACAAAGGATGGCATACCTCCCCATGACCCTCAAACTCTTTCTTGGAATCTTCTCCTACTATCCATTTAAGAGTGAGCTAAGCCTTACAGTGTTCACGTGTAGGTGAACTGAAAACAAGGCAGTGAGAACAACATGTGTTGAACACCTTCTGTACGTGAGGCACAGGGCTAGGACCCGAGTGGTCGCACGCTCAATATCCACATCAAACCACCAGGCAGACACTAGGAGCTGAGCTCCATAGCCTAGACCAGAAAATGCTAACACGGTTTCTAAGTTCAATCAGCAACAGTTTAATTTCTTACTACTCGTTAACTTTTTAGTGAGGGTAAGAGATGAAATCAAATCCACCAATAATTGCAACTGCGTAATTGATAGGGAAAAGTAACCGTTCTGTCAGTGAATTTGGGATGGCTTTCAGTAGCCCAGAGTTATTCATGCCTCATTGTTTGTTTTACTGTTTCGTTCTGAAACAACTTTATGTTGCTTGTTCACATTTGTTTTCCTCACAAAGCTGTCAATGAAAAGCCGCAGCAGCTCAAATCTCAAAGGGCATAAGAGAGAGTTTATCCTAGAGGTAAATATGAGTCCAGGAAGACAGATTTAGGTTATCCCAAATCCCATGTTCCAACATGTTAACAGTTTTAGGAAATTTTATAGTAATAGAGCAAAGAAAATCATAAATCAAGATGATTTTCAAACACATTGGCAGAAACATCAAACAGACATTCACAGAAAAGTGGGAAATCTAAACTCCAGACCTCAGAGACTATCTGATGGCATTTTAGTCTTTTGGTTGGTGCAAACTAGGGGTCTGTTTGTACTTTCCAGATTTACCTAATGCTCACAACGATGTTAACACACAGACAGAGGAGGACCATAAATGACTGGTTAGGGGCCTAAGGACAGTTCTAAACGATTTGGCTCTGGACTTTCAGCATTCCATCCCTCCACATCTCTGAAGTTCTAATCAGCTAATTCACCTTGTGTATGGATTGATGTAAGGTGTTGTTCTTTCTAGGAACTTTCACTCACAGAGAACTCAGTGCTAGTGTTCGAGGAAACTGTCTGCCTCTCAGAGCCATCAGGATGAAGACTGCTCCTGTGATTAAAAATACTATTGCAACCGGCCGTGGGGGTGTATGACTTTAATCCCAGCACTCTTGAGTTCCTTTTAAATTTTGGATGTTGGGGCAGCCTGCATGGATGCATTTTGAATGCAGGGAAAACAGCCATAACACCACAGAGTTATAAGACTCTATGTAACAATCTGAGAGGCAGACCTCAGGGACTAATAGGAGTCCCTGGGCGAGACTATCAGAAATTCAGAAAAACAGACCGACAGAAACCGTGGGAGTTGCAGAGGCCAGGGAAAGTAGGAGAATCATCACCAGGAGAGGACCCAGGGGTACCAGCCACTCAAATACCCAGCGAGCAGCTCTGAACCCCGGACAGGGGAACTCACCAGCCTCCTGGGCTCCCAGATTCCACGCAGGAGTTCCGACACCAGTTGAAGATCAGCCGAGCCACAGGAACAGGTATACCCTCAGTGAAGCCATTGTGGCCACGAACCACACAGCACATTCTCAGCTGTGGGACAACAGCGGGACCACAGAAGTCTATTTCCAGCACAGCAGCAGTCTGGAAGACACAAGCATATTTGGGCTTGCCCAGAGGGGTGTTGGACATACAGGCCCTTCTATTGGATTTACAATCACTCGGAAGAACACTGTAGCTAGACACAGCAGCGGGATACACTTCCTGCAGCACCAGGCCTTGGTGGGTGGGCGGCCCCAATCGCCAGTATCCACAGGACAGCTGCATCACCCAGATCAAGACTGTGTTAACATTCTAGACAGAGGAATGCTCAAACCCAGGGAGGGTGGAGAGAGAAGGGGACAGATCTCATTACCTTACTTAAACAGGCAGTTTACAACTTAATCATTGCTTGCTTCTGGAATATTCCACATAGTATTACCAGATTATAATTAGTGAAAATTTATTAAAGGGAAAACCATGAATCTCAGCATTCTCTTTTTTTTTTTTTTTTTTTTTGGTTTTTCGAGACAGGGTTTCTCTGAATATCTCTGGCTGTCCTGGACTTGCTTTGTAGACCAGGCTGGCCTCGAACTCACAAAGATCTGCCTGCCTCTGCCTCCCAAGTGCTGGGATTAAAGGCGTGCGCCACCACCGCCCAGCTCAGCATTCTCTTTTTAAAGATTTATTTATTTTGATTTTCATGTATATAAATACTTTTCATGTATGTGTGTGTCTATATACCATGTGTATGACTGATGCTCTTGGAGGCCAGAAGATGGTGGCAGAACCCCTTAGGACTGGGATTATAGATGATTATGAGCCACCATGAAGATATTCCAACATCAATCTTGGTCATCTGTGAGAGCAACAAGTGCTCTTACCTGCTGAGCTATCTCACCAGCCCCGAATATCAAATCTCTTATCTTCTAAAACTATGCATACTAACATTCAATGAACTGTCTGACAAGGAAGTATAAAATTCTATACTGAGTTGTTTTCTTTGAAAATTACTTTATTTATGAGATGTGACAGCCATAAGCACTCACTTCATAGGCCTAGTGAACTGTCTAACCATCTGATTGTGCTATGGAGCTCTTGTAATTCACCTGTCCTTCCAAAAATATCTCAAACCTTTGAGCACCTTGATAAACAAGTACTATCTCCATTGTGATGGACTGAAGTATGTCTATCCCAGAATTCATGTTAGAGCCCCAACCCCCAGCTCCTCTGTATTAGTTACTTATAACTAAACAGATTTTTCAAAAAATCTTCATGGCCAAAGGCAACTTAGAAAAGAAACTGTTTCTTTTGACTTACAATCCAGACGGACAAGAGTTCATCATGGTGGGAAGCATAGCAATAAGTGGCAGTCATGCTGCAGAAACAGGAAGTGGAGAAGTCACGTCTTAAACCACGAGCATGAAGCAGACAGAGTCAAATTGGAAGTGGTATGAGTGTTTAAACTCTTAAAGCCCTTTCTAGTAACATACTTTCTCCAACAACGCCTTACCTGCAAACTTCTTTCTCAAACAAGCAAGTCCAGCAAGTTCAAACACCAGAGCCGTTAGGGGATATTCTCGTTCAAACCTCTTCGGCCTCTGAATGTGACAGCATTTTGAGACTGAGTATTTAAAGACATAATCAAGTTCAAACGAAGTCACTGAAATGGGCTTTGATTCAATCCGACTGTCATTGTAAGAGTTTAGGGACACAGACACATGGAGGGAAGACCACATGGAGGTGAAGGATGAAGACCACTTCTACCACCCAAAAAGGAGACACATTCTTGCTGGTACCTTGTTCTTGGTTTTTCCAGCCTTCGGAATCAAGAGAAAATAGATTTTTGTAGATTAAGTCTCTTACTCTGTGATATTCTGCTATGCTAGGCCTAACAAATTGATGCATTCATGTCCACGTTTCTGGCAATATCAGAAACACACACACAACACAGTTAAAACTGTGCTGTGCTTCAGAATAAATATCTATTTATGCTTATGCAAAGTACCACCCAAATCAAACTAAAGGACTTCAGTTCTCACCCTAGCTGCAAAGCCATACAAGGAAGTGAGCTTTTCTTGCTTCCTGGTACATTGTCTTATGTTGATATCAAAGGTATTCACTTTTCAAAGGATGCTAGCTTGCCAGTTCAAAACACATACAGATGCACACATATGGGCATACCCACACACATGTGTGAATGAACATGGAATTCAGAATATAAAAGGAAACTGAGAGTACCAAGAAAAAGGTTTGGCTAAGAAAGGGAGGAAGGAATGATGCTTATCTATCTAGCTGGAAGATCTATCCACACTATGGTAGGAGAACGTGGACTCCAACACATCCTTCATTCCATAGGACTCCTTGTAATGGAAGCCACGATGATGCCCTTATTCTATTACCACTCAGAAGAGAGGTCATAAAAAAATGCAGTGTGTTTATAAGGCAGCAGACAGAATGGAAGCTGAAGAAAACCAGGAAAGAACCATTAACAAAACAATGATTATACAAGCCAGTCATTTTGTTAGGTACTACGACAGCCTATTATAGTTATTTTCTAAGCTAATCAGAAATAAAGCTGCTAAGAGACAAGCAACAACTGCTTTTCATAATATAAGAGATACATAGGGCCTCTTCAAAAACCTCAAGAGATCTGCAGAATATGGCATTCAAAGATGTTTTCATAACTTTAGATTTTTTTTATATCGAGACATGTCAACTCCTGACAGCGCCCCCTATTCAACTCCAAGTAGAAGATGAGCATCGAAGATTCTCCAGTGGGAGATGATTGAATTAGTCGCAAGCCTATCTCTGGGTAGGAAAAGCCCCTTGTTCCAACTGTAGACAGACTGCTGTCCAAAAAGGACAAAACCTGGAAGCAGGTAAGTCGACAGCCTAGCTCTGCCAAGACAGGGTAGGTAAGTCCTTCATAACCCTTGCTCTACAATCAATGTCTGTCAGAGAAACGGGGCCAAATGACTGAAGATCGATGCTGTAATGTAAGGAGAGAAAATGGGAACTGTCCAGGAAGCCACTGGTATGTCATTTCTTAGTTTTGGAAGCTGCAGGCCCTGTACTTCCTATAAAATCAGATATATTTATCCCTCTCAGGTCTCTGAGGTGGTTGAAGAACAGATAGCTAGAGTCTCATAATTAAATTTTGAGTTGTTTAGGAGTCAAGAGAGTGTTATAGATCTAAGAAGATACTTTTAAAATTGTGTTGCAAGTTAGTATGAATGTTGAGTCAGATATAGAACTTTAAACTCATGGAGATGGTTAGATAGTAGAATGTTAAAGTCAGGTACCAAATACATATGGACTGGACATTGGGAATGTACGCTAAGCCATATAACCCTCATAACTATGGCCTAATTACCTCTGTTGTTTTGTATTGTATTTATTATTATAAGAGAAAGAGCCATTTGTTGGACTGAAAGGGGAAACTGTAGGGGGAAATAAGATATACCTTAAACTTAAAAGAAAAAAAAAAGGGGGAAGAGGATGGGGGATGAGGGTGGGAGGGTGGGACTGGAGGGGGAATAGGGAGGGGACTGCGATTGAGATGTAACTTGAAGAAATAAAAAATAAAGGAAAAAAGATAACAAAAAAAGAAGTTACCTGCTTTATCGAGTCTTGTCAGACACAATAAATGGCGCTCTCATAACTAACAGAAATATCTTGGCCTGAATGTTAATCAGTTTTCCATTACTGTAACAAAATACCTGAGGTTTTTAGTTTTAAAAGAGGAAAGGTTCATTTTGGCTTGTGGTTCAGCTAATTCTCTTTGACTAATGCTGCGGCCCTTTCACACAGTTCCTCCTGCTATGGTGATCCCAAATCATAAAATTATTTTTGTTGCTACTTAATAACTGTAATTTTGCTACTGTTATTTATCATAATGTAAATATCTGTGCTTTCCAATGGTCGTAGGCGACCCCTTTGAAAGTATTATCCACCCCCAAAGAGTCTCTACCCACAGGTTGAGAACAGCTGTTTTAGAGGTGTCCGACTGTAGCTGATTGGTTCTGTGGCTCTAGGCCTGTGACAGCAGCATACTGTGGTGGGAGCGTGTAGTTTTGTCGTAGAAGTTGCTTGATCACAGCAGTTAGGAGCTGAGGCCAGCAACAGGGTTGAGCTCAGGGACCATTGCTCCACTTTGCCCTGTCTTTCTTTCCTTTTCCGAGTTAATTTACATTCACTCTGAGTACAGGGTTCCTCCACCTCACCTTCCCCTGCTTTGAGGAAAGAACTGTCATTCATATGCATTTAAGAATTACTAGATTAATATACAAAGATCTATTCAATTGTGGTTAAATATACTCTTAATTATGTATCAATATACCAAGATCAATGCCTATGTAGCCCAATATAATCTTAATATTACGTCCATATGCAAGGGTCAATACCATTGTGGCCAACTATAATCTTAATTTTGTATCAATATACAAAGATCAATACCGATGTAATCCAATACAATCTTAAAGATAATGCTTCCCAATGGTATCATACCTAGAGATACTTAAAAATAAAATGTGAAGCTCTGACCTCTTGATACCAACTGTCTAAAATGGTCTAGGATAGTTAAAACAAACTCCTAGTCATGCAAACATGTCTCTTTGTTAGCTACTATGACAGTCTATCACAGATATTCTCTAAACTACCCAGTAATCAAGATGCTAAGAGACAAGCAACATTTGCTTATCTAAATACAAGAGATGGTTAGGGCATCTTCAAAAACCCCTAGAGATCTGCAGAATATGGCATTCAAAGATGTTATCTTAAATCAAGATTTTTTTTTGATATAGAGACATATCAGCGCCTGACAGCACCCCCTATTCTACTCCAAGTAGAAGATAAGCATCGAAGAACCTCCACTGTAAGATGGTTGGATTAGTGGCAAGCCTTTCTCTTGGCATGAAAAAACCCCTTGCACCAACTTCAGACAGACTGCTGTCCAAAAAGGACAATACTTGGTAGCAGGGAAGTCGACAGCCTAACTCTGCCAAGACAGGGTAGGTAAGTCTTTCATAATCCCTGCTCTACAACAAATGTCTGTCAGAGAAACAGGACCCAAAGCCTGAAGATTGATGCTGGAATGTTTGGAGAGAAAATGGGAACTGTCCAGGCAGTTATTGGTATGTTCTTTCTTAGTTTTGGAAGCTGCAGGCTCTGCACTTCCTATATAAGCAAACATATTTATCCCTCTCAGGTCTCTGAGGTGGTTGAAGAATAGACAGATAGAATCTTATAGTTAAATTTTGAACTGTTTAGGAATCAAGAGGGTGTTATAGATCTAAGAAGATATTCTTAAAAGTGTGTTGCAAGATAGTATGAATGTTGAGTCACATATAGACCTTTAAACTCATGGAGTTGGGTAGATAGTAGAATGTTAAAGTCAGGGGCCAAATAGGTATAAACTGAACATTGGGAAGGTATACTGGGCCAATTTACTCTCATAAATGTGGCATATTTATATCTATTGTTTTGTATAATACTTACTGTTATAAGAGAAGGAACTAGCTGTTGGACTGAAAGGGGAAACCTCTGGAGGGAAGAGGGTGGAAGGGCGGGTTAGGAAGGGGGAATAGGGAGGGGTTTGTTACTGAGATGTAACTTGAAGAAAAAAAAATAAAGTATTAAAAAAAAAAAAAAGAATGTCCTCTGTTATTGAGCTTGTTACTTTGTCATCAATCCAGTGAGTAGATGCTTTCATGTGTATAGTGGCAGGTTGGATCCTCTGTGTCACAAAGGCTAGAAACAAGGTCACAACAGTAACAGATGATAAGTTCCACTAAAATTGGAAATTTAGACTTTGTGTAATAAATCAGTTAAATGCAGCAACCTCAAATGTATTATTTGTAAGATAAAGAATATGTCTAATCAAAATGTCTTTCCTGTTAGGATATGGAAATTTCTGAAGGTAAAATTATCATTCAAGCTTGGGGAATTGAAATATACTAATACAAGCATCATTCTCTGAGTCCTTCCTCTCAGAATTCAAACACCTACTAAAGATTTCAATTTATTTGAATAAAATTTTAAAAGTTTTTCCTATCATGTGATGATTCCAATACTAACATCTGAACTTATTTCTTACATATAAGAAAAGAATACGCTTCCTTTTCTGAGGAATATGCCAAGATGGCTGAAGTGGAGCAGAAGAAAAAGCGCACATTCTGCAAGTTCATCTACCATGATGTGGACCTGGACCAACTGCTGGACAAGTCCTATGAGTAGCTGATGCAATTGTACAGTATCCACTAGAGATGGCATCTGAACCTTGGCCTGTGGTGGAAACAGCACTTGCTACTCAAGTGCCCGAGAAAGGCCAAAAAGAGGGTGCCACTCATGGAGAAGCCTGAGGTGGTGAAGACTCACTTGAGGCACATGATCATCCTGCCAGAGGTGATAAGCAATATGGTGGGCAAGACCTACAACCAGGTAGAGATCAATCCAGAGATGATTGACCACCACCTTGGTGAGTTCTCCATCACCTACAAGCACATGAACTAGGAGAGCCCTGGTATCTGTGCCACCTACTCCTCATGCTTCATCCCCCTCAAATAGCAGCAGCCAATAAAGACTCATGTGGTGGACCTTTTAATTTCCTTACAAATACTGTTGTGTTGAATGAACATGTTTTTGTTTTGATCTCAAGTATGGCATGTGGGGGTGCTTTGTACACCACTGAAAAACAGACTCATGAAAGAGTCATGAGAAACATCCTAATGGAAGAGCAAGTGATGTTTTTCCAGCCAGAAACTGTCACCTGTGTGGAACATGCTTTTTGCTGGAAAACATCCTTTGATGGACAGACTCCTTGGAGAGTGTGTGATCTTGGTCAACAGGACATACCTCATGCAGAGGGTGTGAGGTTGGACAATTAGAAAGCATCTTTGTGCAGATTTTGAGGAGGGATAAATGGAGGCCTCAGAAATGCAGAGGGGCTCTTTACTTGGTATTGCTTCTCATTGTTGTTTCACTTGGAAATACTCCAGATGATACTTTGCAGAATCTTAATGCTGCTGAAACTTGCTGCCAATCATGGCACAGGCTGGACTAGACCAGGTAGGGCCCCATTTGGGGCCAAGAGAGTTGCTGTTTCTTCAGCTGTCCTTGGTGGTATTCCCCAAAACTGCTGCTGATTTCTGGTTACCTGTGTTCCCATTGCTGCTTGTACCT
>CAJQZJ010027564.1:213160-244274 GCA_907164525.1 Lophiomys imhausi | reverse complement strand
GGGAAGGAACAACATTCCCAGGTGCAGATGGAGTGGGTCTCTGAGATCCTTGGTAAGATGGATAAGTCTTGAGAGTTTGCTCAGGAGATATTGATGTTCCTGAAATTTCTTTTTGAGATTCAGAAGAACCCCCAGGAACTTGGTCAGATGTTGAAAGTTCCAGAGACCCTGCGGTAGTTGGCACTCTTCTCAAAGTTCCTGTGGAAGTCTCTGATATGCTACAAACCACATGGGTAGATATCAAAGCTTCTGATGTCTCTGTACTAAGGAGGGCAGGCTTCAGAGTCTGCATGGAAGAAGGAGGGAATCCAAGAAAATTTTTGGCACTTTGTGAATGTTCAATAATCTCATGGGTAACAGATGATATTTCTAGAGTGCTTTGGGTAGATGATGATGTTCCTAGTGTCCCCTGGGCTGATTCAGTAATGCTAAACTCTGGATCAGGTGACAAATGTCCTAATGTCCCTTGGTCCAAACAGACATCTGGAACCTCTTGGAATAACAAGGAAGTGGCTGGAGACTCTTGAACAGATGGTCAATATTCAGCAGATTTTTGTGCTGATAAGGACAGCCCCAGATACCCTTGTACAGACAAGGAATTCCTTCCATTGGTTGGCTGAAGTGATGAATCCTGTAGAATCACCTCTTCACCTGAAGACCCTACCTGAAAGCCTAGATATGTTAGGGAAAGGCTTACATACCCCATTTGAGATGGGATAGAACTTACAGACTCTTGGCCAGATGGACATGGTTCCAGAGTTTCCTGGGGAAATGCTGGTGGTCCTAGTATCACTTGTTCATAAATAGAAGGGCCCACAGCACCTTGGATAGATGTTGAATCCTTCAGTGCCTCTGGGAAAAATGCCAAAGGTAATAGAGAACTTGAGACAGATTCTGAAATTTTATAAACATCTTGGGAAGATGGTAAAAGTTCTGATGTCTCTAGGGTAAATTGGGAAAAAAAACCAAAGTACCCTCCAAAGTAGCATGGATTCCTTGAACACTTTGAGCAGATGGTGAAGGTTCTATATTTCCATGGGTAGATGATGGTGTTTCTCAAGGACCATGGGTAGATGGTGATGTTCCTAGAGGACCTTCTGACACAAAGAAAGTCCAAGATATACTGGATCAGTTCATAAGCATGCTAAAGCCTACTGTGCTAAAAAGGGGGTGAGATCATGTTGGGAACCTGGAGAGTGCTCCAGAGAAGTGTGGGGTGATGATGAAGATTTCAGAGAATTCACTGAAATTGTGGAGTGTCCCAAATTCTTTTGTGGGGATAGGGAAGTGCTTCCAGCAGTTTGGAGGGCAGACGTGAAAACTCCTGGGACCCCAGAGGAAGATAGCATATTTTCTATAGTCCATGAGGTAGAAAGAGCAGTTTTGAAATCCCCTTGGGAGGATAGCAGCAATTGTACTTCCCCTTGGGAAAAATGGGAAGGGCTCTGAGTTCCCTGGAAGGAGACCTGAGTCCCAGATCATCTTGGGCATATGGCAAAGTTTGTGTGTTGCCCTGGGAAGCAGGTGAATTTTTCACAGCCACTTTGGCAGATGGCGATGTCCCTAGAAAACCCTGGAAAGACAAGGCAGGTCCTAGAGACATTGAGACAGGTGAAGATATTCCCAAATCCACTTGGGCAGATGGAGAATATCCTAGACTCACAGATTGTGGTGTTCCCAAACCCTCTGGTGAAGATTGGGATATTACAAGATTATCATGTGTACAGGTGGAAAATTCCAGAGTCTTCTGGGAAGAGAGGCAAGGCCCTTCAGCTACTTGAAGAGATAAGACACTCACTTGTCCAGATAAGGAAACTTCCACAGGCCCCTATAGTAGATGATGCATTCCAAAGTCCCTTGTCCTGATAAAGAAATTACCATTTGACATTGGGAAGAAGGTATAATTCCTGAAGAGTTTGAAGCATATGGATCTGTTTCTGGAACCTGGTGATAAGACTGAAAAGACTTAGGAAGACCATGAGAAGAAGCAGAAAGTCCTATAATCCCTTGTCCAGGTAAAGAAATTACCATATGACCTTTGGAAAAAATACAGATACTGAAGAGTCTGAAGCAGATGTATCTGTTTGTTGCATGCTTTGGGCACACTGAAAAGGCTCAAGACGACCCCGAAAAGATGAGTAACGTCCTATTGTCCCTTGTCTGGAAAAATAAATTACCATATTACCTTTGGAAGAAGGTATAGATACTGAATAGTCTGAATCAGATGGATCTGTTTGTTGAACACTTTAGGCACACTGTAAAAACTCAAGAGATCCTTGGCAAGAAGCAGAAGGACCTAGTGTACTGTGGATAGGTGTAGAGAGATCAAAAGTCCCTTCTGTGAATAGAGAAGGTTCCAAAAGGCTTTTTCAAGAAACTAATGAAGTCAAGTTTGCCTGGGTAGGTTTGGAAAGTTCCCGAGGTCCTTCATTACATATCACATGTCCTGGGGTAGCCGGTTAAGATTTTCATGCACCTCATGCAGATGATGAATGTGCTGGAGGCTCCCATGGAGATGGCAAAGGTTCTAGAGACCCTTTTGCAGTTAGAAAAATTTTGAGAAAACCTTGGGGAGACTTTAAAATTTCCAACATATTCTCTGAAAGTTTGGTATATCCCTGAAACAATGGAGTAGATGGTGAAAGTTCCTCATTGTTTTGGTCCCAAGAGGTTTGCGAGTCTGTACCTTGTGTATGTGTGGGAGAGCTTAAAAGTGCTTGGAGAGGGGAAAATGTCCTAGAGTTCTTTGTGTAGATAGGGACATTCCCATAGACTCTTGGGTAGATAGGCAGGAACCCACAGATCCTTGGGCAGAACGAAAAGTTGCTTGACTCCCACATTCTAAGGAGGAAAGTCCCAGAAGATTTGGAGGACCAGGTAGATATGCTGAAGTCCCTACTGGAAATAGAGAAGTTTCCAAATTCTCTTCTACAGGTAACAATTGCTCATGACTTTGCTTTGTAAACTGGAGTGTTCTTTGGATGTCCTTGGAAGATGACAAGGAATATCTCGACTTCCAATACAAGATTCTGAAGGACTCAGAGAATCCTGGGCAGACATAGTAATCTCTAGAGTACAGTGAGCAGAGAGTAAGGGTGAAGAACCACTTGTAGCACCTGTAACATGACCTGAAATTCCCTTAAGAACTCTGTTCAATGGTGACGGCTCTCTAGGAAGTGGGACAGATGAAGAGTTCTACATGGGTCCTGTAACATTGGACAAATGTCCAAGATTCTTTTGGCCAGATTGACATGTGCCCAGATGAAGAGCAGAAATTTCAGAAGATTAAAATCTCCTTGGTAGATGAAAAAGGACACAGGGTCCCCTGCGCACATACAGAAATGTGGACAGGCCTACCATCATACAACAGAGGTTCTTCTGCATACCCTCCAGAAAATGGGAGAGTTTCCTGAGAACCTGGGTTAGATGGCACAAATTTTCTCATCTGTGAAGATCTTGGAGTCGTGTTCAAGAAACTTTGTGTGGTTCTGGACCTGCTGGGGAAGATGCTGCAGCCTTTAGAGACCCTTAAGCATTTTGAGATGTATCTGGCATTGTCTGGGCTGACATGGAAAGATTTAGAGGTTGTTGGGTTGATTCCAAATGTTCTCCACACTCAGGGAAAAATGGAAAAGACTTTGCAGCTCCTTGACTAGAACATTCATATTCTCGAGGCTCTGCACTTGATGATTGCACAGTTCCTATACTTTCTAGGGAAGATAGAGAAGATTCCACATGTTTATCCACACATGGACAATGCCCCGAGGTGGTCTGGGTATGTGTGTATTGTTCCCAATCCCCTGTGGAATACACTGAAGGGTCTGGAATTTTTTTTAATGGATTACAAAGGACTATTAACAGGCAGAATTCTTTCTGCATCTGTGTAAAGTTCCCTGGGCTCTTGAGAAGTCAGCAAAGGTCTGAGAGTCCTTGTAGGAGACAGAAGATGTTTCTTAGCACTTGATGCAGTTGGGGAATGATCTACAACCTTTTGAGAAGACAGGATCGATTTTGGAGATTTTTGGCCATTTAGGAAAGAACCAATAGCCCTTGTGCAAGAAGATATATGGTGCACCATATTTTGGGAACATGGAGAAAATCTCAGAGCCTCTTGGGAAGAAGTTGGATGTTTCAAAGCCTTTTGATCAGATGACACAGATCCTACATTCCCGTGTTCAGAAGTAGATAGTTTTAAAGAACATGGGGCTGACAGGAAGTTTCCATAGTCCCTTGTGCAGGTGACCAAGATTGTCGCATTCCATCAGCAGTTAAGGAAGATAACAGAGGCACTTGAGCAGATGGAAAAAGTTACTAGTTGCTGCTGGACAGTTTCATTATAACTCAATGTCCTTGAGGTAGAAGCAAAACATTCTTCAGTTCCCTGTTCAGGTATGGGTTGTCCCAAAGTCACTTTTTCATAAAGGGAATCTTGTCTGGGCACCTGAGATAATGGTGAAGGTTCTTGAGAACTCTGTGCCACTGGGGTGATCAGTTTCAAAATCACTTCTGAATGTATGGAATTTCCCGTAGCTTTTTGCAAAGACATGGGAGAGGTTGGACTTGCTTGTATTATTGGGGAAAGTCCAACAGGCTTTGGAGAATGTGGCAATGTTCACATAGTTTTTGGGATAAATGGAGATGTTCCAGAAGCATCTGAGTCAGATGGAAAATGCTTATTTATGCACAGTGTAGACTTGGATGGTCCCAGAATCTCTTGTGAAGATGATGCATATTGAAGAGACTGTTGAGTATATGGTGAATGGATCAGAGATTCCTGAGGGGATAGGCAAAGTTTGGTAGATAGCAAATGTTCTAGGCCCCTTGTGACTGACAAATATGATTCCTGTGACTCTTGGTCACACAGTGATTGTTCTGAGAGCAATTGCAAAGGGCCTGTAGTCCTTTGGATTGATGGCCAAGTATCCTGAGATCCTTCCGTGCATGAGAACTACCCTAGCTTCCTTTGGAAAGTTGCTGCATGCTCTGGAGGCCCTGGGAAAGATGACAAGGAACTCTGAGTCCCCTGGACTGGTGTAGAATATTCCAGAGGCTCTGGATTAGTTTGGGGAGTTTTCTGAGCACCTGGTTAAGATGATCAAGGTTTCACAGCTCCTGGGGAAGATATAAGTTTTTGTATATCTCAAGTAAATGAAGAAGGTCTCAGAACCTCTGGAGCACATGGAGAGTGCTTCAGAGTACCTTTCCTAAGCAGAGAATTTCTAGAAGCCTTCTGAAAGGAATTGGAATTTTTCATAAGTTTTTGATTAGAAGGCAAATTTTGTAGAGTACTAGTGTCAGATATGGGCATTCCCAGAGGCCCTGGAAGAGACAGAGGGTGTTTCTCAGCTCCTTGGGCAGATGGCAGCATTCCTGGCACCCTATGAGCATGTGGAATACATTCTAGAGTTCCAGTGGTACATGGTGATGTTCCTAAAATCCCCTGTATTTATACAGCTGGTCTCCAAGTACCTTCTTCTGTTTGGGATTTTTGTCTCCTGCTTTCTTGCTTGATGTCCCCAAACTCCACTACAACCAAACTACTAGCCATACATACTGATACTTATCAAATTATCTACCCAGGTTAATTCAGACACCATCATCTTCAGTTTGTTTCATTTTCATGGACTGAAGAGTTTATAGATCCTTCCAAATAAAACTGAGAGTACAATGTGTTTAGGTCTTTCTTTCTTTTCTGTTTTGGTTTTTCGAGACAGGGTTTCTCCGTATAATATCGCGGGCTGTGCTGGACTCGATTTGTAGACCAGGCTGGCCTTGAACTCACAGAGATCTATCTGCCTCTGCCTCCCACGTGCCAATATTAGAGCCCTGGGCCATAATGCCTACCATTTGACACATTTTTGTTAAGCAATTAATTTAACTTAGAATCGTTCCAAAGCATTGAACTTGGTTTCTTTTTCATTTTGTGCTCCTCACTTTTCTTTATGATGCATTTGTGTGTTCAATTAATACTTCATCAAGTTGTATAATTATAGTAATAAGCTCAGTTGCCTAAAAACAAGTTTTAAAAATAAACAAAGCAGTCACTAGTAGATTTATATTCCAGCTGGTGTAAAGTGGTCCAGGCATCCAACATCAGCTATCTGCCTATTGCAGACACCAATGTTAACAGAAGAAACAATGGAAGTGATAGCAACAGAGAATAAAAGTCACAGGTCAGTAGTTTAGAAGAGAAGAAAAAATAGTGAGGTGTTCTACTGTAACCACCAATGATAATTAAATAGTTTCTATGTGCACTTTCTGTACACCATTTTGATTAACCTCCAGTGGCTTAAGTAACAGCTGAGAAACCTGAAATGGGGAAAACAAAGTCACTGTCCAATGATAATGCAGCTAGTCAAGCTGAGATGGAAGTATGTGGTTATGTCTGGCCTAGGAGATCTGGGCTTCTAGTAACTGGGGAGAACCTCTGCCTTTCACTCAGCACCTGTTTTCTCTTGCAGCAGTCAGAGAAGCTGTCGTCCTCATCTGCAAAATGTACAGGACCAAAGTGGGTTTGAAGGACCACCAGCAGCTCCACAAACTGATCATTATCCAGCTGCTGTATGAAGGTTACATTAGCATCGCCAATGGCCTCATCAATGAGATCAAGCCCCAGTGGGTGTGCGAACCCTCAGAGCAGCTCCTCCATCTCATCAAACTAGGTAAACTGGGTGTAGATTCACGCATCCCAAACTACATTTTAGATGCTTTCCCATGACAGTTCTTGAGATTATTCCTGTGTAGTTTCAGTATCAATGTATGCAGAGTACAGTGATGGGTACTGAGAGGGGACGTGAAGTCCAGATGGTAAAGCTGGCTCTAGTGTCTTTGTCCCCATCTTCTGGGAACTCCCCTCTAGTCTCAGGTGTCATGGCACAGTGCTCCTCTCACCCCCTTAAAGATAATTCTCTGTCTTCCCCATGCTCTGCCACAGTGATTCAATTCCTTCTTAACAGATGCTGTCTGAAACTTTCTTTGTTGCTTGAATCAGTTCCATGCTTGCTTCACTGTCCCACTTCCTACTCACCAGAAAGACCAGAATATCTGTAGAGATCAGGGTCCTGTGTTAATCACTGGTCCTACCTTACCCTCATCAGGGCTTTGAATGACCCAGCTGCATCCATATGTTACTCCCAACATATATGAAAAGTTTGTTTTGTTTCAGGTTGCTTTCAACCTGCCGCTGCTTTCAGTAAGTCATCACAAAACATGCACACACAGGTTAAATCTGGGTTAAGACATAGAAGTGCACATAATGGGAGATGTTTTCAGAAAAAAAAAGATAGCACCACACAAAACACATTTATTCCCCTGACTTAAGAATGCTACTTGTGAAACTGTCCTGAGGAGGGAAATGGATAAATTAAAATGTTCCTCAATGAGAAATCTTAAATAGTTTAAGTTTAAGAGTTTAATTCTAGATATCTTTAAAAGTGTATAATGTTGAAGACTTGTTCTGCTAGATTTTGTTTTAAATGTTTAAACAACTGAACAAGTTCTATTTCAGGCCTGCTTGTTTCGAAAAGCAAGAGTTGTATGCATGGGAAGAGGCCACAGAAGTTCTTCACATGTTTCGATTTCTCCTGTACCAGTTACTGTTATTGTTTATCTGATATGTGAGGTTATTTTTAAATCCAATACTTGTTTGTTAAGGGTCCTTATGAGGGATGGCTTTTATTATTACTACTATTTATTTGTTTGGATGTTTTCCCTGCATGAATGTTTGTGTGCTGTATGAATGCAGTGCCCCTGGAGGCCAGAAGAGGGTTCCACATTCCCTGAAACAACACTTACAGACAGCTTGCGAGCTGTAGTGTAGATGCTGAGAATTGAACCAGCTCCCTTGGAGAAGCAACCAGTAGGCATATCTATGGGGCAGTTTCTTAATTGCCACTTGACGTAGGAGGGCATACCTCGTGACTGGCAGTTTGGTCTCTAGGCAGGTGGGTCTGGGCTGTATAAGAATAGTAATTGATAAGACAGAGGAAGCAAGCCAGTTAGAAGTGCTCCTCCACTGTCTCTGCTTCCATTCCTCCAGGTTCCTGTCTTGAGTTCCTGCCATGCCTTCCCTGCTGATAGACTGTGATCTGTAAGCCACATAAACTAGTCAGTGTTTTATGATAGCAAAAGAAAGCAAACTGCTGCAGATCTGATAAGATTGGGGAGAGGTGGGAGATGGATCAGTGGTTAAGAGCATTGGCTACTCTTCCAGAGGACCAGGGTTTGATTCCCAGTACCCACATAGTGCCCCACAACATCTGTAACTCCAGTTCCAAGGGATACGATGTCTCTCATGGCATTTGTGGGCACCAGGCACACCGTGGTGAACATATATACATGCAGGCAAACACTTATACACATGTTTTAAAGGATTTTTAAAGATTTACTTATTTATTTTATGTATATGAGTGCTCTGTTTTCATACACACCAGAACAGGGAATCAGATTCCAATTACAGATGGTTGTGACCCACCAAGTGCCTGCTGGGAATTTAACTCAGGACCTCTGGAAGAGCAGTCAGTGCTCCTAACCTCTGAGCCATCTCTCCAGCCCCAAGAAAAGAGTGTTTTGTTTTGTTTTAATAATTTGTCATACTTAGAGTTTATATTGCTGTGATAAAAAAGTATAATCAAAAGCACTTTTGTTAGGTAAGGGTTTATTTTGTGTCACAGACTGTAGTCCATCAATGAGGGAAGTTGGGGCAGGAACCTGGAGTGTAGTTTTGTGGCTCCCGGCAGGGTCCAGGTTTCATGGGGAAACTTGGACAGAGTCAGCAGGAAGGTAATCAGTGTTACCCAGAAGGAACACAGGATATCTCAAATGTGTCACATATCAAGATCCCTTTGAGACTGATAACCACAGCTCTCAAGAAATGGGAACATTTAGTTCCCAAGATCCAAAACCATAGCTTCCCCAAAGTCCTGGCCCTAGGCCCTTAAATGGCCATTGTCAGCATGTTCCTGGTTTTAGACAAGGAACTAAGTTCCTTCTCATATATCAGGGCTTCGGGAAAAGTCCTGGACTGACTGGCCCTCAACACACATGCAGGTGTGGAGATGAAGTAATGGAAAATAAAAGATAAAAAAGGTTCTGAAGGGGTGGATTTGCTGGCATAGCTGTGCTGCTCTTGAAGGTGAAGTTCTTGGACGTCTCTGGCCTTTGCAGGCTCATGGTGCAATGTGAAGGAAAGGAATGGAACCCTTTGTCTCTAGCTTTCTTGTTCCTTGTGGTCTTGGTGGGGGAGTGCATGTAGGTCCTTTCCTGGTAGTTCTTAGACCCCTGCACTCCACCTTGCCTTCTTCTGGTCTGTATGGGTGACAAGTGGCACTTCTCTTGTAGTTTCTCACGCATTGCTCCATGAGCTTCCACTTCATCCACTCCCCATTTCTTCACTGCTTACCTGTGATAATGCCAGAGCAAAAAATAAACAAAAACATAGATTGGAACTTAAGCTAATGAACAGGTTCTAGTGTGGTTCCTGTCTTCCATCCGAACATTGAAATCACTTAGGCTGCTTTAGAAGGATTGGTAGTTAGAGTCTCACTGCAGGTTTTACTGGTTTGTTGTGCTATATGAATATTGGGTTCAGGCCTTTCTCTGGTTCATTTGAAATCTGAAGTTTGAAGGCTCTGTCATGTCCATGTTCCGTCCCCCCATTTGCCTCTCTGGTGTCTTTTCTTCCTCTCTTACTTTTTGCTGGGGTGGACCCTTAGATGTAGTACATGCTGGGTGATTGTTTTATCACTGACCTTCATCTCCAGCCCAAGAACACTGTTTGGATTAGCAGTTTACTGAGAGTGTTTTGTACATTTGAGTACAATTAAATCTTTATTTAACATTGTTCCTATAGCAACAAAGACTAGGTGATGACCTCGTGTGGTTTAAAAACAACCCAAGAGGTAGCAGTTGTTCCTGTGGAGTGGTTCACACAGTGCAGTGAAATATACCAGTAACTTTAAAAGTGATTCTTAAATTTGTAATTTTTTAACACATCTTTTGCTTGCTTGGTTTTGTTATTATTTTGGTTTTTCTCTGTATAGCTCACTCTGTAGACCAGGCTGCCCTGGAACTCACAGAGATTCACCTGCCTCTGCCTCGCGAGTGCTGGGATTAAAGGCTTGTGGCTCCATCGCCTGGTCTATTTACTTATTTTTAATGTGCATTGGTGTCTTGCCTGCATGTAAGTCTGTGTGAGGGTGTCAGATCTTGGAGTTACAGACAGTTGTGAGCCGCCATGTGGGTGCTGGGAATTGAACCCAGTCAGTGCTCTTAAACACTGAGCCATCTCTCCAGCCCTAAATTTATAATTCTTATTGGAATATTAAGATGGCTGTTTGCTTGTTAATTTTCAGAGTTGTGTTCTTCTCTTGACCCACTTTATAATGTTGAAATCATCATTGTGGTAATTGGGTAAATCCTTAGAAAATGAATTTGAAAGCAATCCAAGTACTTTTCCTCTGATTCTTGATACTTAAAACTAATTGTGTTATTATTCAAGTAACTTTTCTCTTTGATTCTGTTAGAACTAAAGTTGGGAGAACTGCTTCATGATAAGCTGTATTTCTGTCCTTTGAAATAGTGTAATCTTTTTTTTTTCATGTAGAATATTCCTCGAAGTCCAGGTAAATTTATGTTTCAAAGCTGTGAAAATGAGTTACAAATACAATTTCAACTTGGGTGAACTGTCTTGAGTTGCTGAACTGGTTAGATATGGAACCTCAAAATGTCAGGATCCTTCTCATGAAGGTGGACATACTGAACGGGGTGGGGGTGTTCTTGAAAGAAAGTTATCCGTTGTGTGTCTAGTGTGCTCAATTTATCAATGACTATGTGCTGGTATGGAATAAAATTGAAGATCCCCCAAGTGAAACTAAGTAAAGGAAGTCATGGTCTGTATTTATACCCTACTTGCTGCAAACACAATGTGGCCAAGCTGCTTCAAGGTTATGACTTACAGAATCTTGAACAAATTTAGACAGTATTTCTGGAGGAGTGGGGAGAGGCTGAAATTTGCTCTTTAAACCTTAGCATGCAGAGACTCATCTAGAAAGCTTTAAAAAACACCTGGCTGGATCCAAAGTTAGATATTTAGTAAGTCAGCCTGAGTCCAGAGTTAGAATTTACAATAACTGTCCAGGTGAGACAAGCTGCTAATTTGTGTTGAGAACTTAAGGATATTTCTTCAGCTGCTTTTTCTTTATAGCTTTGTAGATTATCAAAGAGGTTTTATTTCCTTGTTTTATAGGTTTTGAATTTAAATTTGATATATTTTTTCAAATTGTATAAATAAGCATTTGGATTTTCACACGTGATAAGTGGTTTTTCACAACAGTGTCGACTAGTGTTTCCATTAGTGTAAAATTCTTTCTTTTTTCTTATTTCACATGGAATCTGGATGTGAACTGTTCATAGACTTCTCTATTCATTGGTGTGTTCTAGAATGTTTTTGTTTATTCTCATTTTATAACATTATTTGGTAGTTGATGAAGCCATGTTGTTCTATATTGTTCTTGTTGACAGAATTTTCTTGCATTCCTGAGTGCTTTACTTGTTGACTTGGGTACTCTTTGAAAAGTATTGTTTTGGTTAGTACTTTTAGGGTTTGGTCATCAGTCATCCAATTTCTGCCTGAGAGTTGTCTTTGCTGTATTGTGACCAGGTCACCAGACTGTCTTTTTGTTTTTTGTTTGGGCTTTTCTTTTTGGTTTTTTTTTTTGGGGGGGAGGGGTTGACAGGAGAGATGGGTTTTTTTTTCGAGACAAAATTTTCTTTGTGTAGTCGTGGCTGTTCTGGAACTCACTCTGTAGATGAGACTGGCCTTGATATCAGAGATCCACCTGACTCTGCCTCCTGAGTGCTGGGATTAAAGGTGTGCACCACCACTGCTCAGCTTGCCAGAGTATCTTACGTCAAACATAACATTAGCATCGTGGAAGGAAATTTGTCTCCATGGAGTTTGTTTTTTTAGAACTGGCAATTGAACTCTTTACTACTGAGTTACATCTCCTGTCCTTAAAACATCTTTCTGTTGCTTTTTAGTATAAGTGTTGCTGAAGTGTGCCCTCTATTGGCTTTATGTAAGAGAAATGATTTAGAATGATGGGGTAGTTGTCAGTGGTTTGATAAGTCAAACTTTGAGTTCAGCTGCTGATTTATTTTCCTTGGCCATCTCTTGGTGTATATCTCAGTTCTTTCTAGTCATTTTTCAGTGTATAATAACTATCTTTTCCCATGTTGAACAATCAGAATTTCTGGATTGTTTTATATTATGTAACTGACAAAATTTGTAGATCAATTATCTTATAATTAAACTATGAAAAAAACGGAGTCTGAAGAGGAAAGATGGCTCAGATGGTAGAGTGTTTGCTTTGTAAACATGAGGACCTCAGTTTATCCTCCAGAACTCTGTAAAATCCCTGCATGAATTTGTAATCCCAAAGTGGGAAGGCAAATACAAGAGGGTCATTGGGGGTTGCTGGCCAGGCAGCTTAATTGGTGAGCTCCAGGCAAACAGGAATTGTGTCTCAAAGGATCACACACACACACACACACACACACACACACACACACACACACACACCATGCACAAATGCAAATATTCATATATGGATACACAAGCACCCTTACATACAAAAAAACACATGGAAAATAAAAAAAGTTACACATGATAACATTCTGAAAGCCAAAAATGTTATTTGATAGGATTTAATCTTCTTCTAAAAGGTGCTGATCCACATCCTGTTGAAGGAACTGTAAAGATGGTTTCATTCTTTTGTCCGCAGATAATATAATATGTTTAGTGAGTTCATGAATTTTTGTGCTAAATCATGATTAATTGAAACAACTTTTGGCAAATTATACTCGTAATACAAATAAATGCACAGAATACTATAGTTGTTAAAAGTACTGTGATAATTTTGTGCCATTGTGGAAATCTGGGTTCAAAAATGGCTTGTGGGTTCATTTATTTGTAGATTCGGTCTTTTTGAAGCCATGTCTGCTATTGAAATGATGGATCCTAAGATGGATGCTGGTATGATTGGAAACCAAGTGAACATAAAAGTTCTCAATTTTGAACAAGCTGTCAAGGTACTTATTGAATTTTTTTTTGTCTCTGGCTTTTAAGAAGTATATACTCTTTTATGTTAAAATGTGCTTAATACCAAAATTACACAGGCTGTTTATTTGTATTTTTTTATACTTTAATGTGTTTTAATAGCAAACTTACAGAGACAGACAACATTAAAAACATGTACTTGCATGTGGAACAATTCAGTTAGAAAAGTATAGTGAATGGATGGTGTCTATGATAAAAATGCTACAAACACCATTTAGTTGCTATCAATAAGAAATTTACGTATTTTTAAAAAAATCCAAATGCTGGCATTGTCCAGAAAATTGTAACAGGTTTATTTGTAATTGTTATAAAGTTGAACTGTTGAAATGTGTTCACTGAAACATTTTGCTTGCATTAATGCTTTACATCTTGCATTTATATAAAAACTCACACACAAATGAAAATGGAAAAACTGCCAATACCTGATTTATGTCCCCTTTTATTCCACTCACAATCATAGACTTAGGTACTTTTTGACCCTATGGATAAAAAAATCTAACATTCAGAACTACTGATAACAGGAAGAAGAGAAAAAAAATTTTTGAGAATGAAATGTTTCCACTCATAGCGGTCTCTTAAGCACGTTCTCTGCATATGCGGCATGCTACATGTTACACGTTTGGCATGGATAGCGCACAGGTTGGTATCTTCAAAAAGGCCAACCAGATAGGCCTCACTTGCCTCCTGCAAAGCACCAATAGCTGCACTCTGGAAGCGCAGATCTGTTTTGAAGTCCTGAGCAATTTCTCGCACCAGACACTGGAAGGAGAGCTTGTGAATCAGAAGTTCAGTGGACTTCTGATAGCGTCTGATTTCACGGAGTGTCACAGTACCAGGCCTGTAACAATGAGGTTTATTCGCCCCTCCAGTAGAGGGCGCACTTTTTGGAGTGGCTTTTGTAGCCAGTTGTTTCCTGGGTGCTTTACCATGGGTGGATTTGTGGGCAGTCTGCTTTGTAGGAGCCACGGTATGGGTACCTCCTTACTTAACCCCCTTCTCCTTTGGCTGGAGCTTGGCAAGCAAGGGGCTGCTGCTAGAGGCTGCTGTGAACACAATTGAAAGATCACTTTGTATTTTTACATAAGAATTAGCATGTAAAGCAGGCATGATAGGACTTTCCTGTTCTAGCACCTGGAAGTGAGGCAGGAGGATCAGGGGTTTAGGATCAACCTCAGGTATATAGTGATTTTGAGATCAGCTTGGGATTCAAAGATACTTAGTTATCAGTCTCAGTCAAATCCTGGGAATTAAGGACTCGAGGTCTTCATTGTAAAGTTGCTCTAAGTTGTCCATTTGTGTATTCTTTGAACTAATCTTGAAGGAATTTGGGTATATATCAAGATGCTTCACTCAGGGTTACATGCTATGTTACTGTATGCTAAGACAGTGGGGTAGGAGAGTTGCTGTGGGGTCCAAGCTACAGACTGAGGCTGTGTTTCAAACAAACAAAACACAGGGGGAAAAGTAAATGAAGTAAATAGACACACTGATTTTGGTACAGTAAGTAGCATGTGCTTGTCATCTCATCCTGGGCTGTGCAATTTCAGCTGATTTGAAAAGCTTACTAATTTCCCCCCTCCTTCCTTCTGCCCTTCTCTTCTTCCCTGAGACGCAGGCTCATGTTGTCCACATCTGCATTCAACTTGTTAGTGATGAGGATATTCAACTCCTGTTCCTCCCGACTGCAATAGTGCTGGGCTCATGGGCTAGAGACAACATAGGTAGAAAGTTTGGATTTTTATTCTAAAGACCATTATTGTGTCAAATTAGACTTTGATTTTTCTTATTCAAGATTTAAGACATAAATCAGTAAAGACTTCATTTAAGATATGTGGTATCTTCAGTTGTGCACTAGAGTAAAACTTGGCAAAGTCCATGTACCTCACTGGTGTGACAGTGCAGGCCTGTGAGCCCAGCTTCTGAGCTTTTGAAGCTGTGGGATGGGAGCCCCAGGTCACCCTGGACTGCGCCTGACTACTACAGCCAGAGCAAGAAACAGGAGTTTGTTCCAAGAACAAAACATTAAGTTGATGTCTTGGTTTTATCAACTAAGTTAGTGTTTTCTTTGGATTATTATTATTTTTAATAAATACCTTATTTTAAAATTCAAAGCACAACTGTACATACAGCTTTTTTAAACTTTCTGTTTATTTGCTTTCTTTTTAGGATGGCACCATTAAAATCAAAGACATCACGTTGCCTGAAGTGATAGGAATAATGGATACCTGTTTTTGCTGTTTGGCAAGAAATAAAATAAGACTGTTGGTTAATTAAACTGTGGCTTATCTGAATCGTTGAATTTAAAGTGTGCACACCATGGTGAGAGTGGAATGATGAGGTGCCAGGCCTCAGAAAGTAGACACAACATTCACAGGTTAGGTTAACCCACAGGAAACCATGCTTCCCCTTCCAGCTGGCACAGTTGTGCTCACATGTTCTGCTAAATGGGTATTTTATTTCCGTGAAGATAATATTGCAGCCATCACCCAAAATTCTCTGTTTTGTTTTCAGGTTATCAAGGGAAATTGTAACTAAGGTTCCATGAAATGAGCACAGTTGAAACAAAGGGAGGTGTGGACTGGCTTTGGAGATATGATTGCTGCTCTAGGATAAATTGTTATGAACTGGCCGTCCTACTACAAAGTATTGGAGTGATTTGTCTGTGCTAGCCACATGACTTCTCAGGGCCAGGCACCATTGTTTAATTGAAAACAATCCTCATCATTTGTAGCACTTGTTGACTTGTCCATCAGACACTCTGGTAGTGGGGTGTGGCAGCAGCAGTGCACATTAACTGCTGACATGTGCTGCTTTTCACCTAGGTCTTTCACATTTGAGGTTCCACCATTTTATTATATTGCCTAAGGCTGCATTGCTGAAAGGACAGCCAGACCTTTGTCTGTCTCCCAAAGATTTCTTTATTACCTTTTAGCAGTATACCACTCGTAAATGAGTAGGGAAGGCCAGGAAGGGTTTCTGGGAATAGATTACTTTGTGGATTGTTTGCTTTGGAATGTTACATAGTTCTACTTTGATTAGACACTGAGATGTTTCAGACTGTAATATTCAGCTTAGAATGCTTCTTATAGGGGCTGGAGAGATGGCTCAGCAGTTAAGAGCACTGGCTGATCTTCTGGAGATCCTGAGTTTGAGTCCCAGCAATTATATGGTGGCTCACAACCATCTATAACATGATCTGATGCCCCCTTCTGGACTACAGGGCACATGCGGATAGAGCACTCATACATAAAAATAAATAAATCTGTTTAAAAAAATGCTTCTCATAGACGGCAGGCACTTGCAGTGTAGAAGGAGCAGTGTAGGTTGAGAATCTGGAACTCGTAGTGTACTAGCTTCATGTGCAGAAAAGTGTCATGTTCCACACTCAGCCTCTATAGGCTTCTTGAAAAATTTAATCAGTAAAAGCGAGTTCTCAGTCCTGTCTTCTCTGACCTCTTTAGTGATCTTTTTGATCTTATTAATTGTACTTGTATGGATCTAGGAATTTCTGGCTCAGTTTAGACTTTGCAAATCCTGTGTACCACCTTCAGTGATTAATCCCTGCCCCTATCTCAAGAGATCACGTAGCTAGAAGGCCATTGCCTTGCACAGACAGTGTTCACATGCCTTTACATTCATAATCCAGACTTGATAGAAGTTCCTGCCATGAACGCTTTTGCTCTGGGAATCTTGAAGATCTGTGACATTGCAAGGGAAAAGGTAAATAAGCTGCTGTTTTTGAAGAGGTAAAGTAATTCAGAAGCCCATGGGCCATTTTACTGTATAGGTGAATGATTTTGTGATGCTTGTTTTGGTCCACATGTATAACTAAGGAATAGTTATTAAAAACATTTCTGTTGCCATATGTGACACATGTCTGTAATCCAACCTCAGAAGCAGAGAGAAGTAATGATTTAAGACCAGCCAGGGCTCTCCAGTGAAACCCTGTTGAAGGAGAACATTGCAGCCTGTGGTGGCACATACACACTTGTACGTTCCAACTATGGGGAAGTGTGTCAAGAAATCCTTCTATTTCAATACCATTCATTGGTATTTTTAATTTTGGTCTCTTATTATTCACTATTGTTTGCCAATATACATGTTTTTCCAGTACTCTCAAAAGCTCCTGTTCTCTCTATTAGAGGAGCCTTGCCCTTGATGTAAGGTAACAACAGCAACTGAGCAATTCTATGCCCTGCATTAATTTTCATCCCTTTCTTTACTGACACCAGAACTTTAATTTCCTCCTTGCAATCTCCATCTATAATTCCTGGATGCACAGTAAATCCTTGAGAAGATAATATACTTCATCCAAAGATTAATCCTACTGTCCCTGATGGTAAAGTACCATAAACACCATTGATTAACTTATAACTTTCATCTGTTTTGGATAGTCTTCCATCAAGGTGGACACACACCATGGGTGTAGAGAAAAGAATGTCATTCCACATGGCCTGAAACATTAGCCTATTAGAGAAGAGCAGTCCAGGAATGTGTGTATATATGGGGTTATATATGGGTAATAGAATTATGAGCTAGCTCAGATGGGCTAAGATTGGTCAATCCAGGCCAAAGCTCGTTAAAATCCATGTGGTTCTCTATGTGGTCATTTATATGTCAGGTTAATGATTAACAACCATGGAGCAATTAAATATGACCTAAATACTAGCAATTTAATTAATGATTTCTAAAAATGGTGCCCATTGAAATTTAGTTTTTTTCCTACAAATTGTGCCAAACATTGGGCACCATTTATCAAAATAATTAGTTAAATTATGTACTTGTATTTATATTATTGGTTAATTAATTGGTGGTGTTAATCCCTAACCTGCCATTATAAATGAGTACACAGACATGTGAAGGATTTTAACAAGCTTTGGCTTGGATAGAGCAATCTCAGCCCATCAAAGCTAATTCTTAATTCTATTCCGCAAATATTACCCTATATATACATATGTCCCCTTGCACTACTGTTCTCCTTGCTATGCTAATGTGATCTTCCTGGTCATGTGGAATGAGGTTCATTTTTCTAACCCATGGCTTGTGTCCTTCTTCCTGTCTCAGCTGCTTGTCTTGGAGGCTTCTTCTACCATGAACCTCTCTGCTTCAGAAGCCTGCAATTCAGTCCTCCCTTACACTGTCTTTGCCCAGCTCAGGCCTCAGTATTTATGCAAGCAATCAGAGATAATGACTAGAAAACAAAGTAACAGACAGCTACCAGGATCAATTCATTAAGATTTAGGATGCATAACATCACCCTATCACTAGGTATCAACAGAGAATATATAAATGATTAAACAGTATATGAAAAAAAATGATGTGAGTGATATTAATAAGTGTAAAATTACCAAAAGCTCATTAATAACCAAATAAATTGGAATTAAAACTATGAAGTACAGTTTCATATACTCTAAATTGGCATATTTCTGATGTTATAGTTACTATAATGCGAAGCACTGCCAATTATGTGACAGAAAGAATATTCTCTTATTTTTATGAGTTTAATTATTCTAATTAGTACTAACAATAATTTAGAATTAAGTCATGAATCTAACATTTTTTATATCCTACGATGACATGATCATTCATCCCTGTTTTTTCACTGTAGGAAAGTTTCATGGTTGTATATGGTGATGAATATAAGAATATCTATCATATTGTAATAGAAAAACAGAAATCATCAATATATTTCCAACAAAATATTGTTTTCTATACAAAATGAATACTAAATTTTAATGTATTTATGAAAAACATTACATAATAGTGAAAACAAAGCAAAACTATATACTTAATATGAATTTATGTGTTACATAAAAACTTGAGCAGGATATTCTACCCATATGGGGATATGAGTACTCTGCTTCCATTTCTTATGCATTTTTAAGGCATACAGAATTCTAGAGTATTCTTTAGTTATAATGGATTGATGTAGTCTGGTGGACTTTAGAAATATAGTGTATTAAAGATTCTTCAGTTGGGATTCTTGGAACGGCAGAGTCTTTAACACATCAGTTTTAATTTATTAGGCAATTTTCTTAATAGAAGGAGTACCTGGGAAGCAGAAGAGCCAAGAAATAAACAACAAATTCAGGTTTCAAGTAGAAACCATACTCAGTATGGTTGCACATGGAAGTTGTAAAGTCAGTATTGAATCATATATTTGATCCCACCTTCCAGTAAACAGTCAGATATTTTGTTATTCTGTGTCTTTTTGTCACTGAGAAAAGTCAGCCCCTTATATGAGTGTATAATACAAACTCTCACAGGTGGAGAAGCTCATCATTGGATTAGGGGCAAGAAGAGGCATGGCAATTTATTACTAACAAGTTGATGAAGGAGGAGCGTACCACCCACTAAAGGGTATCTTGATGGGATACTAATTTCCTAAAATAGTTTTATTCCATTTAGGTAGATCTTCAGGATATTAGTTTGTAATAATCAGTGGGATTTTTTTTCAAAATGAGGCTCCTGGGGCAAATTATATAACTCAGTGCTTCAAGGCATTTTTCCAAGAGTCATAACTGAGATTTTCTCCAAACGACTTGATATTTCTTTCACCTATTGTTTGCATTTTCACTAGTCTCAGTTACTTTCTTGGTGATTTAATACTTATCAGTCCATGGTTGTCATTCCTAATATAAAGATAAAACATAGTATAAGAATGTCTTATCCAAGGATTTCTTGAAGACTATAGCCAATATAATACATAACTGTTTATTATAAACTGTATTTACTAGAATGGCTAAAAACCAATAAAGACTGGGTTGTTTCTACAGAATCTGATAGTGGCTCAATTAATGAACTGTGTTCAGCATTCATAATCTGGAGGATTTCTACAGGGTTGCTGGGCTTTAATCCATGCTGAGTCTGAGGAATCTGAATTTTGATGTTCTCCAAGAATGGCATCAGCAGCAGCAGCAAACATAATCACCCTTAAAGAATAAAGACTGGCAGGCAAGTAGCATTGCTTTCCTATCAGATCTCCTTATATTTATTTGTGGTGCTTTCAGAAAACACTTGATTAGTGATGACTTGAAATGTACTCACAGACCCACTCAAAAGTATAGTTTCATATTATAATTGCTTAATTTTCATCTTTCCCTTTTCTGACTTTAACCACTCTCATGTACTTTTCCATTGTTTTCTCTTAAATTATTGACTTCTTTTTCTTTAATTCATGTGTCTGTATGTGTTTCTAAATGTATAAGTACATTCTGCTCAGTACATGTAATGTTACTTATATGTACATTATTTCAAGATTGATTTGGTACTGAATAGGTAATTGTGTAGAGTCCTCTGATCATCTCTCCCAGTATCAGATTTCCTAGCTGCATCAATTTCTTTGTCTAGGGTCAGGACTCAATGGAAATTGCCTGTTTGACATTAACATGTCTATTAGTGTTCTCGGTGTTCAGATCATGTTTGGGTAGCCATGTTGATGAGAGTTTGTGAGTTCAGCCTCCCTAACATTTCTAGGGCACATAATGTCACAGCAGACTTCCTGTTACTCTGACTCTTAGAATCTTTCTTCCCCATCTTCTGTAATATTCCCTGAATCTTAGGTGCAGGAGCTGTGTTTTATATGCAACATTAGTGGCTGAGCATCATATAATCACTTGTTTCCTGCATTTTGATTGGTTGTGGCTCTCTCTATTGGTCTCTTTCTGTTACAAAAAGAAGTTTAAGTGATGAGGAATGGAAGCTAAGTTATCTGTGTGTACAATGGTAAATATTTAGAATGTAGTTAGTAATTATGCTGATTTAGTAAAGAGGTGGTTGTAAGGCCTAGCCAACTGGCTTGGACTACGAGATCATGGAACTTGGAGGGGAACCTACAACCACCACTTTACTAAGCCAGCATGATTCCAGTTTTTTTTAATCTTCACTTAACCCAGTAAGAAGCCATCAGCATGTAACAGAACTTTATATGTTTTCCAATTTTTCCCTCTACAGCAGTAGTTGACCATGTATCACCACATTCAGGATACATGATTTGGAAATGAAATTTTATTGAAACACAGCCCTATTCATTCATCTTGTATTTTCTATGGCTCCTTTTTCATTAAATAAGAGAGTTTAACAGTTCTGTGAGACTACATTGTCCAGAAAGAGAAATTGTATTGCCACCTTTGATGGTTGCCTTTTTTAACTGTCAACTTGACTCAACCTACAATCACCGAGGAAGAGATACTTAATTGAGTAGTTGTCTATATCAGGTTAGCCTTTGGGTGTGTATGTGCAGGATTGTTTTTATCGTTAATTGATGTGGTAAGACAACAGTAGACTCACTGTGTGTGAACCATTTTGTAGTAAAGTAGTCTTGAACTGTATAAATATGTTATGGATAAACACATAAGCAAATGATTATGTACACATTCACTGTGGACATAATCTAACCATCTGTCTTAATGTCTTGTTCCTAGACTTTCCTGTAGAGGTCACTTACCTGTCCCTTTCTTTTTTTTTCTCTTTTTTTTTGTTTTCTTTTTTTTCCTTTGTTTTTTATTTCTTCAAGTTACATTTCAATCACAGTACCCTCCCTATACCATTCCAGTCCCACCCTCCCACCCTCAACCCCCCATCCTCTTCCCTTTTTTATTCTTTTAAGTTTAAAGTATATCTTATTTCCCCCTACAGTTTCCCCTTTCAGTCCAACAAATGGCTCTTTCTCTTATAATAATAAATACAATACAATTCAACAGAAGTAATTAGGCCACAGTTACGAGGGTTATATGGCTTAGTGTACATTCCCAAAGTCCAGTCCATATGCATTTGATACTTGACTTTAACATTCTACTATCTAACCATCTCCATGAGTTTAAAGTTCTATATCTGACTCAACATTCATACTAACTTGCAACACAATTTTAAACGTATCTTCTTAGATCTATAACACTCTCTTGACTCCTAAACAACTCAAAATTTAATTACGAGACTCTAGCTATCTGTTCTTCAACCACCTCAGAGACCTGAGAGGGATAAATATATCTGATTTTATAGGAAGTACAGGGCCTGCAGCTTCATTTACCTGTCCCTTTCAAATAGATTATTTCTAACTAATATTGCTTTTAAATGTCCTATCATTATTTTTGAAAAATTCTTAAATATCAATATCATAAGCATACATATGGTAGAATATATAGTGTACTCTATGTGACCATTTAAACTATACTACCATTTTTGTCACAAAAGAGTTATTTATAAAGTCTGAACATGACTTTCATTTACATCAGTTAATCACATCTTGTAACAATAATGGGGTAAATATAGTATATATTCTGAACTCAATTTAATAAAAATTTAAGAATAGTCTAAATGTGTTATTTATAATTACAGAAAACATGGCTATTGAAAATTTATTAAAATTATAAACTTCATAGATTAGAATGATGATGACATGGAATATTTGAACTTGTGAGTTTCAGGGAAATTAAGAGAATTTAGAATTTATACCATAAGATGAAAACACCTGACTTACCTACATGTGCAATTTAAGAATTAAAACAATGCTGTTGGCCATTATGGTCCACATCTCCAATACCAGCATACAGCTGAATTGTAACAAAGCCCATGTATGTCTTCAAGGACAGCTTTTGTTATATAGAGAAAACTTGTCTCCAAAATAGAATTAGGATAAATGGATTACATTTAAAACCAATGAATCATAAACAGTAGTGATAATCACAAAAAAAGAATGTTAGAAATAATATAATTTAGGGGCTGGAGAGATGGCTCAGTGGTTAAGAGCACTGGCTGCTCTTCCAGAGGTCATGAGTTCAATTCCCAGCAACCACATGGTGGCTCACAACCATCCATAATGAAATCTGGTGCCCTCTTCTGGCCTGCAGATATACCTGCAGACAGAACACTATATACATAATAAATAAATCTTTAAAAAAAGAAATAATATAATTTAAATTTAGCCATTGCAAAGATTAATTGGTTTAGATAGTCTCTAAGGCAATGATCAGGCAATAAAGAAAAAAGATTTTCAAAAACTATATTCTATGTGAGAAGCATCATATGACTTCTGTAATAATATATTAAAACATTCATTTTTACTATAAAAAACTTAATTACTTTATATAGTACATATTTTATACTATGTACATATTTTTAACAAAAATTAATTCTCATCACTTTTCTCCTATTCTCTAAACCTACTTGAAGCCTTCCACATGGACCCTACATATTTTGTCTGATATTTCTCCATATTACTCAGTGCTCTATCTGATATATGTAGTTTATGACTTCCAGCATCTAAGGGAAAAGTAAGCGGGTGCAAATTTTTAAAGCCAGATGTTGGAGAGTTTTAAATCAATTGTGTCCCTATAACTTCTCCTGAATTTAGATACATATCCTCAACATAAATGCAAAAGAGAAATTGGAAAAGAATTTTTAGTTGTTTACAGAGAAAGTTGGAAAGAGAAATCATTTGGTGGATTCATAGTATTTCTTCTTGTACAGAAAATGAAAAAAAATTGTTGTGAGAAAAGTTACCCTTCTCTGTGTGTAGTAATTCAACACTATAAGGATGCTCTTATGGAGGATACTAAATGATGAAGTACATAAAACCTGCTATAATAATCAAAGAAGGAAAGTTGTTTATATTAGTAATGTGAAAAACTTGAAATAAATCATATATACACTTATAATTAACCAGTGATTTTAGACAGAGTGTTGAATAGAGGTCAAAGGCAAAAATTCAAATGTAATTTTATACATGAACAGCAAAGGAAAATTATACTTTCTGAAAATGTTTTCTAGATTCTCTTAATAATTCAGGTAAATATTTTAGAAGTAAATATCTATTGATATATAAAATTAAAAAGCATTCAACTTCAATATAGCATATACAACATAATTCTAAGACATAATTCTTTATTTTTTCTAATCTAATTCTTGGTAACCATCCATTTGTACATATTAAAATCACAATTGATGCCCTAGTCATTTTTCAATTATTACTTGTGTTGGCTGATATATAAAAAGTATTTCATGTTTTCATTTCTCTGTTTTATTATGGACTTTCTAATCATTTTTAAAATTTTTGGTAAACCTCAGATACTGTATATTACATGTTTTATTTTACTTTATTATTTGAGAATTTTGTACATGTTATTATAACTATTAATAACTGCCAAATCAGTATAGCTTTAATCACCTGAAAAGGGAGTCTAAATTACTGAATTATCTTTAATGGTTTCATCTGTGGGCTTCTCCACTGTGGTAACATTCCCTAGGTGGATGATCCTCAGCTTTACAAGGAAGCCAACTGAGCATGGGCCTGAGAGAGCTAGAGATCCAGCCAGAAAGCACAGTTCCTTCATGGTTTCTGCTGTTCTTCATTGGCTGGGAGTCAGCTCACCGTACTATATGAAATAACAAACTGGGTTGCTTTCAAGTTCCTACATTGAGTTCCTGCCTTGACCTCTGAGTGATGGACTGGGACCATAAGGGGAAGGTGAATAAACCCTTTCCTTTCCATGTTACTTTTGGGCAGGGTGATTACCGCAACAGTAAAAAAATCGAGACTACACATATATTTCATATAATGATCATATCTACCCACAATTTTCATCAATGAGCTCTCCCAATCATGTTAATTTCCAAATTTATGTCAGATTTTTATAGATTGTAAAAAAAATTTAAAAATGTTTATTACTTCAAGTTATATCTCCATCACAGTTCCCTCCCTCCACCCATCCGGGGCCCACCCTCCTGCCCTCTCCCCCTTCTCCCAGAACTCATAATTATTTTTTTGAATAATGAGGCCACAATTATGAAAATTATAAGGAAAAACATACTTTCCCAATGGCCAGTCCATACATATTTGGCAACTGATATTAATATTCTATTATCCATCTATCTCCATGAGTTTAAAGTTCTATACCTAACTCATTTCCCATCCTAACTTTCATTACCAACTTAAAAACATCTTCTTAGACCTAGAAAATCCTTTTAATTCCTAAAAAACTTAAAATTATCTGTGAGACTATAACTATCTAGTCTTCAACCACATCAGGAACCTGAGAAAGACTAATATATCTGATTATACAGGAAATGCAGAGCCAACAGCTTCCAAAACTAAGAAATGACAGACAACTTGGACAGTCCCCAATTTGATTTTTAAATTTTATATTGCACTGAATCAAATAAGTGCTTCCTCTATGTGAATGATTATAGAGTCCTCAATTGGAGGAAGGGCAACCTACTATGTTGGCAATATACACAAAGAAAAATGACTATCCCCCTGCCAGCTGGTATCAACTGTCAGTATCTCCTCATTTAGCAGTGGGACCTCATGAGATCCTGCTCCATGATGTAATACTTATCAGTTTTGTCTAGTTTAGGTTTCCTGTAGGGAATTACAGATGCTGTGATATCATAAGTCAAAAGGCTATATCATGTATAGAAGTAATCGGACCCCACCCTTTAACTTTTAGATTCTTAGTGTCTTCTCTTTTGAGATATTTCTTGAATGTTATTGTGGAGAACATGATAAAAATATCCTACTTAGGGCTGAGCATTCGTGCCTATATACAAGTATATATATATATATATATATATATATATATATATATATATATTGTAGAATTGCTAAACAAAGATAATTAACATATGTATTCCTTTACATACTTGTCAGCTGTCGTTTTTTGAGATATTTCTTCAAATATGCTATCAACAATATTTCTGCACGTTTTCATCAAATCCATAAGTGTAATGCTACTAAAATTAAAACAAATGTTAATGAGCAAAACTGGTGTTGTGTTAAAAGGTAATTCAAAATAGTGAAATGAGATTATAAATAGGAACTCTATTAAAGACATGGAAATTAAAGTAATGTGTGAACTCTTGTAAGAATCAAGAGTGTGAAAAATATTTAACATTTCAATTTCAGAGAAGCTAGAAAATATATACAAAGATTATAATGATACTTTGTTTTATTTTTTGAACAGTTTTATATCAAAGCTCTACTCACACTTAGAAATAACACCAATTTTATGAAAATTCCTAAAAAAAACCATAAATTTTACCAAATAATGTACAGAAAGATTTGCAATCTTTAATTTACTAATATGAAATAATACTCTTTAATGGACTAACTATCCACTTTTATACACTTAGTTAAATATTAGAGTTATACAAATTAATTTATAGTGTTATACATACTGATAAGGAAATTATAAGCTTGGGAAAGGGTTGGGTATGACACACTATCTCGTTAGATAAATGTATGAGAAACAGATCTTAAAGTTTTGTCTTGTCCTTTTTAGCTCTATTTTGGGAAATGATGATCTTTGAGTCTCTTCATAGTTCATCGGTTTACCTATTTAAAAAGATCATGCATTACTTGTAATATCAGAAAAATACGATCTGTCTTTTGAAAGAAACAAAATTCCTCGTTTTCATTTTTAAATTTACCCAACAAGAACAGTTCTCTGTAGGCCCGTCCAGCCTTCTTCTGGCCTGCGCTGCCTGCTCAGGTGGAGGAGGGGCAGGGGGAGGGGGGGGGGGGGGGGGGGGGGGGGGGGGCTCCAGCTTCTGTCTGCAGGGGCAATAGCAGCCACTGCAGAGGGAGCCACACAAAGGACTACAGAGCATGCAGAGCATGCAAGAGAGACCAGACCGTGTCCCTGTTTTATTTCTCCCCCAGATCTCATGCTCACCACACACAGGAGCCTCCGTAAGATGGGGGGACTGCCTCACACACCCCCTCCCGTCCTCGGAGGACCTCTCCCTGCTTCAGGAGTCTCAGTCTGACTGGGCTAATTGTGGGGAGGGGACTGAGACAGCTCAGGAGCCTCTGAAGCCACCACTGCTGCTGCCCCAGCATGGACAACATCCAGCCAGACTAGGCTAGCACCTCAGGCAGACTGAAGAGGAACGAATTAGAATAGCTCAAGGAGGAGGCCTTATACAGAAAGCATCTGCCTAAAGGAGTTCAGGACATCCCTGGAAGACGTGGATCAGAACAAAAAAAGTTCCGAGGGTGTGTGATCTGTATGATGGACTTTGTGTATGGGTAAGAGATCCGATGTCTGCCGTGCCTGCCCCTCTGTCACCTGGACTGTATAGAGGACTGGTTGATGAGGTCCTTCACGGGCCCCTCCTGCATGGAGCCAGTGAATGCAGCACTGCTTTCATTCTATGAGACTAACTGAGCCAGTACAATTAATAATTAAATATAACTTATAAACTGGTGAGAAAAGAGGATAAACATAGGTTCTTTTTTGTTTACTTAAAATGAATAGAGTTTTGATGTCTTCTCACTGAAAACTTTTGTATTTTCTTAGATTTTTTTCCTAGAAATTTATATATAAAATTTAATTACTGACAAAGTTCTCCTAATTTTGTTAATATACTTGTTGATTATAATAGTATGTATTATATTGGTTTATTTTTATGAAGATACACTATCATTATTTATTCAGAGAATGCAATACTTGAAGATACATATTTTTATTAAAATTATATTAGAAAAACATTAAATCAATTGTTTCCCATGTATGCTTATTAATGTAAGAGTGATATTAAGTGCCCTTTGTTTTTCTTAGAACATTAATAACATTATTGTCAAGTGCCCTTCAAAGATGATTATTTTTCTTGTACTTTTAAAAAATACAATTTAATATTTATGCAATCAGGTTAAATAACAATCAATCAATGTGCTGTGAAACTTTATATACCTTTATATTTTCTGGTAGAGTGTAAACTTTCTCATACAACATATGGACTAAAGTTCCAAATTTTAAAATTCTGCATAGGAACAGAATGTACTCCAAAGGCACACAAAACTGAAGTTTCTCTCTTATATTAATACATTTACAAATAGTGACGACAGATTAGTAAAATGACGTTTTTAGGATGCTATGGTAATAATTTTCTGGACCTCTATTGATGTTTTTAACATAATTTTGAAATTTATAAAGCTGGAGCAGCCTTCAAACAGAATATTGTTCTGTTTATCTTAACTGAACTGAATATTTTATTTGCACCCTTATACAAAGGAAATTGGCTCAATGTCTAATTCCTGCTCTGACTCCTCATGCAGAATAAATTTGGTTCAAATAACTGTAGAATATCACAAACATTCCAGTCAAGCCTTAATGCACTAAATTACTTTAAAATGTATTCATTTTATTTTGAATACATTGAAGCTTAATTCTTGTGATGAAATTAATTTGTATGTAAATAAGGATAAGTATCTTACCTCATCCTCTAACACCTAATAAATGTAGATAATTGTTCTTGTGAAGACAAAAACCTGTAATTTATATGAAGTTTGGTATTTATTTAAAAATAATGGGGGGATTGGATGATGTGTAAAGTAAACATTAGGAAAGAAGAATAATATATACTAGGTTTGATGTAAATAATAGTATCTGAAGCAGAAATTTTATGAAAGATGTATAAATACATTTATGACCACTACTGGAATTCAAATTACTTTGAATTGATTCTTAACATTCTGTTATGGTGAGTCATGAAAATAAGGAAAAACACTGAAAATAAATAGGGCATTTCATTTTTACTCATGTACCAGGTAATGAAAATATTGTTGTCATATGTCTAAAATACTATATTTTATAATATATCAAGAACAAAGGAAAAATAGCAGACAGAATTAAACACCTCAAATATGCAGTGGATTATTCATTCAGTAAATATTTACTGAGCATTCACTGTGCACCTAGATGTTTTAGATATAGGGAATGTAGCAGGAAAAATGACTGTATTGGTCCATTATGAGATATGCATGGTCACATAATGCATATACACATACAATAAAATTTCTTACCTAAATATGCTAATACTAATGTCTCAGAATGTGTAAAACTTGTAATTGCCATAATTGCAAAAGTTTGGGTACATATTTAAAACATAGTGATATGAACATTGAATTGCCATGTGATTGATAGAATATCTTTCTAGAAAAGGACTTCAGTGTTACCATCTAAACCCAATACCATATTCCACAAATATCCATGTATATTTCGTACCTGTAGGAAAGAATGAAAAATCTAATGTCTCAGATTTTCTTTTTCACATAAACATATATAACACGGTACTGGCTCATCTATTTTCTCTATATTAGTCATCTGGGGGAGGCCACAAAAAGACACAAGTCAAGTATTTTATGATGTAAACATTAACCCTAATGTAATGGGAAAATAGATCTCACTCCATGAGTGATATAACTTCTTATAACTTTCCTTATTCCCTAACCTAGACACCAACTTTTCCAATTTGGTTTTCCCTTAAGTAGATGCTATGAAAGAAATATTTAAAATTATTTTTTGTTTGCAAGTTATCATTGCTTATATTTATGTCCTTTTAAAATGAATTTTATTTGCCTTCTCTTTGTACATATTATATCTAGTGTATTAGAACTATTGTTCTAAGACGTTGTTCTCTAATAAGACATAAAACGTAAGGTATATTTCTATATAATTGGGAATATTTCTAAAATAGTCACACTGTATACTTTCCTTAGCTAGCTTCTTGACTTTGAGGAAGGATTTTTTTTTTTTTTTTTGGTTTTTCGAGACAGGGTTTCTCTGAATATCTCTGGCTGTCCTGGACTCGCTTTGTAGACCAGGCTGGCCTCGAACTCACAAAGATCCGCCTGCCTCTGCCTCCCAAGTGCTGGGATTAAAGGCGTGCGCCACCACCGCCCGGCTGAGGAAGGATTTTAAGTGTTATATTTTACCTCATACAAAAGGCATGGTGAAATTCAAACAAATTGTCCATTGAGATCTCAAAATATATACACTAAAGGTTTGTTTAGCTACAAAATATCAAAATAATTTCTTCTTTAATCCGGATTGAAAGGTAATACTTTATATATTGTCAAAAAAAAAAACAAATTTGCTCTAGGAAAAATACTACCTGACCCCCTCCCCCAAAAAAGGTAATTGTCCCTGAGTTAGGATTAGGGAAGGGCTCTGTTTTTCTCTTTCAGGAGATTTAAAGCATTCATTCATTCAAGGAATCCAGGGACAACTGGACAATGGAAACCTCAGCAGAAAACAAATCAGACACCAAAGAAGATGAGTGGCCCAGATGATCCAGCCTTGCAGACTTCTTCAATAGCAGTTTCCTCAAGAGTCTACAACCACAACAACTCAAAATCGCTTAGATCGTTCAACTCCACAGACTACTCCAGTGAGAACTTCAGTAAAGCCCTAAAGATCAGCTTCTGTCTACAAACTTCTTAGGACATTTAAATAGCTGAGCACAAAAGGACTGAACATCAAATGATTTTATTAACATTTTAACAATTTTTCCATTCTTATTTGGGCCCCAAACAGGTTTACTACATCCCAAATCAGCAGGAAGTCATTTTAAGAGAACAACGTCCATTCCCCAGACGGTGGGGAGGGTGTTTCCCGTCCCCCGACCCCCAGTTTGGTTATTTGATGGATAACAGAAAATTTTGTTATTTAGGGGCCAAGAAGAAGAGATATGGGCCTGGGCCTATCCCTTACGCTGAAGAGGCCTGGGCCCAAGAAGAAGAAAAAATGTGGGCTTGGGCCTATCCCTTACCATGAAGAGGCCTGGGCCCAAGAAGAAGAGATGTAGAAGAAGAGATGTGGGCCTGGGCCTAACCCTTACTCTGAAGAGGCCTGGGCCAAAGATGAAGAAATTTGGTCCTGGGCTTATTATTTAACCTGAAGAGGCCTAGGCCTATCCTTTACCCTGAGGAGGCCTAGGCCCAAGAAGAAGAAATGTGGGCCTGGACCTATCCCTTAACATGAAGAGGCCTGGGCAGAAGAAGAAGATATGTGGTCGTGGGCCTATCCCTTACACTCAGTAGGTCTGGGACAAAAAGAAGAAATGTGGGTCTGGGCCCAGCCCTTAACCTCAAGAGGCCATGGCTCAAGAAGAAGAGATATGGGCCTGGGCCTATCCCTTACTCTGAAGAGACTTGGGCCAAGAAGAAGAAATGTGGGCGTGGGCCTATCCCTTACCCTGAAGAGGACGGGGCCCAGG
>CAJQZJ010027564.1:170790-188160 GCA_907164525.1 Lophiomys imhausi | reverse complement strand
TTTCCCTTAAGTAGATGCTATGAAAGAAATATTTAAAATTATTTTTTATTCACAAGTTATCATTGCTTATATTTATGTCCTTTTAAAATGAATTTTATTTGCCTTCTCTTTGTACATATTATATCTAGTGTATTAGAACTATTGTTCTAAGACATTGTTCTCTAATAAGACATAAAACATAAGGTATATTTCTATATAATTGGGAATATTTCTGAAATAGTCACACTGTATACTTTCCTTAGCTAGTTTCTTGACTTTGAGGAAGGATTTTAAATGTTATATTTTACTTACAAATAAATTAGCTGGAAATCTTTTAAAAATTGAATTTCTTTTGATCCACATACACTTTCACATAAATTTGAGTAAAAAGTTGTTTTATTCATTTGATAACAAAGTTTTTACCTTTTTACGGAAAAGCTTATTGCGAAAGGCTGCATCCTTTGTCATCCACAGGATGCCACAAGCGGAGATGAGGTCAGAGAGTCAGTCATAACTGTCACAGACTGACATTTATCTTTTAAAAACCTTCTAAATTAAGAGACTGCAAGAGGAAGCCAATGATGTTGGCTAGTTTAGAAAGGAGAAAGGGGAAGTGGGACAATGATCTGATCTCAATAGTTCAGACAGGCCTTCCTGCAAACTGGTTGTCTAAGTTTTAAAGTGGACATTCCTTTTCCTTTGGGCCCCGTGGCTCCTAGATAGCCGCCTCCCCAGAAGCTGTGAACACAGATCTTTGTTCTGCAACCTAATGATAGTGCCTTGGCCTACTAGCCAGCAGGCCACCCACAGAGTGTTCAGGGAATAAAGTACATTTTGACCAATTTATCTCAGAAGTTGATGGTGGAGCTCCAAGACTTTTACCTGACCCAGGAGTTATATGAAGATAATAAGAAGGGGATGAGGACAGAGGGGTTCTCACACACACATGAGAAGAATGGATGAATGTAGTATGCAATGACAAGTTTATTGTGATGATTATTCCTTTTGCACTCCGAGAGAGGTTCTCTACATCAAAGAAAGAATTAACTTTGGTTAATATTCATTTATCACAAAGACAGATAAAACCATTGCAATAGAAGGGTTCTTAAGGATCACACATTCTAATACTTAGTTACATATTGCTTTTCTATACACAAGATTAAGATGTCTGTATATTACATCAGACCTGGCTAGGTATAAGGAATTACAACAAAACAGTTTGTGTATTTTGTCATTAAGACTTGTACTAAATTTAGGCTTTCCATGGTAGCCTCATTGTCTCTTGAGTTCATGGGGAATTTAGGGTCCTTAACCATTTTATGGCTCCCCTGGAGTGTGGTGTTCCCCCCCACCAATGGGAAGCTAACCTGAGTTCATAAATCTGTCTCAGACCTGTCTCCTAATGAGATACACAGTACTTGCAAAGAGTTTTTACTATATACAGCTGTATGTTTTCTGTCAACTATCTAACTTCTTTATCTTCTACAGATGTTTGGACTGAGACAGGAAGTTTCTAGAACTCTTACCAGGAATAATAAAATCACCTTTATAGGACTCTGTGTGAAGTAGGGCCAAACAAGAAGAGTGTCACTTAGCAATGAGAGAATCTACACTCCATGTCAGTAATAATAGAAAGAAGGTGGTGTGGCTGTCAGCATGAAGCAATTCAGGGTTGAATCTTCAGCTTGGACTTTGCAAACCACTGCATAGCCTTTCAGGAAGTTTACATGTTAGCTGAAACCCTCCGTAGGAAAACTTCTGATAATGCTTGAACACTGTATCTGAAGGGTCTAAGAATAACAGATGGACACAAAGGAAGGAGCCTCAAGAGCATTTGGCTCCTGATATACTATTTTAATTAAAATAAGTATTTGAAAACTGTTTTTTAAATTTACCATAAGAAAATCTAGTGCTTTATAAATAGATACCCTAGATATAGCACCCATATGTAGAATATATTCAAACATATTGGCAGATTATTTTTTTGAAATTATGATATCAGTTGAAATTATGCCAATGGATTTGGCATGATTCCATTTAATGACCGATTTCAGTCTTCATTGATGATTTTTTTCCTCACCATAGTCATTACCAAGTGCCTACCAAGCACCCTGGAATTACTAAGTCCACAGAAACATTGGCTTAACATTCAACATTGATGTTGAAAAGATGAACAAAGTCTGAAATTTATTCTACAGAATAAAGCAAGTCTTTGTTTTGAATATACAACCAAACTGACATTTCTAATGCTTAACAAAAATTTCCCAAGTCCATATTTTCAAAGGTTTCTGATAGTTAAAATTAATATGTTGTACATGAAAGATCAGGGTTTTTAAATTATGTTAGCATATATTTATTATACAAAATCATGGGTTTCATTCATGCATGTACCAATGTACTTGATTTCATCGTATTTACTCCCCCATTAACTTTCTAGTCTCCTGTACTCCCTCTCCCTTTCCATGGTCATCTTCCTCATACCAAACAGTCCCCTACTGTTTTCTTATCCTTTTTGTTTTTTAATCTAGATTGAGAATATGAAGGACAAAATTCACAATTTCTCTTGAACGAGCTACATTTAAATAGCCAAATTTTCACATAAATGTCATAATTATATTATTGAAAATGTCTTAGAGTCAATTATCATTAATATTGTTTTTAGATGCATTTAATTTTTGGAAAGTGAGATGATTCTCAAATTTAAATCTTGTTGTCTGAATTTAAAATATCTTTGGAGACCAAAATTGAGCATCTTCTCTAAGAGTTTGCTTTACTTAACCTTGTGAATGGCTTCAGAGACGAACTCATACACTTAAATTACTATTAATAAAAATGTAATATACATACATGTTTTATGTTTTGGGGGGATATAACACCACATAATTGACAAGAGGAAAAAGTGGACTGTCAAGAATGACTTTAGATATTGTGGGTGTTACACAACCCTTAAACATACAGAGTTGTACTTTTTTGTGAGGCAATGACACTTAACACTGACTTTTCAAGGTATCATCAATATAATATAGGGTCCATTTTCCACTTTTTCCTTACATTGAAATTTCAACATCTGTCATAATTAAAGTGTGATCTGAGTGACATATTCTGGTGTCAGGTTATAGGACACAATTAAGATTATGAAAGCGAAAGATTTCAACATGTAAAGTGATAATCAGTACTGGAAGTGGAAGAGTCCTTAAAAGAAATGAAATATATCTTGAACTGAAAAATAAATAACTAAACAATGAATAAGTAAAATTAAACGTTGAGCAAGGGAGGTCTTCTGAGACTCCTGGTCACTGACCCAAAAAGAGCAAGGGAGAGAGCCTGACCAGTCACTCCCTTCCCCTGTCCACCAGAAAAGGCTGGCCAAGAAATGCTCAGCACCTAACCACTGACAGGCCTATGAGCTGGACCTTGGTCTCCTGCAATACAGACCCATCCATAATGCAGGACAACAGCAAGCCTGTGAGCAGGACTTTAAGAAGGACTATGCTGAATACTCCAACTTGCATGCCCAAGTCAGAGCTGCAAGCAAATGTTTCACAGAGATAGGAACAGAGATTAACCTACTTCAGTGAGGACTCCATACCACAAGATACTAGAAGATAAGACAGTCCAGGAATATGAAAGGTTCAGGAAGCAGGACCCAAATTACATGAAAGAGGAATCTTTCTGTTAGGTTCTTATCTCAGACTTATGCTCCTGAGATATCAGTTGAAATATCACATCAGACACCTGAGAACCCTGGAAAAGACATTGGGAAGAATTCTGAAGCAGCTGCAAACCTTCATATTCAGTAGCTAAATCAAATCGGGGAAAATGTAGTGTGATTTATTCTGTTTGTCTGGCTCTTTGGAAGACTTTATGCTCTTCAGTGTTAGTTACATTTGGATTCCTGGGGAAAGGAAAGGATATAAAATGCCAGCAGAAGCTGAGGGAGGTCGAGTATGAAGCCAGCTTGAAGAAGAGAGAGTGAGAAGAGTGGAAGAAAGAAGGCAGAGTAGAGCTAGAGGGAAAATGAAAGAGATTATTCAGAGTGAAAATAAGAGACAGATGACTGTGAAAAGGCATACCAGTGTGATAAGAGAGGACAGTTGAGACAGGAGAAGATGAGTTGAGACAGGCAAGATATTGTTAGATGACAGTTAAAAGAAGAACCCATGAACAACACAAACTAAGTAGCAGAAAGAAGAAAAAATAAAGACTAAAAAGTACATGGGATTGCTCTCTCTGAGACTCAAGTATCTCAGTCTGGAGCTAAAATTCTCAGAAAGAGAAGACACCCACTATCACAACCCTGAGCAGCGTGTAAACAGACTCTAGCCTGTACATCCAGGTACGTTAAATTGGGTTATGGGGACAGATGCATGGCACTTTCCAAGTGTCCTTGCTTGTTTGCAATCATCACCACCAAATTATGCTCAAATGGATCACTGTAGACGATAATTGCCTTAGGCCAGGATAATAGCCAAGGTAAACCTTGCCTTTCATCAGCTTCCTGCATGTTGGGCCCATGATATGGGGCTTGGAGATTATCATTGATGCTGTAAGGCAACAGTTATCAGTCCAAATAAAATGCAAGTCAGACCCAATCCAACAGCTAGTGAAGTCAGAGAATAATGTAACTGATTACATAATCCCAAGCCAACAACTAATGAAGTCTCCGAATAGGCTTACATAATGTCTCTAGTGGACACAAATCTCTGTGTTAGGTGTCACATTTTCCTTTCTTCTCCTACACAGATACCTACTGTGGCTGCATGGAAAGACATGTACATAAGATGGAATCATCATGCCTTGCTTGGCACAGACCACAGCAACAGTTCTCATAACTTCAGCATGAGCAACAACATTACTCCTGTGATTTTAATTATTCAGTGTGTTCCTGCTGAAAGGAAAACAAGTTGTTTTCTTTATATGTTCTGTACTATAGCTGATCCTCACTAGCAAGGTATAAATTATTTCAGAAAGTATATATGTGAATAATTGTTTTATCATACACACACACACACACACACACACACACACACACACACACACAATCCCTCACCACAATACACAGGCTCACTAACATAAGATGATTGTGACGCTCACAAACACCCATGCTCACACAGCTTCCCTAACACGCGTAAGTTGGAGGGACCTACAATTATCTTTGAATTCCTGGGAAATTGTTCAATTCAACTGGAAAATGTTTTTCTTATCCCAACAGGGAGACTTTCATGCCCTGAGGACTGAGCCTACATAGATACCTTATTCTGGTGATATTTTTGTTGACTGCAGGGAAAAATATGAGTTTGCAGTATGGACACGTCATATTATCAGTTTGTCAGCATGTGCTGAGTTCTCACTAGGAGAAAGCTATGCCAATCAATTAACTGATTAGCTGCTGTCCACTTGGTGGTGAGGCTGCGGTATCCTCTACTCTCACACAGGAATAAACACTCACCCTGACAAGTGTAAACGCCTTTCCTCTGCAATCCCCGCCCTTAACCAAGGTTAAAATGCGATCCTCTTGAGGGTCGGATCTGTGTTGTGATTCTACATTGACCAATCTTTCTTTCTTTCTTGTTTTAGCTCAGAGAGGGCAAGTAGCAGATGCCCAGTCATACGTCAACTATATATGTGACACGTAACTGCGGGTAACTCTGCCCCCCCCCCCCTGGTTTGAGGGTTGCCTTCCTTTCTAGGATAAAAGCACACAATGCATTTACCATACCCATTTCATAGGATTTCTGACTCCTAGTCCTTAGATAATTTAAGAACTATGTAACTCAATCTTCCAGTTTTTTTAGGGAGCATCTTGCCAAGGTGGCTTCAGACTTGGAGAAAATACAAAAACCCTTCTCAACCTATATCATGACAACTTTTCAGAGTGTGACAAAGGTAGGGTAAATTGCAACAATAATAACAATAAGTCTGTTATGATAGTAACTGTGTTTATGAGATAGGACACAGAGGTAGTAAAACCTAGACAAATGAGACTCTTACTATTTGGCACATTTTAAAGCAGAAAACAATCTCAACATGGGATTCCCAGCTTGTAGTCATTTGGATTCTTAGGAAAGACAAACAATTATGCCATTTGATGTTACTCATTTATTAGTTAGATACTCTACATACCACATTACATTGCTAAGAAAACATTGTATTAATAGTTGTAACAGATTCTCCTGAAGAAGCATTGTCTGACAGAAATATGAAAGAAATGAGAAGGAAGAAAGGAAAGAAGGAATGAGGGGAACAAATGAAATGAAAGAAAGAAAGAAAGGAAGGAAGAAAGGAAGGAAAGAAGAGTAAAAGTGAGAATAAGAAAAAAGATAGAAATAAAAATGATGGGAAGCAATAGTGAAAGACCTAGGTTATGAAGATACGTAAAGCTAAATATATATACTCTCTCTGTGTGTGTATTTTGTTTTCAAATAGTTTAGATAATGAGAACTATCTCATTACTTATATTTTCTGACAAGTAGTGAATAACATAAAAGCATTTTCTTGTTTAAACTTAAACATAGAAACAACCAGAAGAGAACATAAAAAGAACAGACTACCCATATGTTCCATGGCATCTTCAGCAGAAAGATTTCAAAACGACATTCTTCAACGCTCTCTCGTCCATGAAGTAGTCGGCTCTTTAAGGTTCTGTGTGGCCACTCAATCATGGACACAAGAAGTCTGGGCCTGCTCTATATCTGATAACTTGGCTGAAAGCTGACAATTCAGTTTCTGGATGCCACTTCATAGAATGAGGTTCTGATGCAACAAATGAGAGCAGAAGAAAGGAATCTTGATGAGAAGTGGAGAGAGTCAGTCTCCTTTGATCACAGTGGGAAGAGTGGAAGGTCTTGATGTCTCTTTGATGAGAAGAAGAAAACACAGGTGATCTTGGATAAAGTTTGTGGGGACAGACACCCCTATAGAGAGATAGAGCTAAAGAAACTGAGGCAGATGGTACAACATGAGGACCCACTGGATATAGCCATGGTGTGTGAGATCCCTTAGGTAGAAGGAGGACTATTGGAAACCCCCCATGTAAAGGATCAATATCCCCCATCCCCAGAGAAGTCGTGGGATCCAGAGGCCACAGGGGAAAATCCTTATTTATTCCCACAGAGTTCAGAAATATTTGGTGCTCCCAAGAATCATAGAAAACCCTTCAGATTCCATTGTCAAAAGAGAAATGATTTAGGGTCATTGGGCAGTGAGTTAATAAAGCCTGAGTTTTCTTTCTTTATTGAGGAAGGCTGCGTTTCCTAACTTGTCAGAGTAGCAACCTTTAGACCTGTGCCTGTTGGACATAAGATGAAGGTCCCAGACCATCCTGGGTAGTTGGGTGTGTGATATTCCTTATCTCACACATTCTAATAATTCATAAGAGGGTACAATTTCCATACATTACACTGAATGTGTGGAAGGCCGGTCATGCTTATACATCCAAAATCCTCTATCTAACTCACAAGATGGATATTCCTTCCTCACGTTTACGCTCTTTTGCTCAGATCTAAGTAAGAATCACAGCGTTCCCACAATTTTTTTCTTTCATAAGGCGTTTGAATTCTGTTCTGAGATCTATGTGTTAATGCTGAGCCCGGGTACATTAAGCTATAGTGGTCTAGTTATCTCCTTCTCATGAAATAATTGACAGAAACCTCTGGTTTAGGTTGAGATCATCCAAAGATCCTGAATCAAAGGATGACATTGAAAGGAGCTCCTTTGTTAGAAAAACTCATTTGATAGTCTTCTCATAATAAAATATATCATGATAGAGTCCCATGGGTTAAAATAGAAAAATATGAGACCCTAGTAGATAGAATTGATAAGTGTATTCCCAGCAGAAAAATACATAGAATATATGAGAATACTTTGAAAGTTGGAAAAGGACTGTTAAAAATCCTATATAACCAGGCAGGTCTGAGTTCAGTTTCAGAAGAAGGGAAATGTTTAATTTCTCCATGAAGAGAAGAGAGTAGGAAGCCCCATGAGGAAATGTGGACATTCTTGTATTCCCTTTGGGAGAATGTCTATATCCAATTAAGTTATTGGCACAAAGGGAATTTATGATGCATTGGGGAAAATTGATATATCCAAGCTCCCCATATGTAGAAGGAGACTGTGGAAACTATCCAAGGGATGATATGAAAATCTTTCAAACTCTTTAGTTAAATGTTTGGGAACCTATTGGGAAGAAGAGGAAACTCTTATTATTCCATGGGTTGAGTTATGTGTCTGAAGCCTTCTTGGTTGCAAGAATGTCAGAGGTATTGGAATGAAGGTGACCATGGAGGTCCATGTTCATCAGAGAGGAATACCCAAACATGAATTTACCAAAGTAGTGTAGGTTCTCAATGCCTTCGGACAGAAATGGAATTTTCAGGCTACCTTGGGATGTAGAAGAATATCTGGACACTCCACAAATTTCAAACACAACATCATCATTTAGGACACTCACATCTCTGAAATACCCATGGCAGGAGAGGAAGCCGCCTCAAAGTTATCCTAAGTAGGTTTTGTCCATTGACGACAGACCTCGGTTCCTGTGGGTTAGAGGGAAATGGTTGAAGCCTGAGTGGACAGATGTGATCATTGTTTTGAAAAACAAAAATTTCCAAATGAAACATCAGGCACCAGATGGTGGGGTGTAAACCTGCTAGGTCAGGGAGGCAGAGAAAGAACCCCACTGACCTCTCTATCACACCACATCCTAGAAGGAAAAAGGCCTTTCTCTAACTCCAGGCTGTATTAAATATCCTCATCTCCAGATCCCTCCTGTCTCCTTACTTAGGGTCCCTCCCTGTCACCTGTTACTGGCACCCATTTTGACCTATTTAGCTTCACTTTATTTAGCTCTTGGATAAAAGGTCTGTTCTAGGGCAGATCCACATCACAAGCACTTGTTTACAGCAAAAGTAAAGCTTATGATCAAAGGCTGTGGGTGTGTGTGTGCATATTACAAGAGCTGTCTGGGAGAGAACTTTTCCCAGCTTGGTTGAATTACAGGCTGGCTTCATATTCACTTCACAATCTCAGTATGTTCTGCCCGCGTGTCTCCTGGAGACCTTTGCTGTTAGTGATGACGAATGCCAATCTAAAAAAGATAAATTAGATTATAATCTCACAGGATATGGGAGAAGGTGCAAATCTCAAGTTGGGCAAACCTCCCGATACCATGCTTTATTTCTTAATTTTTAAATTTTTCTCAATCAATCCTCACACCTTTGATTCATGTCCCATGGTACAACAGGAAGGTTGTGGGAAAAGGCTGACCCATGTCACAGTTAGAAACTAATTTATCTGGCTCACATTGTGAGCTCGGGGTTCACAATGTGATCTAATATCCTGCAACATTTCCCCATTTTTTGTCTAAATTAAATACAATTTCTCTAACATTAATAAACCACATACCAACTAGGAAGAGCTACATTCCACAATGTCCAATCCATTTGTATTTAGTAACCTTGGAGAAAATACTCAACTATGTCCCCTATCTCGGTGAGTCCAAAATTCTGTGCCTACTTCACTTTCTATCTATAGTTGTATTTATCAACCTAAAAGCATCTTTTAGACCTTGAAACATGTTCTTAAATCGTATAGATGTTAACTTAATAATGATATTGTAACTACCCAGTCTTTATCCACATCAGAGCCCAGAGAAGAATAAATATTATCTGAATAAACAGGAAGAGCAGAGTAAACAGCTTCCTAAACTATGGAAATGACAGAGATTGCTGGCCGTCTGAACAGCCAAACAAGGTTCCTCTGCAACACTGGACATTCATCTCTTTGGCCTACCAGCCCCAGATGATTGGACAGGTATTTGTGTGAATCAGAGATTATGAAGGACATCTACCTTATCCTGGCAGTCGTCAATTTTCTCTCTGTGTCCAGCCTGGCCACAACTTAGACAGCAGACAATCAGCAGCTGAGAAAAGCGCCGTTTCTTGGTCAGTGGTAGCTTCCCACATTTGAAGCAAACTCCATAAGGAGGTTCTTTGCTGCTCTTCATCTTCTTTGATGTAGTTTGTTGTTGCTACTTACAGCTGACAAGTTTCAGTGTTATAAGTCTTAAATTAATAAAATATCTTTAAATGCCATACTCTATAAATCTATGAGGTTTTTGAAGATATCTCAGTATCTCTCTCAGGATATCTTAGTAGGCAAATGCCTCTTGTCTTTAGATATTTACTATCAGATTAACTTAGAAAATGCGTGTGCTTGACTATACTAGTACCTAACAAAAGCACAAGTTTGATTGACTATTAAATTGCATTTCCTTATTCTTATAAACAGTTTGTAATATTGACTTCCAAAAGGACTAGAAATCCACATTGCATTCATATGAATTACTTACATACAATACCTCAAATAGTTAGTAAATAATATGTTGTAACAAAAATATAAGCATACATTTGTATCAATATACCACTATATATGTGTATTTGGAAGCCTTAGGATCATGTATTTTGTGTTCAAATTTCTGTAAATTATTCCTGTTAGTGTCTTATAAACTGCACAATGTGAATGCCCTGAGCAGACCTCCTTGGAAAAAGAGAAAGGAGGGACAGATTTTGTCTTGAGGTCCACTTCATTCAGAGTGAAAATCTAGGACCATGATTGACACATGTTTAAGAGATAAAGACGGTTCTATCCTAGGGGGAACTGTCTGATGTTTCCCTTGATCACAGAAGGAGAGAGTGAAAAAAAATTAATATGAGTGAAAGCTGAGCCCTTTGTCCAAGAAGGAATTTTTATCACTTTAACAGAAGGTGAATTGTTTCCAGAGTAGTCATCAGTTGAGAAATTTCACAGCATTGTTCTTCAGCTAGAAATTCTTCACAGCTTATGATAACCATATCTTTAGTAATATTTCCAAGACAACAGGGAGCAACACTAGTGTTTGAAAACAGCTTGAGCTCTGTAGTAGTTTCATTGTTTCCACAGTTTTCTCTTCAGCCACCCTGAGCAGAAATCTGTGTAGGAATGAAAAGCCGTGAGGTTCATTTCTCACAGAGAGCATGTCTGAGTCGTGCGTCTTGGGCGTGAGGGGATGAGTATATACCCATGTAGAGGAGAAATGAAAAGACTCTTGACAAAATCCTGGGAGGTCAAATGTTCCAGGCACAGCACAGCAAGATACAGCCTTAATCCATCTTGGAGAGAGATAAAACATTGCCAAACACATTGTGCAGTGTGAAGTTGTAAAATACCTCACCTTACCTCGTGGTTCAAGACGTGATACCAGCATGGTCATAAGTGTGGAGATCTTAATGCATGTTAGAAGAGATTTCTGGGAAAGAACTTTTCCCCAGGTTGGTGACAGTTGAATTACTGACTTGACTGGCTTTACATTCTCTTAACAATTATAGTATGCTTTGCCAGCATGTCTCCTTGAGACCTTTGGGGTTAGTGCATTTTACTTGCCAAGTTCCTTGTTTCTATTGTATCCAAGACTACAGAGTTTTCTAGTAACAGGGGGAAGAATATTATAATATTGATATGTAACTACCTGTTGCTACCTGTTTGCCCCTGAACACAAAAGATCAAACTGCTCTGCCAATGTGACTTTGTTGCATGGATACTGTATCAAACTTCTTTGTGCTAAACATATCATCCTGCTTGCTGGTCTTATAAAAAGGGACTGTGAAATAAGGAAGGGGCTCTCCAGTATTAATGGGGATTCCTCCGGATCCCTTGCTTTGTCTTCTTTCATTAATATATTAATTCTTATCTCAGCCTTAAGTTTTCAGTCCTCATGCCCCCAGTCAATGACCCCGACCCTGGTCTTCCCTACAGGTTCCTGGAATAAGGTCCAGCTACTCATGAGAACACTTTCCCTACACCGTCCTAATAATACAGAGAGTGAAGGCTTAAGTTTCTTTATTTAGTGATTTATGCATGAAATTTATCATGGATATATGGAGTCCAAGGGGGAAAACTGGAAGGTCGAATTAGTTACAGGAGCATGTTTCCCATCACATTGTGTGTAGAGAATATGGGTGAGTTACCCTTGGACAAAGATAATAGTTTAATTATCCATCGAAAAGAGGAAAAATCTCTAAGGCCACATTGTCATGGAAGGAAGGCTGAAAGTTTTCTCTGATATAGAGGTAAATTGAAGGTTGCTTTCTTCAAAGAGGAATGCATGAGGAACCTTGTGAAGAGAGGATCCAGCTGCTCTTTAGCCAGAGCGGAAAAGCTCCAACAATAGCCTGAGAAAGGGAACAGTTCTGAAACTCCTCATCCAGCAGAGAAAATTCCCTTGACGTGTTTGTATGAAAATGAAGATTCCCCTTTAACTCTGGGCAACAGGTGAAAACCCCAGGATACTTTGATGAGTGGGAGAAGATACAGGCTCTGCATTTCAGTTTCTGATAACTCCTCCCATGTCCAGGTGTCCAGACCTCGAGTGAAGTCATTGTGAATCCAGATAGCCATTGGAATTTTCTACCGGAAGGATGGGTAGTTTTCTGAGAAATGATATTTTGTAGGTCTACAAATAAAACATGGAAATGATCAAATTTAATTATTAGTTTACAAGCATGTAAACTAGGCATTAATTAGTTACAAGCATGTAAACTAGGCATTAATGCTGTACCCATTCCATCTCTGGTGACTGTTTTAAAGCCAGATCTCTGATTTCTACACTCTGTTTGCAAATACTTGGCTCTGTCATGCCCAAAGTGAGCATTATTTGGTGAAGGATTTTCTGATAGATCCATCTCTAAAAGTTAAATGTGAGGCTTGGTGTGTCCTACAGCAAAAGACTCAGGAACCATTACTCAATTGGAGAATACGATGGGCATACAACAAATAAAGGAGATCCAGAATGTCAAGCTCAGAGCCTATCTTGTGCAGAGGAGGACAGTGCTGCAATACAATATCAGATTTCAAGTTCTTTTTATTTTAGGACAGAGATTCGTACCTAGATCTTGACAACCACATGAGTCACAAATGAGATATCCTCCATTACTGATAGTGACATCACAACTCTTTGCATGGAAGATATAGCTATGAAGTAACATTGCAAAACTCTCATGGTTAGGGGTCCTCACCATATGAGGAACTGTATTTGTTCACAGCATTAGGAAGGTTGAGAACTGTTTTAGAATAATCCCCTGTTTGGGAGACCTGTGGGTTGATTGCCAGCAATTTGATAAACTCTCTCACCTGCTAAGTGGTTATGTTAATATATGAATCAACAAATAATTGATCATAACCTTTGGAGGAGTGGGCAGGAAGGATGTGTAACTACTATTTCTCGATTCCTTCTTGCAGGCAGATGATCAGTGTGCAGAGTTTACAACTTGACCCTTGCTTCTTCTATCAACTATGCAGAGAAATCTGACAGCACTTTGGTTCTGTGGGTATATTCCATTACACCTCTCATAAAAGGAATGTTTAAAGTCATCTCAAAGGAGAATATACAAGGCCTCTGACACAGGTAATCCTCTTAAGAGACCTGAGTCAGAGGAGGTTTATATGAAGATTGTTTGAGTTTAATTTGGACAAGTGAGAACATTTCCATGAAGGTGAAAACCTTTTATCACAGGAGATTGTGGCAGGACATATTGAAAAAGAAAATGATGTCCAACATACCCTTGTTAGAAGAGAGCAGAAGGATACAACCATACCCACACAGGGTACTATCTCCCAGGTTATCCTTTGTACGGAATCTGACTTGGATTTGGTAGTAAACCAAACCTGGAAGTCATTTAGAAAACAGAGTATCTGAATCTCATTTTGTTGAATCAGGAAAATGTGAAGGCCTTTCACTTGCTGTGATTGTCTGAGACACTTTCAGCAAAACTGGAAAGTCTCAAGCTTCTCTGTGTCTGGAAGAAGGTCCTGCAATCAGAGGTGGAAGATGTGAGGCTTTTTGGAAAGAAAGCTTTTCTGAAAGCAAGGTGAGTCTAGATAAAATGAACACTCTGGAAAGGGGTAAGTTCTACCCTCTTGGCCAGATGGAGTCAATGTGCTGCCACTTTCAGCAGAAATTAATTTTTAATCACACCTTGTGCTGCACAATTCAGTAGAGTCCTAACATTTCTTCAGGAGATTTAAAATCTTCCACACAGTTTGGAATATTCATAGCATTAGTGGGATCTGCAAAAGATTTGCCAACACTGATAACATATTTGAACATCATGACAGCCCCCTTCCAGATTTCTGTTAATCTTACAAGATCTGAGTAGGAATTATGAGGCCATATGACGTCTGTAACTGAACTAAAAGAAGTAGATGGATTTAAGGGGAGGCAATGGTTCTCAGAAAGTAGGGAAATCTCCATTGTGGTCATGGGAATAGGTGTGAGGTGTCATCGTGTCCTAGGAAGAAGTTCTTCGAACTGGTATTCGGAGGGTGAAATGTCAGGGACAAAATGAGGGAGAGCAGAATTCCGACCACTGTGTTGTTCCAGGAGTGAACGCCTGACATTCCCTTCTATGGAAGAGCAGTACCCAGGACATCTCCTCTCAGATTCCAAGTCTTCATTGACGTCTGAAAAGCATGTGTCTCTGGGAACCCCACTGAATGCAGGACGGCAATCTTCACATTCCTCGGACAGGGTGGATGTCAGCTCCTGGGTCTAGGATCTCAAGCTGATAGAAAACTTGAAAGCTTATGTCATGAAGGAGAAGAACTCCTCAATTCTGGGGAGAGAGGCCAACTGTAAAATAGCCTTTTTTCCAGGTTTGTCTTTCTATGTGTCTCTGATGGAATTTTAATTTAGTTTTCCCAAGGTTCTTGTGGACAAAGGAGTATTTACAAGTCACCCGGTACAGAAGCAGAAATTCCGAGTCTCTCATAGTTTTCCACAGAACACCCTGAAAGCTGAGGCTACCGTGATAGAAAAAAAATATTTTATACATGTGTTGGTCATGGGTGTTAGTCCCAGTCAGGCTGCAATCTTTCCCAGGGCAGAAACAGCTAAAATTCTCAAGGTACTTTATATAGCATTTTCCTTCAAAGCAGATAACTCTCATACACATAGTCCAGACATTGAACATCTGACTTCTCTTTGAGTAAGGAAGTTCACACGTGGTGGTTTTTGGCCAATCCTGGAAACCTGATGCCGTCCTTCTTACCAGAAATAAGTTTGCTTCAGCATATGGGAATGCTCTAAGTTCCCATTTGTTAGTAGGTGAGTTTTGGTCACTTAGTGTGCATATAAGTCTTACCTTTGGCCCTCGTTTTACTAAAGGGGAGAGATTCAGAACCCAGAGGGCAGCTTCAGTTCTTCTTGACCCCAACAGTGACAGTGCGTGATTATTCTCTAGTCTTCTTAGCAAGCAGGTATGTGGATAAAGTCCTCTCCTGAGAGCAGGGATGTCTCAGTCCCACTTGAGAAGAGTGATATGTTCTCAGCGCTGCTTGGTTTGAGCCAGAGTATATGAGCTTGTGTTTTATTCCATGTGAAGTTCTCCAGCCTCTTTCATCAAAGGTGAATGTCTCTGAGTTACTTTTCCTACATGGGATATGTCTCTAATTTCCCGGATTAGTGTCAGGTATTCATTGCCTCCCAGGAAGATGGCAAAGGGCAGAAACCCTATGGTTCTTGCTTGGTATGCCTCAGACCAAATGTTGTTCATTAGGGAAGATCTTCCTGTTGTATATTACACGTTATGATTTAGGATTTATGATTGTATGTAGGCCACCAGTTGTGAATCTCCAAAACTTTTGGTACACAGTGTGCATATACTAGAACTCCTTCAGTAATTAGAATTTGTGAGACGCCCTGATATAAGACATCTTTTGATAGTGTTAAATAACTGAGGTGTGTGTTTTTGGAGGATTATTTATATCTGTGCACTTCCTTGGCTACTAGTCCTAAACATTTAAGTCTCATAGGTCATTGAGTCATGAAGGTCTTGGCTTGGTATCTGCTTCTGAAGGAGTATGCCTGGCCCGTCTGTGCCCTCAGGGGGCATCTGAAGTGTCCTGGTTATGAGAGGACAGGCAGGTGTCTGTAATTGCTTGGGAAATTGCCAAAGCCCCTAGTTCACACACAGTAGGTCAGAGTCCCCTGGAGACCTTAGGTAAAAGTGAGAGGTGTATTCATTTTAGATGAATGGATCTAGTATCTCCTTAGTACATTGCAGAAAATCAGAGTGTCCTTGTTTCTAATGAAAACTGTCTCAGGCCACGTGAGGCCATTCAGTTCATCTGAAATATCTTGCTGTTAAGGAGGTTTGCTTACCTGAAAATTTGTTTCATTCTGGAGGAACCATTTATGTACCCGCTATTTAGAAGGAATAGTCGTTAACTTCTTTTGTGCAGAGTTGAACGATAGGAAGCCTGCTTTGTTAGAGGAAGATGGGAAGACACTTTGGGAAGAACAAATAATTCTAAAGTTCTCTTCATCAGATACGGAAATTGGGAGAATCTGCTGGTCAGACTGGGAGATGTTGATATCTCAACAGACAAAGAATGTGGGTCTGGGTGGTCCTAAGTTCAAGCCTTGAGCCACTCTTAATAGGAAGAGTAGTTAATGAATTCCCCTAGGTCTCAGGCAGGATATCGGAGACAATTTGTCTTAGGAAGGGCAGGTTGCCTGAAGACTATTTCATGGAAGACATACGTGGCATGTATGAAGTCCCCCTGATGGGGAGATAAGGAAGGTCTGAGTCAACTTCAAACATATTGAGATGGTCAGAATTTAACTTGAGAATGAAGTTAAGTACGGATCTCCTGTCTTAAAAATAGGATCTCGGAACCATTTGTTGGACTGAAGAGGGAAATGTTGGGGGAAAAAAAGATATACCTTAAACTTAAAAAAAGGAAAGAAGATGAGGGGTTGAGAGGGAAGAGGGTGGAAGGGTGGGACTGGAAGGGGGAGTAGGGAGGGGATTGTGATTGAGATGTAACTTGAAATAAAAAATAAATTACTTAAGAATATAGGATCTCAGGCTTCTTCTCTTAATATGCACAAAGATAACTGATCTCTTGTAAAAAACTCAGAACATATAGACTCCTTATGTAAAAAAGGTGAAAATATGAGTTTTCTTTGATAGGAGAAAGAAGATTTCACACCCAAAGTTGTGATAGTCCTAACACACTTGGAAAAGATGGAGAAATATCTAACTCCATGCGGGAAAATATTTTGTTTTCTAGAGAATATTGGGCACTTGGAAAATATCAGGGAGATATTTGAGCAGAAAATAGGATATTCTAGAGAAAATTTGGGCAATCCCAGAGAACTAGAATAAATCGTGATTATTTGACAGAGTTTCAGGTTGAAGGAGCAAGTACTGACATCATTGGTCAGAAACCATGGGACATAGAACACCTGGGGCAGAGAACTGTCTACTGCCATTTGGTTCCATGATAAAGAACCTAGGGTCAAGTAGATGCATGGGGACAGTCCCAGAATTCTTGAAAATGATGAAAAATAACCAA
>CAJQZJ010027564.1:160326-170690 GCA_907164525.1 Lophiomys imhausi | reverse complement strand
AAAAAAAAAAAAAAAAACTTGGAGTCTCCTGAGAAGACAAGAAAATTCCCAGATCCAATGGCCTAGAGGGCAAATTGTCTAGAAGAGAAAAGTTTTGAGATATTTCCACATTTCATCAGATCACTGAATTGAAAGAAAATATTGTAAACTTTCCTGGTCAACTTGCAAAGTTTGTAGAGTTGCTCGGAGAGGAGAGCAACATGTTGAGAACCTAATGAAGATCTCAAGCGTCCTGCAGTTTTCAATAGTTGATTGCACCAGAGGTGAAGGTTCTAGAGTTCCATTACATGATAAGGAAACCTAAAAGTCCTGGGAAATATGATGTTGAGTCTAAATTCCCTGAGAAGGAAAAAAAGACCTAGAATCTCAAAGTAAGTATAAATGACTATAGATCATGTGTAAGAAGAAATCTTTAATAGCTGTGAGTGCAGAGGAGAGTCCAAGAACCTGATGAGGAAGAAGATGGAGACAGGGCTGAAATGCCTCGGTTGGAAATAAAATGTCCTAGAACATCTTTGGAAGAAAACAAATGTGCAGTTGTAAATTTCTCCATGCACAATAGGTAGGCAATATCTCAGAGATCCTTTGGGAATAAAGAAAAGAACACTTCAAATGAAGTGAAAATACATTAGAGTCTTCATCAAAGATATAGATAATCAGGGTACACACCCTGAGAAAGACTGTTAGGGGCCATAAAACCTGGGCCAGATTTACAAAGATGCATATACTATCAATGAAGACAGAAAACGTACTCCAAGAATGGGGAAAGATTGAGAAGTTACAACAACACACCTTTTGGAATAGGGAAGATCATCAATAGTGCTATACATAAAGTTGGTTTTAAAAAGGAACCAGATTGCAGTGTGATCAAGCTCAAGATTGTGGAGGGGAACTTTCAAAATTCTCTTAGTTACCTGGAAAATGTGAAACCAAGTTTTAAAACTTCAAAATGTGTAAGGAAGAAAGCTTGCGAAGGGACAGTATTGAAATGCCACTCGGGATTTAAGGATGTTACCAAACATAACTTGACATATATGTGAGAGTTCTGAGTACAGATCTCTATATCGAAACAAAACATTGTATTTGAAAATGTGAAGATTTATGCAGAATGATAAAATGCTACAAAGGAGTGGAACTCTAATGAAGGACCCACACTTCTGAGTTATTAGCTGTGAAGACTCCCTGATTCCAAAGAAAAGTGCAGAGCAAGGTCTCTGAGAAAAAAAACTTTGCTGGCTGAAGGCAGATTATGCTGAATGCAATCATTTGAAGGATTTCTGAAGAAAAGAAATGAATATGAATAACAGAAACAGAAGTAAAATTAGTTAAACCCTTATTAAATTACCTTAAAGTCAGTGTCCATTGTGTCAGGAGTGTCTGGTGTGAGGCCTCGCTGTCCCTGAATGCAGGTAAGTTGCCCTGAGGGAAATGGCGAGCTGCTGTGAGCCCTGTGGATCTGATGGAGACTTACTGAGGTCTCGTGGTGTTTCAGGGGCCTGTTTTATCCTGCTTCTCTTACAGGGGGGCCTTGTGGGGCTCCCTTTGGTAGAGGGAGACTGCATGAGCACTCCTGTCTCTGCAGGCAAGGGCGTGAACCTAAAGTCTGCAGGTATGAACAGTGTCAGAGGCCCTTGTGGGGAACTGCAGAGGTCCAAGGGATCCCATTGTTCAGGGAGAAGCAGCCCCAGCCCCTGGGGTGCATGTGGGAACCTCCAGTGCCCATTGTTCCAGTTCAGTTCAGCCTGACCAAGGGCTGCTTCTGCATGGACACAGGACCCCAGAACCTCTTTGGCAATTGGGGAAACTGTGGTGTCTTCTTTAGGGGTGGCTGTCCACACTCAGGGGTTCCTGCTCCCACATGAAAGAGTCTGAATCATCAGGTGGGCGTGCTTCCTTAGAGAGCACCCCAACTTGGGTAGATGGCAGGCTTGCAGAAGGGCCCTGCTTAGGTGGGTGATCACCTAGCCCCCACCGTATAGGTGTGCTGTGTCCCTGGTGCTCTAGAGAAGAAACGGAAGGCCCTTCAAACTCCCATGCTGCTGTGGACCCACCAAAGGCAAGCTCTGGACAGGAGCCTTGAGATGTGGAGGGCCCCGTTTCCCCTCCTATACATGGCAGGTGTGTCAAAATCTCATGTACCCCTTGGATATGTGGCAGGGTCCACATCCATTCCTGTTGGTCTGTCCTGTCTTTGAGGCTTTGGGTCTCCTTGAGAGTTGCCTGTTGCACCTCCCCCCATGGGAATATGGTGCTACAGACCAGTCCCTGTGCTCTTGTTCTAGAGTTCCAGGCAAGTTTCCCTCCAGAAAGGGAAGGCCTAGGTACCCAAAGGAAGGCAGACTCAGGTCAAGGCCCCACTGGTAAGAGGTGTCGGATGTGAGGACTCCTTGGGCTGGGAATGTGGTGCTGGGGTCTCGGGGAGAGGACGGTGCTGATTGAAGCCATGTTTAGAAGAGGAAAATGTGGCTTCACCTCCTAGCCCAGGATATAGCTCTTTGTGTCCCCTCTACTTAGCGCTAAACTGATGGGGACAATTGTGCTTGAAGGAGAGGACTGAGCATCGTCTTCTGCATAAGAAGGGATGGATTAGAAGGTCCATTTTGCAGGAATCAACAGTGTCTGAGTCCCTTGGGTGCAGTTCAGAAGCCCGAGAGTGCACTCTACAAAAGAAGAAGGGTCCAAAGGACCCTGTGTAGACATGGCAGGGTGCAGAGGCTATCCCTCTACTGTGGCTGGAGCCAGGTTCCCCTCAATAGGATTGGAAGAGTCCTGTGCATTGTCGCTTTCTGAGAGTAAATCTAGAGATGCCCAAGAAGATAGAGTAAGGTCAAGGACATATTCATCATCAGTGTCTGCAGTGAGGCCTCCCTGACCCCTGAAGGTAGACAAGTTACCCTCTGGGGCAGTGGTGAGCTGCTGTGAGCCCTGTGGATCTGATGGAGACTTACTGAGGTCTCCTGGTGTTCCATGGGCCTGTTCCAGCCTGCTTTTCTTACAGGAGGGCCTTGTGGGACCCCCTTTGCTAGAGGGAGACTGTGTGAGCTCTGCTCTCTCTGCAGGAAAGGGTGTGAAACTAAAGCCTTCAGGTAAGGACAGTGTCACAGGTCCTTTCAGAAACTGCGGAGGTCCCAGGGACCCCATTGTACAGGGAGAAGTGGCTCCAGCCCCTTGGGTGCATGTGGGACCCACCAGCACCCGTTTTGCCAGTTCATCTTGACCTGCAGCTCCTTCTGCATGTACACAAGTCCCCAGAACCCCTTTGGCACATGGGGAAACCGGGGTGTTCTCTTTAGGCCAGCTGTCCACCACTAAGTGTTTCTGCGCCCACCTGATAGTGCCTGAAGCCTCAGGGGACCACATTTCCTCAGACAATGCCCTACAATGTGCAGATGTCAGGCATGTGGAAGGCCCTCCTTAGGTGGATGATCACCTAGCTCCAACTGTGCAGTTGTGCAAAATAAAAGGCCCCGTGGAGAAGCAATGGAAGGACCTTCAGACCCCTGTGGTGCCATGGCCCACATAAAGTCAAGTGCTGGACAGAAGCCTTGAGACTTGGAGGGCACGGTGTCCCCTGGTGGACATGCTGGGTGTGAAGAAGTTTCAGCTCCCCACTGGAGAGCTGTGAGAGGGTCCACATCTATTCCTGTACATCTCTCCTGCCTTTGAGTCCTTAGGGCTCTTTGCGAGTTTTCTTTTTCCCACCGTCCAAGGGTATATTCTGCTACACCCAAGTCCCCGTGGCATTGCCCTGGTGTTTCTGGCAATTTTCCTTCAGGCAAGCGAGAGCCTAGGAACCCAAAGTTAGGCAGAGTCAGGTCAAGGTCCCACTGGTCCGAGGTGATAGGTGTGAGTCCTCCTTGAGATGGGAATATGGGGCCAGGGCACTTGGGTAGAGGACATTGCTGATTAAAGCCAAGTAGATCTGAGGGAGATGTGGTGAGGCCTCTTTGCCAAGGGGCTACCTGTTTGGGTCTCCCCTTGTCAGCGCGGTAGTGTATGGGGCCCTCTGTGCGAGAGGAAGAGGCCTGGGCCTGGTGTTCTGCATAGGAAGGCACAGGTTGGAAAGTCCATTCCTCAGGAATGAACAATGTCATACGAACTTGGGTGAACTGCAGAAGCCTGAGATCCCTAGCTGCAAAGGAAGAAGGGTTTGCATGCCCCTATGTAGATGGGTCAGGGTCCAGAGGCCCTACCTCGACTTCTTCTGGGGCCATATCCACTTCCATAGGGCTGGAAGTTTCCTGGGCTCTTTTGTTTCCTGATGGGTAGAGAGCCTTCAGAAGGTAGAGCAAGGTCAAGTTCTCATTTGTCAGAAGTGCACAGTGTGAGGCTTTCCTGGCCCCTGAAGGCAGGTAAGTTGCCATGAGGGAAAATGGTGAGCTGCTGTGAGCCCCGTGGATCTGATGGAGACTTACTGAGGTCTCCTGGTGTTCTGCAGGCCCATTTCAGCCTGCTTTTCTTACAGGAGGGCCTTGTGGGGCCTGCTTTTCTAGAGGGAGATTGCATGAGTTCTGCTGGCTCTGCAGGCAAGGGCATGAATCTCCAGTCCGGAGGTATGGACAGTGTCACAGGTCCTTGAGGGAACAGCAAGGGTCCAAGGGAATCCTTTGCACATAGAGAAGAGGACGCAATCCCTGGGATGCATTTGATAGCTTCCAGGGCCCCTTGGGCCGATTCAGCTGCAGTCAGGGCTATGCAGGTACTTGGGATCAGAGGATCCCTTTGGCAGATGGGGAAAGTCGGGTGTCCTCTTTAGGACAGGTGTCCACAGCCATGGTTTTCTGCTCCATTGTGAAGGTGCCTGAATCCCCAGGTGGGCATGCTTCCTCAGACAGAGCCTCACCTTGGGTAGATGGCAGGATTGAGGAAGGGCCCTGCTTAGATGGATGAGCACCTAGCCCCAACTCTGTAGGTTTGTAGTCTCCCTGATCCTCTAGAGAAGGAGGGGAAGGACCATTGAACCCTTGTGGAGCCCTGGCCCACCCAAGGATAAGTGCTAGGCAGGACCCTTGTGGTGTGGAGTGTGTGCCCGGGTGTATATTCTGCCTGCAAAGGAGTCTCAGAGCCCGCTTGGACAGGTTTCAGAAGGTCCAAAGCTATTCCTTTTAAGCAATTCTGCCTTTGAGGTCTTGAGTCTCTTTGGGAGTTTCTACTTGACTTTCTTCCATGTGTGTGTGATGCTACATCCCAGTCCCTGTGCTCTTGTTCTGGAGTTACTGACAACTGTCGTTCAGTCAAGGGAAGGCCTAAGGATCCAAGGGAAGACAGAGTCAGGTCAAGGGACCCCTGGTCAGAGGTGTCAGTTGTGAGGTTCTCTGCATAGAAAGGCATAGGTTGGAATGTCCATTCCGCAGGAATGGACAGTATCAGAGGCTCTTGGGTGAAGTTCACAGGCCCACGAGTAAATTGTACAGAAGAAGAAGGCTCCACAGGCCCCTGTGTAGATGGGCCAAAGTCCAGAGGCCCTACCTCGACTTCATCCAGGGCCGGATCCACTTTTATAGGGCTGGAAATGTCCTGGGCCCTTTTGTTTCCTGATGGGAAAATTAGAGAGCCTTCAGAAGGCAGAGCAACGTCAAGTTCCCATTTGTCAGAAGTGTCCAGTGTAAGGCCTCCCTGCCCCCTGAAAGCAGGTAAGTTGCCATGGGGGACAATGGGGAGCTACTGTGAGCCCTGTGGATCTGATGGAGACTTACTGAGGTCTCCTGGTGTTCTGTGGACCTGTTTCAGCCTGCTTTTCTTACAGGAGGGCCTTGTGGGGCCCCCTTTTCTAGAGGGAGATTGTATGAGCTCTCCTGGCTCTGCATACCAGGGCATGAATCTCCAGTCCCCAGGTATGGACAGTGTCACAGGCCCTTGAGGGAACAGCAAGAGTCCAACGGACTGCTTTGTGCATGGAGCAGAGGATGCAATCCCTGCAGTGCATGTGATAGCTTCCAGGGCCCATTGGGCTGATTCAGCTGAAGTCAGGGCTGCCTGTGCAGGTACTTGGGATCAGAGGATCCCTATGGCAGATGGGGAAATTCGTGTGTCCTCTTCAGGACAGGTGTCCACAGCCATGGGTTTCTGCTCCCATGTGAAAGTGCCTGAATCCCCAGGTGGGCATGTTTCCTCAGACAGAGTCCCACCTTGGGTAGATGGCAGGATTGAGGAAGGACCCTGCTTAGGTGGATAAGCACCTAGCCCCCACCCTGTAGGACTGCAATCTCCCTGATCCTCTAGAGAAGGAGGGGGAGCACCATTGAAGCCCTGTGGAGCCCTGGCCCACCCAAGGATAAGTGCTAGGCAGTACCCTTGTGGTGTGGAGGGCCCTGTGTCCCCTGGTGTACATTCTGCCTGGGAAGGAGTCTCAGCACCCACTTGGACACGTTTCAGAGGGCCCACAGCTATTCCTTTTAATCTTCATTGCCTATGAGGTCTTGGGTCTCTGGGAGTTTCTACTTGACTTTCCTCCATGGGTGTGTGATGTTACACTCCAGTCCCTGCGCTCTTGTTCTGGAATTACTGACAACTGTCCTTCAGGTAAGGGAAGGATACAATGGAAGACAGTCAGGTCAAGCGCCCCTGGTCAGAGGTGTCATGTGTGAGGTGTCCTTGGGCTTGAAATATGGGGCCATTGCCCACAGGGGTAGGATGGTGCTAACTAAAGAATTGTTGATGTGAGGGTGATGTGTTGAGGCCCTCTTGCGAAGGGGCTTCCTGTTTTTGACTGTTCTTATTGGTGCTGAAACATATGGGGCCATATGTGCTAGAGGGAGAGGACTGGGCCTGGTTCTCTGCATAGAAAGGCATAGGTTGGAATGTCCATTCCGCAGGAGAGGACAGTGTCAGAGGCCCTTGGGTGAAGTTTAGAGGCCCGAGAGTAAATTATACAGAGGAAGAAGGCTCCAAAGGCCCCCGTGTAGATGGGGCAGAGTCCAGAGGCCCTACCTTGACTTCGTCTAGGGCCAGATCCACTTCCATAGGGCTGGAAGTGTCCTGGACCCTTTTGTTTCCTGATGGGAAAAATAGAGAGCCTTCAGAAGGTAGAGCAAGGTCAAGTTCCCATTTGTCAGAAGTGTCCAGTGTAAGACCTCCCTGACCCCTGAAGGCTGGTAAGTTGCTGTGAGGGACAATGGCGAGCTGCTGTGAGCCCTGTGGATCTGATGGAGACTTACTGAGGTATCCTGGTATACTGCCAGCCCATTTCAACCTGCTTTTCATACAGGAGGGCCTTGTGGGGCCCCCTTTTCTAGAGGGAGACTGCCTGACTGTGCAGACATGGGCATGAATTTCCAGTCCACAGGTATGGACAGTGTCACAGGCCCTTGGGTGAAGTTCAGAGAACTGAGAGTAAATTGGGCAGAGGAATAAGGGTCCTCAGCCCCCTGTGTAGATGGGGCAGGGTCCAGAGGCCCTCCCTTGACTTTGCCTGGGCCAGATCTACTTCCATTGGGATTGAAATGTCCTGGGCCCTTTCTCTTGCTGATGGGATATCAAGAGCCTTATCAGAAAGAAGAGTAATGTCAGAGTCCCAAATGTTAGAAGAATCAGGTGTAAGTCCTCCTTGGGCTGAGAATGTGGGTCTGGGACCCTCGGGGAGAGGACTGTGCCACCGATTGAAGCCACATTGATCTGAGGGGGATGTGGTGAGATCTCCTTTCCCAGGGGCTAGGTGTGTGGGTCCCCTCTTGCTAATGCTGCAACATACAGAGCCCCATGTACTAGAAGGAGAGGACTGGACCTTGTCCTCTGCATAGGAAGAAATAGGTTGGAAAGTCCCCTCTGCAGGAACGGACTGTGTCATAGGCCCTGGAGTGAATTGCAGAGGCCCAAGAGTGCACGGTGCAGAGGAAGAAGGGACCACAGGCCCCTGTGCAGATGGGGCTGACTCCAGAGTCCCTGCTTCGACGTCTGGGGCCAGGTCATCTTCCACAGGGGTGGAAGTGGCCTGTGCCCTTTCAGTTTCTGAGGGAATTTCTAGACACCCGTCTGAAGACAGAGCAAAATCAAGTTCCCATTTATCAGAAGTGTCTGCTGTGAGGCTGCCCTGCACCCTGAAGGCAGGTACGTTGCCAGGAGGGACAATGGTGAGCTGCTGTGAGCCCTGTGGATCTGGTGGAGACTTACTGAGGTCTCCTGGTGTTCTGCAGGCCTGTCTCAGCCTGCTTTACTTACAGGAGGGACTTGTGGGGCCCCCTTTGCTAGAGGGAGACCTTGTGAGCTCTGCTCTCTCTGCAGGAAAGGGCATGAAACTAAAGCCTTCAGGTACGGACAGTTTCACAGGCCCTTGTGGGAACTGTAGTGGGCCTAGAGACCCGGTTTTGCATGGAGAAGGGGCCACAGCCCCTGGGGAACATGTGGGAGCCTTGAGAGCACTTTGGGCCGGGCTTGGATGTGCTTGGGCCATTATGCAGGTCGCGAGATCCCCTTATACAGATATGGAAACCGGAGTGTCCTCTTTAGGGCAGGAGGGCCTTCCTTTGCTTGAGGGAATATGCATCAGATCACCTGTCTGGGCAGGCGTGGTGGTTGGTACACTAAAGCCCTCAGGTATGGACAATTTCAGAGGCCCTTGTGGGAAATTCACAGGGCCCAGGGACCCTGATGTACAGGTAGAAGGGGCTCCAGCCCCTGGGGTCCCTGTGGTAGTCTCCAGAGCCCCATGGTCTGATTTTGCCACAACCCAGGCTGCTTTTGCAGGTAAGCTAGGCTGAAAAACCCCTTTGGAAGGTAAAGAATATATTAGACCATAATTTAATACTGGCTTATTGCTCAGTCTCTGTTTCATATATATAGATTATTGGATATTCCTAATGTCAGGAGGAACTGATTGTATTTCCTTTTGTCCTGACATTACAGGTTTTATACCCCCTTGGGAAATGGTGGCTCTACTACTCCCAAGTTGTGGAGAAATCTCACCATTATGGGATAAACATATGAGGCCCTCTTCTGTAGAGGGGATATTTATGCGTGGTCTAGGTAATCGAAATATCTCAGCCACTTGAGAGCTGATCTGGAAATGACCCTAGACCCAGGAACAGATTTGCATTTGCTCCTAAATCAGTTGGTATTTTGGGATGATAACAGGGACCTGTGAAGGATCTGGGAGTTTACCAGTACATGTAGTTCAGGAGACGGTCACCCGTGAAGTTCATAACATCCTGGGAATTTAGCTTTCTCATCCCACGCACCACGCCCTGAAGATCTCTCCTCAGCTCTGCAGAGAGCACAGCGCTCCCCATAGTCCTCCAACAGGGTAGACGTGTTCAGTCATTTTCCCTTTCTCGTGTCTCAGCAACATAGATGAACCAGGTCAGGTTCTGATGACCCGGTGGAAGCCAGACAGCCTGGGTGCCTGGCTCAGTGGGGTGTTCCCGCTCACTGGGACCTCCAAAGAGAATGGTCTTTTTCCCTCCTGGTCCTTTGTCAGGAGCCTCTTGAAAACTGAAGTCTCCTTACTGTCTTTAGAATCTGGGTGGCCTGGGATTCCGTAGTGGCGTTCTGCACTAACACGGCCAGCAAATAAGAATCCCCCTGAACTCCGGCCTTCCTGACGCTCCACATGGAATGCTCTACACCTCAACCTGGGCAGAGGCTGTGGTGGCTGCCCTCGGGGTGGTAAGTCCTTTGGGTCTTTGTAGGTGCTCATGCCTCCCAGGCACTGGGTCGGTTTGGGAACCTCCTGGTAGGCACTCCAGTTCCTGATAGGAGCCATTGTTCTAAGAGTCTGTGGTCAGAGGACAAAGGGTTGAGCGCCGAGCTGAGGCTCACAAGCCTTTCTCAGCAGCACTAAGCACAGAGATTCGAAGGCAGCTGAACAGGGAAATAATCAGTAAAGTGTTTACCCTTGGCAAAGGGCAGGGAATGACATTTCCCAAAGACATTCACGGCAGGCAGTGTGGTCAAGGGGAGCCTTGGAGAGAGCCTCTCCTTCTCGAGACCTGTGGACACGTCCAGTCGGTTGAGTGCACAAAATTGAGTGGCCGTTGCCCACAGGAAACAAACAAAACTCAAGATGGGGACATGGAGTGGCTGGCCTCGGGCCTGCATGGGCCAGTCCCAAGCTGCCTCACCTGGCGGTTCTGCCTGCAATAACAGGGCAAACATCCAGCTTTCTTGAATAAGGAGGGATGCTGAGAGCCCTCTTCCTTAGGGTCAAGAATGCTAGCTAACCTGTTGGCCACTTTCACAGGCCATGACAAGAGATGGTTGAAGACACTGCGGCATGTTTGGGAAACGAAAAATGTGGCTTAGAAGACTAGGCTGTCAGGTCCCTCTTGCACCAGGAAGGGCAGGACCCGGTGTGAGGAGGGCATCAGTGTTGCCCTGAGGTCGGCTGGAGCCTCATAACTGAGAATGAGAAACTGAATGAGAAAGGCTGA
>CAJQZJ010027564.1:84418-115326 GCA_907164525.1 Lophiomys imhausi | reverse complement strand
TATTAGGTTTGTTGATGTCTAGTTTCTTGACTTCTTTATATATTTTGAATATTAACCCTCTATCAGATGTGGGATAGTTGAAAATCTTTATCTATTCTGTATGCTACTGTTTTGTCTTATTGATGTTGTCCTTTGCCTTATAGAAACTTCTCAGGTACATGAGGCCCCATTTATTGATTGTTGTTCTTGGAGCCTGTGCTATCTGTTTTCTATTCAGGAAGTTGTCTCCTGTGCCAATGAGTTCAAGTTTAATACCCACTTTCTTTTCAATAATGTTCATTGTATCCAATTTTATGTTCAGGTTTTTGATCCACCTGGACTTGACTTTTGTTCAAGGTGATAGGTATGGATCAATTTGGATTCTTCTACATACTGACATCCATTTAAACCAGCACCATTTGTTGATTATGCATACTTCTTTCCAATGTATATTTCTGGCTTACTTATCAAAAATTAGTATTTCATAGGTGGGTGGATTTATGTCTGGGTCTTCAATTCAATGCCATTTAATCAACTACTCTGTTTTTATAACAATACCATGAAGTTTTTATTACTATAGCTCTGTAGTAAAGTTTGAAATTAGGAAAGGTAATATTTCTAGATGTTCTTTTTTCTAGATGTTCTTTTATTATACAGGATTGTTTTGTTTTTGCTTTTTATGAGCTGTGTGTTTTAGTTTCAAGATCTGTAAAGAAGTGTGTTGGAATTTTGATAGGGATTGTGTTTAATCTGTAGATTTGCTTTCAGTAGGATGACCATTTTTTACTATGTTAATCCTACTGATCCAGGAGGATGGGAGATCTTTCCATCTTCTGATAACTTCTTGAATTTCATTCTTCAAAGACTTCAAGTTTTTATCATATTAGTCTTTCACTTGCTTGATTAAGGTTGCCACTATAAGATATTTAATATTATTTGTGGCTATCTTGAAATGTACTGTTTCTCTAATTTCTTTCTCAGTCAATTTATCATTTGTATATAGGAGGGCTACTGATTTTTTGAGTAAATCTTGTATCCAGCCACTTCAGTAATGATCAGCTGTAGGAGGTCCTCAATATAATTCTGAGAATTGTGCATGTATAACACCATATCATCTACAAATAGCGATTCTTTGATTTCTTCTTTTCCAATTGGTATACACTTGATCTCCTCACTTGTCTTATTGCTCCTGATAAAACTTCAATTACTGAATTGAATAGCTATAAAAGAATGAACAACCTTGTCTTGTTCCTGATTTTAGTGAAATTGCTTTGAATTTCTCTCCATTTAATTTGATTTTGGCTATTAGCTTGCTGTAAATTTCCTTCATTATGTGTGTTACTTATATCCTTAATCTCAATGATATTTTCATTATGAAGGGTGAAGGATATTCTCAGAGTCTCTTAAAGTACCTAATGAGATGCTCATGTGTTTTTTTTTCTTTCAGTTTGTTTACATGGTGGATTATATTATTGATTTTCATATGTTGAACCATCCCTGCATCTCTGGGATGAAGCCTACTTGATAATGGTAGAAGATCTCATTGATGCGTTCTTGGTTTGAGAGTATTTTATTACAGATATTTTTGCATTTATGCTCATGAGAAAAAAATGGTCTGTAATTGTCTCTTTGTTGAATCTTTGTCTGGTTTGGGAGTCAGGGTGACTGTGGCCTCATGAAATAAATTTGAAAATATTCTGTCTGTTTCTATTTTGTGGAATGATTTGAGGAGTATTGGCATTAGCTGTTTCTTGAAAGTTTGGTAAAATTCAGTGCTACAAACATTTTGTCCTCAGCTTATATGATTATGGCACTTTTAATGACTGCATCTATTTTTTTTAGGCGTTATAGATCTATACCTTGTTTACTTTATCATGATTTAACTTTGGTAAGTGGTATCCTCAATTAAATTATCCTTTTATTTTAGATTTTCCAATTTTGTCAAGTCCATGCTTTAAAAGTATGCCTTTATGGATTTTCTTGGTGTCTGCTATGTCTCCCTTTATGTTTCTGATTTTGTTAATTTTAGTATTCTCTCTGTTTGTCTTTTAGTTAGTTTGGATAAGAGTTTGTCTCTTTTTTATTTTCTCAAAGTACCAACTCCATTTTTCATTATTAGGTCTTTGTATTTTTCTCTTCGGTTTTACTTGGTTTATTTCATCCATCAGTTTATTTCTTGTGTCTGGATGATATGTCCATTGGTGTGAGTGTAGCACTGAAGTCTCCTACTATCAATGTTTGAGAGTCCATGTATAATTTAAGTTTTAGTCATATTTTTTTCCTTAAAAATGTGGATGTCCATGTTTTTGGGGCATAGATATTAAGAATTGAAAGAATATTTTCGTAAAACTTTCCTTTGAAAAATATGAAGTGTCCTCCGTTTTTTCTTTTGATTTATTTTGAGTTGTAAAGGTATAGATCTATAACCCCTAAAGAAATAGATACAGTCATTAAAAGTACCAGCTTATTTGTTTGGTCCTTTGCTTCGAAAATCTTTTTCTATTACTCTCCCCTAAGAATTTCCTCCAATTGTTTGTGTTTTCCTGGATTTTTTTTTCATAATTAGGTTTATTTATTTCTTCAAGTTACATCTCCCTCACAGCCCCCTCCCTCCACCCTACTCAGTCCCACCCTCTGCCCCCTCTTTGATCTATCCTATTCCTCTGTGTTGGGTATCCCCACATCTCAGCCCCTCTCAGTTCATCAGACATTTGAGGACTAAGAGCTTCCTCTTACACTAGGTGTCTATATGGCAGATTCATTAGTGAAAAGTGTCCCACTAACAGGTAACAAAGTCCATGTTCCTGTTCCTTCTGTCTGTTGGTTTTTGGGTAGTTGTCCTGTACTATACAGCTATAATCCAGTTGTAAGTGAATATATGCCATGTGTATCTTTCTGAGTCTGGGTTAGCTCATCTTACTCAGGATGAGCTTTTCTAGCTCCATCCATTGGGCTGCAAATTGTATTCCATTGTGTAAATGTACCACATGTTTTTAAAAAAAAATTTTTAATCCATTCTTTGGTTGGGGAACATCTGGGTTGTTTCTAGTTTCTAGCTATTACAAATAAGGCTGCTATGAACATAATTGAGGAGATGTCCTTGTGGTTTGATGAAGAATGTTCTGGATGCATGCCCAGGAGTGGTATGGCTGGGTTTTGAAGTAAAGCTATTCCAAGTTTTCCAAGATATCAAGAGACTGATTAGCATAGTGGTTGTACAAGTTTGTGCTCCCACAAGCAATGGAAGAGTGTTCCCATTTATCCACATCCTTGCCACTGTGTACTGTCTTTTGAGTTTTTGATATTAACCATTCTAACTGGTATGCGATGGAGTCTCAGAGTCATCTTGAGTTGCATTTTTTTCTGATGATTAAGGAAGGATATTGAGTATTTCTTCAGGTATCTCTCAGCCATTAGAGATTTTTCTCTTGTGAATTCTTGGTTTAGCTCTCTACCCCATTTATTTATTGGACTATTATTACTAATTTTTTTTTTTTTTGGTTTTCAAGGCAGAGTTTTTTTGTTTTTGTTTTTTTTTTTTTTTGTATCTCTGGCTGTGGTGGATTTACTTTGTATACCAGGCCAGACAGAGATCTGCCTACCTCTGCCTCCAGAATGCTTAAATAAAAGACATGCACCACCATGGTGGCTTTCCTGGATTTCTCTAAGGGATTTATTTATTTCCTTTTTAAGGACCCCTATCATCTTCATAAATTTGATTTAAGATCATTTTCTTATTTTTCTTCTGTGTTATAATATTCAGGGCTTACTGTAGTAGACTACTTGGGCTCTGGTGGTGACATTTTGCTGTTGCTGTTTTTGATTGTGTTCTTATGTTGGCCCCTAGGCATCTGGATTTAGGGTAATTATAGTGTTAGGTACTGATTTCTGATTTTGTCTATGTTTGATGGGTGATTTATCCTTTCGTATCTGTTTCATCCCATGTCTTCTGTCCTGAGTGGCCTGAGGTTCTTGTGCTTTGTGAGAACCCTGGATCAGAACGGAGCCTCCAGTGGTGTTTTGGTGGCCTTTGTAATCTCTGGGGTTCTGGATTCCGGTGTGGCTGCTAGTAAAGCAGGTGGTTTTATCCAGAATTGTGGACAGTGCTATGGTGACAAGAAAGGCTAGGACTGTGTAGGAAATGCTAGGCTTGCTCTGATGAAATGTTGCTGGTCTGTGGTTGGGGAGTTTCTTAGGGTTTTGTATACAGACATGACTTCTGGTAGAACAGGGGTATTGGTTGGATTTGTGGGCCCAGATATGATGACAAGGGGAGAGAAGGCTCTTGGGCAAAGGAGGCTATGCAGGCACTGAAGATGTTCTACAGATTTGTGTCTGGGATTTACCTGGGGTTCTGCATGCAGACATGGCCTTTGGTGGACCATAATGCTGTTGAGAAAATGCTGAATTCCAAAGTACATTCTGAATGCTGAGATCAGGTTGAGGTAAGTGTTCTGTGGTCCAATCTGGAGACCAGTTTGTTGTTTGTGATCAATTTTAAACACTGTTACGTTCAGCAATATCACTATCATCAGTAAACATGATGATGTGCATGCTTCTTATTGTCTACATAAACCTGATAAAGACCATATACAAACTGTGGCTTCAGAACATGCTGAACATTCATATCATCACTGAAAGCAGAGAGCATGGGGGTTCAAGTGTAAACTCAAGACATTGTAGACCCGTTTGAAGATTTTGATCAACTAGAAGCTCTGTGAATTTGAATAAGGTCTGTCAACAGCAGTACACCGGATGATATCCATGCTTCTTATTGCCTATGTAAACCTTGAAGGAGGCCATGGTCAAGGTCCATCTAAATACAAAGATCATTTTGGGGCTAGCTTTCTTCCAGATAATTGGAGAGCAGCTTGATGTCTGTGATCAAAGAAAGCTCTGTTAACTTTAGTGATAACGGCTGTCACCAGCAAACATGATAATGTCCACTATCTTACTGCCTGTGACAACCTTGATGATTGCCATCATCCACATTGTTGCTGGAGAAGATGCTCAATACCAAGGTCCATACTGATTGAGGAGGACAGATTAGATAGTGTTCTGTCAAGCCCCCCGGGAACCAGTTTGATATTTGTGATCAACTAGAAGTACTATGAATTTAGCAATACCTGCTATCACCAAGATATATCCTGAACACTGAGACAATGTTTAGGTAAGTGTTCTGACAGGCCATAAAAGACCAGTTTCATTTTTATCTTCAACTAAAAGCATTATTACATTCATTGATATATGCTATCAACAGTAAACATAGTTATGTCCATTCTTCTTGTTGTCTAAGGAATCCTTGCTCAACACCATGGTCCATGTTGATGCTTGAGAGGATGCTGAATTCCAAGATACACACTGAATGCTGAGATCACGTTGAGGTAAGTGATCTGCAGTCCATTGGGACCAGTTTGTGGTTTGTGTTCAATGAGAAGCTCTGTTAAATTCAGCCATATGTGCCATCAGCTGCCCACATGATTTCAAGCTTCTTATTGTCTATGGAAACCTTGATGATAGCCATGGACCATATTGATGTTGAGAAAATGTTGAATTCCAACGTCCATTCTGAGTGCTGAGATCATGTTGAGGTAAGTGTTCTGTGGTCCATTAGAGACCAGTTTGTTGTTTGTGATCAATTTTAAACCATGTTACGTTCAGCAATATCACTGTCATCAGTAAATATGATGGTGTGTATGCTTCTTATTTTCTACATAAAGCAGAAAAAGGCCATATCCACACTGTGGCTTGAGAACATGCTGAACATTCAGATACTCAATGAAAGCTGAGATCATGTGGGTTCACGTGTACACTCAAGACATTGGACACCCATTTGGAGTTTTTGATCAACTAGAACATCTGTGAATTTGAATAAAGTCTGTCAACAGCAGCACACCGGATGATATCCATGCTTCTTATTGCCTATGTAAACCTTGAAGGAGGCCATGGTCAATATCGTTGCTTGGAAAGATGCTGAACAACAAGGTCCATCTAAATACAGAGATCATTTTGAGGCTAGTTTTCTGCCAGATAATTGGAGAGCTGCTTGATATCTGTGAACAAAGAAACCTTTGTTAACTTTAGTGATAATGGCTGTCACCAGCAAACACAATACTGTCCACAATCTTACCGCCTGTGACAACCTTGATGATTGCCATCATCCACATTGTTGCTGGAGAAGATGCGCAATTCCAAGGTCCATAATGATTGAGGAGAACAGATTATGTTAATGTTCTGCCAAGCCCTCTGGAAACCAATTTGATATTTGTGATCAACTAGAAGCTCTATGAATTCAGCAATACCTGCTATCACCAGTTAACATGAGGGCATCCAACCATCTTATTACCTATGGAAATCTTGAAGATGGCCATGGTCCATATTGTTGCTCAAGAAAATGCTGAACACCAATATACTTCCTGAACGCTGAGACAATGTTTAGGTAAGTTTTGTGTGAGGCCATAGGAGACCAGTTTGATGTTTGTCATCAATTAAAAGTTCTATTACATTCAATGATATATGCTATCAACAGTAAACATGATTATGTCAATTCTTCTTATTTTCTAAGGAATCCATGCTCATCACTATGATCCATATCGATGCTTGAGAGGATGCTTAATTCCAAGGTACACACTGAATGCTGAGATCACGTTGAGGTAAGTGATCTGCGGTCCATTGGGACCAGTTTGGTGTTTGTTTTCAATGAGAAGCTCTGTTAAATTCAGCCATATGTGCTATCAGCTTCACACATGATTTCAAGCTTCTTATTGTCTATGGAAACCTTGTGATGGCCGTGGACCATATTGCTGTTGAGAAAATGTTGAATTCCAAAGTCCATTCCGAATGCTGAGATCATATTGAGGTAAATGTTCTGTGGTCCATTGGAGACCAGTTTTTTGTTTGTGATCAATGTTAAACCCTGTTACATTCAGCAATAACACTATCATCAGTAAACATGATGATGTGCATGCTTCTTATTGTCTACATAAACTGATGAAACCCATGATCCATACTGTGGCTTGAGAACATGCTGAACATTCAGATCCTCACTGAGAGCTGAGATCATGTGGGTTCCAGTGTAAACTCAAGACATTGGAGACCCTTTTGAAGATTTTGAACAACTAGAACATCTGTATATTTGAATGAAGTCTGTCAACAGCAGCACACCAGATGATATTTATGCTTCTTATTGCCTATATAAAACTTGAAGAAGGCCATGGTCAAAGTCCATCGAAATACAGAGATCATTTTGAGGCTAGTTTTCTGCCAGATAATTGGAGAGCTGCTTGATGTCTCTGATCAAAGAAACCTCTGTTAAATTTAGTGATAACGGCTGTCACCAGCAAACCTGAAATTGTCCACAATCTTACTGCCTGTGACAACCTTGATGATTGCCATCATCCACATTGTTGCTGGAGAAGATGCTCAATACCAAGGTCCATACTGATTGAGGAGGACAGAAGAAGTTTGTGTTCTGCCAAGCCCTCTGGAAACCAGTTTGTTATTTGTGATCAACTAGAATAGAAGCTCTATGAATTCAGCAATACCTGCTATCAACAGTAAACATGAGGGCATCCAACCATCTTATTACCTATGGAAATCTTGAAGATGGACATGGTCAATATTGTTGCTCGAGAAGATGCAGAACACCAAGATATATCCTGAATGCTGAGACAATGTTTAGGTAAGTGTTCTGACAGGCCATAAGAGACCAGTTTCATTTTTATCTTCAATTAAAAGCATTATTACATTCAATGATACATGCTATCAACAATAAACATGATTATGGCCAATCTTATTGTCTAAGGAATCCTTGCTCACCACCATGTTCCATATTGATGCTTGAGAGGATGGTAAATTCCAAGGTACAAACTGAATGCTGAGATAAGTTTGAGGTAAGTGATCTGCGTCCATTGAGACCAGTTTGGGGTTTGTGTTCAATAAGGAGCTCTGTTAAATTCAGCCATATCAGCTGCACACATTATTTCAAGCTTCTTATTGTCTATGGAAACCTTGGTGATGGCCATGGACCATATTGCTGTTGAGAAAATGTTGAATTCCAAAGTCCATCCTGAATGCTGATATCATGTTGACGTAAGTGTTCTGTGGTCCATTGGAGACCAGTTTGTTGTTTGTGATCAATGGTAAACCATGTTAAGTTCAGCAATACCACTATCCTCAGTAAACATGATGATGTGCATGCTTCTTATTGTCTACGTAAACCTGTTGAAGGCCATATCCATACTGTGGCTTGAGAACATGCTGAACATTCAGATCCTCACTGAAAGCTGAGATCATGTGGGTTCAAGTGGAAACTCATGACACTGGAGTCCCTTTTGAAGATTTTGAACAACTAGAAGCTCTGTGAATTTGAATGAAATCTGTCAACAGCAGCACACCAGATGATATCCATGCTTCTTATTGCCTATGTAAACCTTGAAGAAGGCTATGATCAAGGTCCATCGAAATACAGAGATCATTTTGAGGCTAGTTTTCTGCCAGATAATTGGAGAGCTGCTTGATATCTGTTATCAAAGAAACCTCTATTAAATTTAGTGATAACGGCTGTCACCAGCAAACATGATAATGTCCAAAATCTTACTGCCAGTGACAACCTTGATGATTACCATCATCCACATTGTTGCTGGAAAAGATGCTCAATACCAAGGTCCATACTAATTGAGGAGGACAGATTAGTTAGTGTTCTGCCAAGCCCTCTGGAAACCACTTTGATATTTGTGATCACCTAGAAGTTCTATGAATTTAGCAATACCTGCTATAACCAGTAAACATGAGGGCATCCAACCATCTTATTACATATGGAAATCTTGAAGATGGCCATGGTCAATGTTGTTGCTCGAGAAGATGCAGAACACCAAGATACACCTGAAAGCTGAGACAATATTTAGGGAAGTGTTCTGACAGGACATAAGAGACCAGTTTCTTTTTTATCTTCAACTAAATGAATTATTACATTCATTGATATATGCTATCAACAGTAAACATGATTATGTCCATTCCTCTTATTGTCTAAGGAATCCTTGCTCACCACTCTGATCCATATTGATGCTTGAGAGGATGGAAAATTCCAAGCTACACACTGAATGCTGAGATAACGTTGAGGTAAGTGATCTGCGTCCATTGGGACCAGTTTGGGGTTTGTTTTCAATGAGAAACTCTGTTAAATTCAGCCATATGTGCTATCAGATGCACACATGATTTCAAGCTTCTTATTGTCTATGGAAACCTTGGTGATGACCATGGACCATATTGCTGTTGAGCAATTTTGAATTCCAAAGTCCATTCTGAATGCTGAGACCATGTTGACATAAGTATTCTGTGCTCCATTGGAGACCAGTTTTTTGTTTGTGATCAATGTTAAACCCTGTTACATTCAGCAATAACACTATCATCAGTAAACATGATGATGTGCATGCTTCTTATTGTCTACATAAACCTGATGAAGGCCATGATCCATATTGTGGCTTGAGAACATGCTGAACATTCAGATCCTCACTGAATGCTGAGATCATGTGGGTTCAAGTGAAAACTAAAAACATTGGAAACCCGTTTGAAGATTTTGATCAACTAGAATCTCTGTGAATTTGAATGAAGTCTGTCAACAGCAGCATGCTTCTTATTGCCTATGTAAACATTGAAGAAGGCTATGGTCAATATCGTTGTTTGGGAAGATGCTGAACAACAAGGTCCATGTAAAAACAGAGATAATTTTGAGGATAGTTTTCTGCCAGATAATTGGAGAGCTGCTTGATGCCTGTGATCAAAGAAACCTCTGTTAAATTTAGTGATAATGGCTGTCACCAGCAAACATGAAAATGTCCACAATCTTACTGCCTGTGACAACCTTGATGATTACCATCATCCACATTGTTGCTGGAGAAGATGCTCAATACCAAGGTCCATACTAATTGAGGAGAACAGATTGCGTTATTGTTCTGCCAAGACTTCTGGAAACCAGTTTTGTATTTGTGATCAACTAGAAGCTCTTTGAATACAGCAATACCTGCTATCACCAGTAAACATGAGGGCATCCAACCATTTATTACCTATGGAAATCTTGAAGATGGCCATGGTCCATATTGTTGATCAAGAAGATGCTGAACACCAAGATACATACTGAACACTGAGACAATGTTTAGGTAAGTGTTGTGTGAGGCCATAGGAGACCAGTTTGAAGTTTGTCATCAAATAAAAACTCTGTTTCATTCAATGATATATGCTGTCAACAGTAAACATGATTATGTCCATTCTTCTTATTGTATAAGGAATCCTTGCTCACCACTATGATCCATATTGATGCTTGAGAGGATGCTGAAATCCAAGGTACACACTGAATTCTGAGATCACGTTGAGGTAAGTGATCGCAGTCCATTAGGACCAGTTTGGTGTTTATGCTCAATGAGAAGCTCTGTTCAATTCAGCCATATGTGCTATCAGCTCCACACATGATTTCAAGCTTCTTATTGTCTATGGAAACCTTGGTGATGGCCATGGACCATACTGCTGTTGAGAAAATTTTGAAATCCAAAGTATATTCTGAATGCTGAGATCATGTTGAGGTAAGTGTTCTGTGGTCATGGGAGACCAGTTTTTTGTTTGTGATCAATGTTAAACCCTGTTACGTTCAGCAATAGCACTATCATCTGTAAACATGGTGATGTGCATGCTTTTTATTGTCTACATAAACCTGATGAAGGCCATGATCCATACTGTGCCTTGAGAACATGCTGAACATTCAGATCCTCACTGAAAGCTGAGATCATGTGGGTTCAAGTGTAAAATCAAGACATTGGAGACCCGTTTGAAGATTTTGATCAACTAGAATCTCTGTAAATTTGAATGAAGTCTGTCAAGAGCAGCACAACAGATGATATCGATGCTTCTTACTCCCTATGTAAAACTTGAAGAAGGGTATGGTCAAGGTCCATAGAAATACAGAGATCATTTTGAGGCTAGTTTTCTGCCAGATAATTGGACAGCTGCTAGATGTCTGCGAACAAAGAAACCTCTGCTAACTTTAGTGATAACGGCTGTCACCAGGAAACATGATAATATCCACAATCTTAGTGCCTGAGACCTTGTTTATTGCTATCATCCACATTGTTGCTGATGAAGATGCTCAATTCAAAGGTCCATACTGATTGAGGAGAACAGATTAAGTTAGTGTTCTGCCAAGCTGTCTGGAAACCAATATGATAATTGTGATCAACTAGAAGCTCTATGAATTCAGCAATACCTGCTATCACAAGTAATCATGAGGGCATCCAACCATCTTATTACCTATGGAAACCTTGAAGATGGCCATGGTCCATATTGTTGCTCGAGAAGATGCTGAACACCAAGGTACATCCTGAACGCTGAGACAATGTTTATGGTAAGTGTTGTGTGAGACCATAGGAGAGCAGTTTGATGTTTGTCATCAAATAAAAGCTCTATTACATTCAATGATATATATACTATCAACAGTAAACATGATTATGTGATTCTTCTTATTGTCTAAGGAATCCTTGCTCACCAATATGATCCATATTGATGATTGAGAGGATGCTGAATTCCAATGTACACACTGAATGCTGAGATCACGTTGAGGTAAGTGATCTGCGGTCCATTGGGACCAGTTTGGAGTTTGTGCTCAATGAGAAGCTCTGTTAAATTCAGCCATATGTGCTATCAGTTGCACACATGATTTCAAGCTTCTTCTTGTCTATGGAAACCTTGTTGATGGCCATGGACCCTATTGCTTTTGAGAAAATGTTGAATTCCAAAGTCCATTCTGAATGCTGAGATCATGTTGAGGTAAGTGTTCTGCGGTCCATTGGCGACCAGTTTGTTGTTTGTGATCAATGTTAAATCATGTTAAGTTCAGCAATATCACTATCATCAGTAAACTTGATGATGTGAATGCTTCTTATTGTCTACATAAACCTGATGAAGAACATGATCCATACTGTGTCTTGAGACCATACTGAACATTCAGATCCTCCCTCACAGCTGAGATCATGTGGATTCAAGGGGAAACTCAAGACTTTCGAGACCAGTTTGAAGATTTTGATCAACTAGAACATCTGTGAATTTGAATAAAGTCTGTCAACAGCAGCACACCGGATGATATCCATGCTTCTTATTGCCTGTGTAAACCTTGAAGAAGGCCATGGTCAAGGTCCATCTACATACAGAGATCATTTTGAGGCTGGTTTTCTGCCAGATAATTGGAGAACTGCTTGATGTCTGTGATCATAGAAACCTCTGTTAACTTTAGTGATAATGCCTGTCAACAGCAAACATGATAATGTCCACAATCTTACTGCATGTGACAACCTTGATGATTGCCATCATATACATTGTTGCTGGAGAAGATGCTCAATTCCAAGATCCATACTGATTGAGGAGAACAGATTAAGTTAGTGTTCTGCCAAGCCCTCTGGAAACCAGTTTGATATTTGTGATCAACTAGAAGCTCTATGAATTCAGCTATACCTGCTATCACAAGTAAACATGAGGGCATCCAACCATCTTTATTACCTATGGAAATCTTGAAGATGGCCATTGTCCATATTGTTGCTCAAGAAGATGCTGAACACCAAGATACATACTGAACGCTGAGACCATGTTTAGGTAAGTGTTGTGTGAGGCCATAGGAGACCAGATTGTTGTTTGTCATCAACTAAAAGCTCTATTACATTCAATGATATATGCTATCAACAGTAAACATGATTATGTCAATTCTTCTTATTGTCTAAGTAATCCTTGCTCAACACCATGATACATATTGATGCTTGAGAGGATGCTAAATTCCAAGATACACACTAAATGCTGAGATCACATTGAGGTAAGTGATCTGCAGTTCATTGGGACCAGTTTGGTGTTTGTTTTCAATGAGAAGCTCTGTTAAATTCAGCCATATGTGCTATCAGCTGCACACATGATTTCAAGCTTCTTATTGTCTACGTAAACCTTGGTAATGGCCATCGACCATATTGCTGTTGAGAAAATGTGGAATTCCAAAGTCAATCATGTTGACGTAAGTATTCTGTGTTCCATTGGAGACCAGTTTGTTGTTTGTGATCAATGTTAAACCCTGTTACGTTCAGCAATAGCACTATCATCTGTAAACATGATGATGTGCATGCTTCTTATTGTCTACACAAACCTGATGAAGGCCATGATTCATTCTGTGGCTTGAGAACATGCTGATCATTCAGATGCTCACTGAAAGCAGAGATAGTGTGGGTTAAAGTGTAAACTCAAGACATTGGAGACCCGTTTGAAGATTTTGATCAACTAGAAGCTCTGTGAATTTGAGTGAAGTCTGTCAACAGCAGCACACCAGATGATATTTATGCTTCTTATTGCCTATGTAAACCTTGAAGAAGGCTATGGTCAATATCGTTGTTTGGGAAGATGCTGGACAAGGTCCATCTAAATACAGAGATCATTTGTAGGCTAGTTTTCTGCCAGATAATTGGAGAGCTGCTTGATGTCTGTGATCAAAGAAACCTCTGGTAACTTTAGTGATAACGGCTGTCACCAGCAAACATGATAATATCCACAATCTTACTGCCTGTAACAAACTTGATGATTTCCAATATCCACATTGTTGCTAGAGAAGATGCTCAATTCCAAGGTCCATACTGATTGAGGAGAACAGATAATGTCAGTGTTCTGCCAAGCCCTCTGGAAACCAGTTTTATATTTGTGATCAACTAGAAGTTCTTTGAATTCAGCAATACCTGCTATCACCAGTTAACATGAGGGCATCCAACCATCTTATGACCTATGGAAATCTTGAAGATGGACATGCTCCATATTGTTGCTCGAGAAGATGTTGAACACCAAGATACATCCTGAATGCTGAGACCATGTTTAGGTAAGTGTTCTGACAGGCAATAAGAAACCAGTTTCATTTTTTATCTTCAACTAAAAGCATTGTTACATTCAATGATATATGCTATCAACAGTAAACATGATTATGTCCATTCTTCTTAGTGTCTAAGGAATCCTTGCTCACCACCATGATCCATATTGATGCTTGAGAGGATGCTGAATTCCAAGGTACAAACTGAATGCTGAGATCACGTTGAGGTAAGTGATCAGCAGTCCTTTGGGACAAGTTTGGTGTTTGTGTTCAATGACAAGCTCTGTTAAAATCAGCCATATGTGCTATCAGCGGCACACATTATTTCAAGCTTCTTATTGTCTATCGAAACCTTGGTGATGGCCATGGACCATATTGCTGTTGAGAAAATATTGAATTCCAAAGTCCGTTCTGAATGCTGAGATCATGTTGACATAAGTATTCTGTGGTCCATTGGAGACCAGTTTGTTGTTGGTGATCAATGTTAAACCTTGTTACGTTCAGCAATATCACTATCATCAGTAAACATGATGATGTGCATGCTTCTTATTCTCTACATAAACCAGATCAAGGCCATGATCGATACTGTGGATTGAGAACATGCTGAACATTCAATTTCTCACTGAAAGCTGAGATCATGTGGGTTGAAGTATAAGCTCAAGCCATTAGAGACCCGTTTGAAGTTTTTGATCAAAGAGAAGCTCTGTAAATTTGAGTGAATTCTGTCAACACCAGCACACCAGATGATATCCATGCTTCTTATTGCCTATGTAAACCTTGAAAAAGGCCATGGTCAAGGTCCATCTAAATACAGAGATCATTTTGAGGCTGGATTTCTGCCAGATAATTGGAGATTTGCTTGATGTCTGTGAACAAAGATACCTCTGTTAAATTTAGTGATAACGACTCTCAACTGCAAACATGATAATATCCACAATCTTACTGCCTGTGACAACCTTGATGATTGCCATCAACCACATTTTTGCTGGAGAACATGCTCAATTCCAAGGTCCATACTGATTGATGAGAACAGATTAAGTTAGTGTTCTGCCAAGCCCTCTGGAAACCAATTTGTAATTGTGATCAACTAGATGCTCTATGAGTTCAGCAAGACCTGCTATCACCAGTAAACATGAGGGCATCCAACCATCTTATTACCTATATAAATCTTGAAGATGGCAATGGTCCATATTGTTACTCAAGAAGATGCTGAACACCAAGATACATCCTGAACGTTGAAATCATGTTTAGGTAAGTGTTGTGTGAGGCCATAGTAGACCAGATAGATGTTTGTCATCAACTAAAGCTCTATTACATTCAATGATATATGCTATCAACAGTAAACATGATTATGTCCATTCTTCTTATTGTCTAAGGAATCATTGCTCACCACTATGATCCATATTGATGCTTGAGTGAATGTTGAATTCCAAGGTACCCACTGAATGCTGAGATCACTTTGAGGTAAGTGGTCTGCGGTCCATTGGGTCCACTTTTGTGTTTGTGTTCAATGAGAAGCTCTGTTAAATTCAGCCAATAGTGCTATCAGCTGCACACATGATTTCAAGCTTCTTATTGTCTATGGAAACCTTGGTGATGACCATGGACCATATTGCTGTTGAGAAAATGTTGAATTACAAAGTCCATTCTGCATGCTGAGATCATGTTGAGGAAAGTGTTCTGTGGTCCATTGCAGACCAGTTTGTTGTTTGTGATCAATGTTAAACCATGTTAAGTTCAGCAATATCACTATCGTCAGTAAACATGATGATGTGCATGCTTCTTATTGTCTACATAAATCTGATGAAGTCCATGATACATACTGTGGCTTGAGAACATGCTCAACATTCAGATACTCACTGAAAGCAGAGATCATGTGGGTTCAAGTGTAAACTCAAGTCATTGGAGACCCGTTTTAAGTTTTTGATCAACTAGAAGCTCTGTGATTTGAATGAAGTCTGTCAACAGCAGCACACCGGATGATATCCATGCTTCTTATTGCCTATGTAAACCTTGAAGAAGGCCATGGTCAAGGTCCATCTAAATACAGAGATCATTTTGAGGCTAGTTTTCTGCCAGATAATTGGAGAGCTGCTTGATGTCTGTGATCAAGGAAACCTCTGTTAACTTTAGTGATAACGGCTGCCACCAGAAAACATGATAATGTCCACAATCTTACTGCCTGTGGCAACCTTGATGATTGCCATCATCCACATTGTTGCTGGAGAAGATGCTCAATTCCAAGGTCCATAGTGATTGAGAAGAACAGATTAAGTTAATGTTCTGCCAAGCCCTCTGGAATCCAATTTGATATTTGTGATCAACTAGAAGTTCTATGAATTCAGCAATACCTGCTATCACCAGTGAACATGAGGGCATCCAAACATCTTATTACCTATTGAAATCTTGAAGATGGCCATGCTCCATATTTTTGCTCAAGAAGATGCTGAATACCAAGATACATCCTGAAAGCTGACATCATATTTTGGTAAGTTTTGTGTGAGGCCATAGGAGACCAGATTGAGGTTTGTCATCAACTAAAAGCTCTATTACATTCAATGATATATGCTATCAACAGTAAACATGATTATGTCCATTCTTCTTATTGTCTATGGAATCCTTATTCACCCCTATGATCCATATTGATCCTTAAGTGGATGCTTAATTCCCAGGTACCCACTGAATGCTGAGATCACTTTGAGGTAAGTGGTCTGCGGTCCATTGGGTCCACTTTTGTGTTTGTGTTCAATGAGAAGTTCTGTTAAATTCAGCCAATAGTGCTATCAGCTGCACACATGATTTCAAGCTTCTTATTGTCTATGGAAACCTTGGTGATGGCCATAGACCATATTGCTGTTGAGAAAATGTGGAATTCCAAAGTCCATTCTGCATGCTGAGATCATGTTGAGGTAAGTGTTCTGTGGTCCATTGGAGACCAGTTTGTTGTTTGTGATCAATGTTATACCATGTTAAGTTCAGCAATATCACTATCATCAGTAAACATGATGATGTGTATGCTTCTTATTGTCTACATAAACCTGATGAAGGCCATGATCCATACTGTGGCTTGAGAATATGCTGAACATTCAGATCCTCACTGAAAGCTGAGATCATGTGGGTTCAAGTGTAAACTCAAGACATTGGAGACCCGTTTGAAGATTTTGATCAACTAGAAGCTCTGTGAATTTGAATGAAGTCTGTCAACAGCAGCACACCAGATGATATCCATGCTTCTTATTGCCTATGTAAACCTTGAAGAAGGCTATGATCAATATCGTTGTTTGGGAAGATGCTGAGCAACAAGGTCCATCTAAATATGGAGATCATTTTGAGGCTAGTTTTCTGCCAGATAATTGGAGATCTGCTTGATGTCTGTGATCAAAGAAACCTCTGGTAACTTTAGTGATAACGGCTGTCACCAGCAAACATGATAATATCCACAATCTTACTGCCTGTGACAACCTTGATGATTGTCATCATCCACATTGTTGCTGGAGAAGATGCTCAATTCCAAGGTCCATACTGATTGAGGAGAACAGATTAAGTTAGTGTTCTGCCAAGCCCTCTGGAAACCAGTTTGATATTTGTGATCAACTAGAAGCTCTATGAATTCAGCAATACCTGCTATCACCAGTAAACATGAGGACATCTAACCATCTTATTACCTATGGAAATCTTGAAGGTGGCCATGCTCAATATTGTTGCTCGAGAAGATGCTGAACACCAAGATACATACTGACGACTGAGACCATGTTTAGGTAAGTGTTCTGACAGGCCATAAGAGACCAGTTTGATTTTATCTTCAACTAAAAGATCTATTACATTCATGATATATGCTATCAACAGTAAACATGATTATGTCCATTCTTCTTATTGTCTAAGGAATCCTTGCTCATCACCATGATCCATATTGATGCTTGAGTGGATGCTGAATTCCAAGGTACACACTGAATGCTGAGATTATGTTGAGGTAAGTGATCTGCAGTCCATTGTGACCAGTTTGGTGTTCGTGTTCAATGAGAAGCTCTATTAAATTCAGCCATATGTGCTGCCAGCTGCACACATGATTTCAAGCTTCTTATTCTCTATGGAAACCTTGGTGATGGCCATGGACCATATTGCTGTTGATAAAATGTTGAATTCCAAAGTCCATTCTGAATGCTGAGATCATGTTGAGGTAAGTGTTCTGTGGTCCATTGGAGACTAGTTTCTTGTTTGTGATCAATGCTACACCCTGTTAAGTTCAGCAATATCACTATCATCAGTAAACATGATGATGTGCATGCTTCTTATTGTCTACATAAACATGATGAAGGCCATGATCCATACTGTGGCTTGAGAACATTGCTTTTTTAAAACAAGAAAAAAAAAGCCTTAAGGAAGAAAGGCAAGACAGGGTCTCATGTGCTCAGAATAGCCTTGAATTCCTGCTCCTCCTGCTTCCACTTCCAAAGACTGGGATTACAGACTTGCACTGAGACAAATATCAGCAAAAGTATATCCAAATCTGGAATTCCCTTATGTCCACCACCCCCCCAACCGTCCTTTTATTTGGTCAACTACCCCTGTCATCACTGCTCTCAGTTGGGTATCTGACCAGGAACCTTGTGCAAGTCCTCTAGTACTGAACTGCACCTCCAGTCTCCACCTGTCTTTTTTGTGTTCATGATGATCTCTCATATGCCCCTTTTCCTAAGCTGGGTAACGTTAAAGAAAATTCCAGGCATAGTATTAGTTTATCTGTAATTACTTTGGTTTGTAATTCTAAAATTCTATTTCCTAAATATCAAAGCCATCTATTTCCTGTCAGAATTCATCACCACATTCTACTCTGTTTATCATCACCTCTTGAATAAATTACTTCAAAAGAGTTCTAGGGTGTGTTAGTGCAGGTCTGTAATCCCAGTCTTTTGGAGGTGGGGGCAGGAGGAGCAGGAGTTCAAGGCTGAACACATGGTCTAGCTTGATTTCCTATAGGCTTACTTTTTCTACAACCCACTCCCCATACAGGGGCCTCCTTCCTTTTTTAGGTTAGTAGTATTGTTGAAAGTCTTAAAATATATCTTATTTTTTGTCTGTTTTGTTTGAAACAGGGTGTTGGTATGTACCATTAGCTAGTCTGCAGTTTGATCCAGGCTGGCCTTGAACTTGCAATGACTCTACTATCCCTGTCTCCTGAATGTGGGGATTTCATTTGTGTTCCACTATGTTCAGGAAGTATATGTCTTTATGTACAGTTTTTATTAATCATGTATATATTCAGTACTACATTTTAATATATAAAATATAAAATATATATCTTAAATGAGATAAACAATGTAAACAGTTTTAGAAATTACTTTCTGTACTTAAATGTACATTGCCCTAACATACAAACTCATTCAGTAATTTGTGTCTTTTTCTTTTTTGTGATGTTGAGGATAGAGCCTAAGGACCTCAAGCATGCTTGTCTTATCGTTTGGGGAGAGGAAGTGTAGGGAGGAGGGTGAAGCTTTAAAACAGAAAGTTTGGTGTGGATATATCTAATGTCCCTGCTATTTGCTGAGATTTGTGTCCTAGGGAGAGTGAACAAAGGGACACCAACCAACCTGAAATTTTTCAGTAGTTATGAATTTCAGACTTGTCCCTATTAGTGATAACATACTATCCACTAGGCGGCACTACAACCCCGTTGAGACCTTTGTGACTTGCTGGTTAGATGCTGCAGGAACTGTCTGCCAGCTATGCAAGTCGTCATAACACATAGGCAGCATTACTGTTTTTCTTCGTTTACTCTATTGTGTAAAGATTTAATTGCACAATGCACCATCAGTTTCTGTGTCTAGGGTCAGGACTCAATGACAATTGCTTGTTTGACCATAACACACCTATTAGTGTTCTCCTTGTTCAGATCATGTTTGATTAGCCATGTTGTTAAGAGTTTGTGAGTTCAGCCTCCCTAACATTTCTAGGGCACATAATGTCATAGCAGACTTCCTGTTACTCTGACTCTTAGAATCTTTCTTCCCCATCTTCTGTAATATTCCCTGAATCTTAGGTGCAGGAGCTGTGTTTTATATGCAACATTAGGGGCTTAGTATCGTATAATCACTTGTTACAAAAAGAAGTTTAAATGATGAGGAATGGAAGCTACAGTTATCTGTGTGTACAACGGTAAATATTTAGAATGTAGTTAGTAATTATGTTGATTTAGTAAAGAGGTGGTTGTAAGGCCTAGCCAACTGGCTGGGACTACGAGATCATGGAGCTTGGAGCAGAACCTACTTTACTAAGCCAGCATGATTTCAGTGTTTTTTTAATCTTCACTTAACCCAGTAAGAAGCCATCAGCATGTAACAGAACTTTATACGTTTTCCAATTTTTCCCTCTACAGCAGTAGTTGACCAAGTATCACCACATTCTGGATACATGATTTGGAAATGAAATTTTATTGAAACACAGCCCTATTCATTCATCTTGTATTTTCTATGGCTCCTTTTTCATTAAATAAGAGAATTTAACAGTTCTGTTAGACTACATTGTCCAGAAAGAGAAATTCTATTGCCACCTTTGATGGTTGCCTTTTTTAACTGTCAACTTCACTCAACCTACAATCACCAAGGAAGAGATACTTAACTGAGTAATTGTGTATATCAGGTTAGCCTTTGGGTATGTATGTGCAGGATTGTTTTTATCGTTAAGTGATGTGGTAAGACCACAGTAGACTCACTGTGTGTGAACCATTTTGTAGTTAAGTAGTCTTGAACTGTGTAAATGTGTTATGGATAAACACATAAGCAAATGATTATCTACACATTCAATTCTCTATGCTCTTGACTGTGGACATAATCTAACCATCTGTCTTAATTTCTTGTTCCTAGACTTTCCTGTAGAGGTCACTGTTACCTGTCCCTTTCAATTAGATTATTTCTAACTAATATTGCTTTTTTAATGTCATATCATTATTTTTGAAAAATTCTTAAATATCAATATCATAAGCATACATATGGTAGAATACATAGTGTACTCTATGTGACCATTTAAACCATACTACCATTTTTTGTCACAAAAGAGTTATTTATAAAGTCTGAACATGACTTTCATTTACATCAGTTAATCACATCTTGTAGCACTAATGGGGTAAAGATAGTATATATTCTGAACACAATTTAATAAAAGTTTAAGAATACTCTAAATGTGTTATTTATAATTACAGAAATCATGGCTATTGAAATTTTATTAAAATTATAAACTACACAGATTAGAATGATGATGACATGAAATATTTGAACTTGTGAGTTTCAGTGAAATTACGAGAATTTAGAATTTATACCATAAGATGAAAACACCTGACTTACCTACATGTGCAATTTAAGAATTAAAACAATGCTGTTGGCCATTATGGTCCACATCTGCAATACCAGCATTCAGCTGAATGGTAGCAAAGACAATGTATGTCTTCAAGGACAGGTTTTGTTATATAGAGAAAACTTGTCTCCAAAATAGAATTAGGATAAATGGATTGCATTTAAAACCAATGAATCATAAACAGTAGTGATAATCCCACAGAAAGAATGTTAGAGATAATATAATTTAAATTTAGACATTGCAAAGTTTAAACGGCTTACGGGCAATAAAGAAAAAAGATTTTCAAAAACTATATTTTATGTGAGAAGCATCATATGACTTCTGTAATAAGAAATATACTAAAACATTCATTTTTACTTTAAAAGAAATTTAATTACTTTATATAGTACATATTTTTATACTATGTACATATTTTAACAAAAATTAATTCTCATCACTTTTCTCCTATTCTCTAAACCTAATTGAAGCCTTCCACATGGACCCTACATATTTTGTCTGATATTTCTCCAGATTACTCAGTGCTCTATCTGATATATGTAGTTTATGACTTCCAGCATCTAGGGGAAAAGTAAGCGGGTACAGATTTTTAAAGCCAGATGTTGGAGAGTTTTAAATCATTTGTGTCCCTATACCTTCTCCTGAATTTAGATACATATCCTCAACATAAATGTAAAAGAGAATTTGGAAAAGAATTTTTAGTTGTTTACAGAGAAAGTTGGAAAGAGAAATGATTTGATGGATACATAGTATTTCTTCTTGTACAGAAAGTGAAAAAAAAATTGTTGTGAGAAAAGTTACCCTTCTTTGTGTGTAGTATTTCAACAATGTAAGGATGCTCTTATGGAGGATAGTAAATGATGAAGTACATAAAACATGCTATAATAATCAAAGAAGGAAAGTTGTTTATATTAGTAATGTGAAAAACTTGAAATAAACCATAAGTACACTTATAATTAACCAGTGATTTTAGACAGACTATTGAATAGAGGTCAAAGGCAAAAATTCAAATGTAATTTTATACATGAAAAGCAAAGGAAAATTATACTTTCTGAAAATGTTTTCTAGATTCTCTTATTAATTCAGGTAAATATTTTAGAAGTAAATATCTATTGATATATAAAATTAAAAAGCATTCAACTTCAATATAGCATATACGACATAATTCTTTATTTGTTTTTTCTATTCTAATTCTTGGTACCCATCCATTTGTACATATTAAAATCACAATTGATACCCTAGTCATTTTTCAATAATTACTTGTGTTGGCTGATGTTTAAAAAGTATTTCATCTTTTCATTTCTCTATTTTATTATGTATTTTCTAATCATTTTTAAAATTTTTGGTGAACATCAGATACTGTATATTACATATTTTATTTTACTTTATTATTTGAGAATTTTGTACATGTCATTATAACTATTAATAACTGCCAAATCAATATAGCTTCAATAACCTGAAAAGGGAGTCTAAATTACTGAATTATCTTTAATGGTTTCATCTGTGCGCTTCTCCACTGTGGTAACATTCCCTAGGTGGATGATCCTCAGCTTTACAAGGAAGCCAACTGAGCATGGGCCTGAGAGAGCTAGAGATCCAGCCAGAAAGCACAGTTCCTTCATGGTTTCTGCTGTACTTCATTGGCTGGGAGTCAGCTCTCTGTACTATATGAAATAACAAACTGGGTTGCTTTCAAGTTCCTACATTGAGTTCCTGCCTTGACCTCTCAGTCATGGACTGGGACCATAAGGGGAAGGTGAATAAACCCTTTCCTTTCCATGTTACTTTTGGGCAGGGTGATTACAGCAACAGTAAAAAATCTAGGCTACACATATATTTCGTATAATGATCATATCTACCCACACAATTTTCATCAATGAGCTCTCCCAATCATGTTAATTTCCAAATTTATGTTAGATTTTTATAGATTGTAAAAAAATTTAAAAATGTTTATTACTTCAAGTTATATCTCCATCACAGTTCCCTCCCTCCACCCCTCCTGGGCCCACCCTCCTGCCCTCTCTCCCTTCTCCCAGAACTCATAATTCCTTTTTTGAATAATGAGGCCATAATTATGAAAATTATAAGGTATAACATACTTTCCCAATGGCCAGTCCATACATATTTGGAAACTGATATTAATATTCTATTATTCATCTATCTCCATGAGTTTAAAGTTCTATACCTAACTCATTTCCCATCCTAACTTTCATTACCAACTTAAAAACATCTTCTTAGACCTAGAAAATCCTTTTAATTCCTAAAAAACTTAAAAGTTAACTGTGAGACTATAACTATCTAGTCTTCAACCACATCAGGGACCTGAGAAAGATTAATATATCTGATTATACAGGAAATGCAGAGCCAGCAGCTTCCAAAACTAAGAAATGACAAACAACTGGCTGCCTGGACAGTCCCCAATTCGATTTTTAAATTTTATAATGCACTGAATCAAATAAGTGCTTCCTCTATGTGAATGATTATAGAGTCCTCAATTGGAGGAAGGGCAACCTACTATGTTGGCAATATACACAAAGAAAAATGACTATCCCCCTGCCAGCTGGTATCAACTGTCAGTATCTCCTCATTTAGCAGTGGGGCCTCATGAGATCCTGCTCCATGATGTAATACTTATCGGTTTTCTCTAGTTTAGGTTTCCTGTAGGGAATTACAGATGCTGTGAGATCATAAGTCAAAAGGCTATATCGTGTATAGAAGTAATCGGACCCCACCCTTTAACTTTTAGATTCTTTGTGTCTTCTCTTTTGAGATATTTCCTGAATGTTATTGTGGAGAACATGATAAAAATATCCTACTTAGGGCTGAGCATTCGTGCCTATATACAGGTATATATATATATATATATATATATATATATATATATATATATATATATATATAAAACATATGTATTACTTTACATACTTGTCAGCTGTTGTTTTTGTGATATTTCTTCAAATATGTTATCAACAATATTTCTGCAAATTTTCATCAAATCCATAACTGTAATGCTACTAAAATTAAAACAAATGTTAATGAGCAAAACTGGTGTTGTGTTAAAAGGTAATTCAAAATAGTGAAATGAGATTATAAATATTAACTCTATTAAAGACATGGAAATTAATATAATGTGTGAGCTCTTTTGTAAGAATCAAGAGTGTGAAAAATATTTAACACTTCAATTTCAGAGAAGCTAGAAAATATATACAAAGATTATAATGATACTTTGTTTTATTTTTTGAACAGTTTTATATCAAAGCTGTACTCACACTTAGAAATAACACTAATTTTATGAAATTTCCTAAAAAAAAACCCATAAATTTTCCCAAATAATGTACAGAAAGATTTGCAGTCTTTAATTTTAATAATATGAAATAATACTCTTTAATGGATTATCAACTTTTATACACTTAGTTAAATATTAGAGTTATACAAATTAATTTATAGTGTTATACATACTGATAAGGAAACTATAAGCTTGGGAAAGGGTTGGGTATGACACACTATCTCATTAGATAAATGTATGAAAAACAGATCTTAAAATTTTGTCTTGTCCATTTTAGCTCTGTTTTGGGAAATGATGATCTTTGAGTCCCTTCATAGTTCATCGGTTTACCTAATTAAAACAATCGTGCATTACTTGTAATATCAGATAAATACGATCTGTCTTTTGAAAGAAACAAAATTGCTCGTTTCCATTTTTACATTTACCCAACAAGAACAGTTCTCTGTAGGCCCATCTCGCCTCCTTCTGGCCCGTGCTGCCTGCTGGCTCAGCTTGCCCTGGCCTCACTCAGGTGGAGGAGCAGGAGGAAGAGGCTCCAGGCCGCGGGGGGCTCCAGCTTCTGTCCCCAGGGGCAACAGCAGGCACTGCAGAGGGAGCCACACCAAGGACTACAGAGCCTGCAAGAGAGATCACACCGTGTCCCTACATTCTTCCTCCCCCAGATCTCATGCTCACACACACCAGCCTCCGGAAGATGGGGGGACTGCCTCCGAGGTCCTGAACTCGGAGGACCTCTCCCTGCTTCATGAGTCTCAGTCCAACTGGGCTAATTGTGTGGAGGGGACTGAGCCAGCTCAGGAGCCTCTGAAGCCACCCCTGCTGCTGCCCCAGCAGGGACAAGTTCCAATTCCCTTCTATCATCCAACACCCAGCTAGACTCAGCTAGCACCTCAGGCAGACTGAAGAGGAACAAATTAGAATAGCTCAAAGAGGAGGCCTTATACAGACAGCATCTGCCTAAAGGAGTTCAGGACATCCCTGGAAGACATGGATCAGAACAACAACAACAAAAACGATCCGAGGGTGTGTGATCTGTATGATGGACTTTGTGTATGGGGAACAGATCCGATGTCTGCCGTGCCTGCCCCTCTGTCACCTGGACTGTATAGAGGACTGGTCCGTTGATGAGGTCCTTCACGGGCCCCTCCTGCATGGAGCCAGTGGATGCAGCACTGCTTTCATTCTATGAGACTAACTGAGCCAGTACAATTAATAATGAAATATAACTTATAAACTGGTGAGAAAAGAGGTAAACTAAGTTACTATATCCATAAACATATGTTCTTTTTTGTTTACTTAAAATGAATAGAGTTTTGATGTCTTCTCACTGAAAACTTTTGTATTTTCTTAGATTTTTTCCTAGAAATTTATATATAAAATTTAATTACTGATGAAGTTCTCCTAATTTTGTTAATATACTTGTTGATTATGATAATATGTATTATATTGGTTTATTTTTAAGAAGATACACTATCAATATTTATTCAGAGCATACCCTACTTGAAGATACATATTTTTATTAAAATTATATTAGAAAAACATTAAATCAATTGTTTCCCATGTATGCTTATTAATGTAAGAGTGACATTAAGTGCTCTTTGTTTTTCTTAGAACATTAATAACGATATTGTCAAGTGCCCTTCAATGATGAATATTTTTCTTGTACTTTTAAAAAATACAATTTAATATTTATGCAATCAGGTTAAATAACAATCAATCAATGTGCTGTGAAACTTTATATACCTTTATATTTTCTGGTAGAGGGTAAACTCTCTCATACAACATATGGACTAAAGTTCCAAATTTTTAAATTCTGCACAGGAACAGAATGTACTCCAAAGGGACACCAAACTGAAGTTTCTCTATTATATTAATACATTTAGAAATAGTGATGACAGATTAGTAAAATGACATTTTTAGGATGCTATGGTAATAATTTTCTGGACCTCTATTGATGTTTTTAACATAACTTTGAAGTTTATAAAGCTAGAGCAGCCTTCAAACAGAATATTGTTCTGTTTATCTTAACTGTGCTGAATATTTTATTTGCACCCTTATACAAAGGAAATTGGCTCAATGTCTAATTCCTGCTCTGACTCCTCATGCAGAATAAATTTGATTCAAATAACTGTAAAATATCACAAACACTCCAGTCAAGCCTTAATGCACTAAATTACTTTAAAATGCATTCATTTTATTTTGAATGCATTGAAGCTTAGTTCTTGTGATGAAATTAATTTGTATGTAAATAAGGATAAGTATCTTACCTCATCCTCTAACACCTAATAAATGGAGATACTTGTTCTTGTGAAGACAAAAAACTTTAATTTATATGAAGTTTGGTATTTATTTAAAAAAATATTGGGGGGATTGGATGATGTGTAAAATAAACGATAGGAAAGATGAATAATATATTCCAGGTTTGTATGTAAATAATAATATCTGAGGCAGAAAATTTATGAAATATGTATAAATACATATATGACCACATACTGGAATTCAAATTACTTTGAACTGATTTTTAACATTCTATTATGTTGAGTCATGAAAATAAGGAAAAACATTGAAAATAAATAGGGCATTTAATTTTTACTCATGTACAAGATAATGAACTTGTTGTTGTCATATATCTAAAATACTATATTTTTATAATATATCAAGTACAAAGGAAAAATAGCAGACAGAATTAAACACCTCAAATATGCAGTGGATTATTCACTTACTAAATATTTACTGAACATTCACTGTGCACCTAGAAGTTTTAGATTTAGGGAACGTAGCAGGAAAAAAGACTGTATTGGTCCATTATGACATATGCATGGTCACATAATGCATATACATTCATAATAAAAACTCTTAGCTAAATATGCTAATACTAAGGCCTGAGAATGGGTAAAACTTGTAACTGCCATAACTGCTAAAGTTTGGGTACATTAAAAAAATAGTGATGTGAACATTGAATTGCCATGTGATTGAGAGAATATCTTTCTAGGAAAGGACTTCAGTGTTACCATCTAAACCCAATCCCATATTCCACAAATAGGCATGTACACTTTGTTCCTGTAGGAAAGAATGAAAAGCCTGTTTTCTTGGATTTTCTTCTTCACATAACCATATATAACATGGTATTGGCTCATCTATTTTCTCTAAAATAATCATCTGAGGCAAACCACAAAAAGACACAAGTCAAATATTTTATGATGTAATCTTTAACCCTACTACAATGGGAAAATATATTTCAATCCATGTGTAATATATCTTCTTATATTCTTTCTTTACTCCCTAACTTGGACAACCACTTTTCCAATATGGTTTTCCACAATCATTCTCTTAAGTAGATTCTATGATAGAAATACGTAAAATTATATTTTGCTCAAGGGTTATTATTGCTTATATTTATGTCCTTTCAAAATGAGTTTATTTGCCTTGTATTTGTACATATTATATCTAGTCTATTAGAACTATTGTTCTAAGATACTGTTCTCTAATAAGACATAAAACTTAAGGTATATTTCTATATAGTTTGGAATATTTCTATAATAGTAACACTATATACTTTCCTTAGCTAGCTTCTTTGAGGAAGAATTTTAAATGTTATATTGCCCTTACAAATAAAATAGCTGGAAATCTTTTTAAAAAATCAAATTTCGTTTGATCCACATACACTTTCACTTAAAATTTGAGTAAAAAATTTGTTTTATTCATTTGATAACAAAGTTTTTACCTTTCTTTGGAAAAGCTTATTGCGAAAGGCTGCATTCTTTGTCATCCACAGGATGCCACAAGTGGACATGAGGACAGAGAGTCAGTCATAACTGTCACAGACTGACATTTATCTTTTAAAAACCTTCTAAATAAAGAGACTGCAAGAGGAAGCCAATAATATTGGTTGGTTTAGAAAGGAGAAAGGGGAAGGGGGACAGTGATCTGATCTCAATAGTTCAGACAGGCCTTTCTGAAAACTGGTTGGGAAAGTTTTAAAGTGGAGAACCTTTACTTACATCTTTAATCCTAACATTTGGGACTCAAATGCAGGCAGATCTCTGTGAGTTAGGGGCAAGCCTGGTCTACAGACCTAGAAACAAGAGAACTAGTACTGCACAAAGAAACCCTGTCTCATAAAAAAACACAAACAAAAATACCCAGTTATTTCAGACTACAAAGAATAAAATAAAAACATCAACTCAATGTGTTTCCCCTTATGGGAGGATTTTAAAACACAGTCTCAATAAGTGGAAGCAGAAAATGAACTCGTCTGTTAATAATCTATGTGAGGGGCTGAGTGCTATACTGACCACGAAGAGAACCACAGTTTGGTTCTCAGCATCCACATCAGGATCATGAGCTGTAACTTCAGCTCCAGGAAACCCAACACCTCTAGCTTCTATTGACACTTGCACTCAGTGTTCTAATCCGCTGAGGTCACAAATACTTATAGAATCTAAAATAATACTGAGTTTTACTATGAATCCATATTAATAGGTGCAAGCCTGTAATCCCAGCCCTTGGGAGGCAGCAGCAGGATGATTAGAAGTTCAAGGTCATCCCTGGGTGTACAATGTGTTTTCAGTAAGAATGGGCTCTGTGAGAGCTTGTTTCAATAATGAAAATTATTTCTTTTACCTTAGGTGGCTGAAGAGGTGTGTTAGTCACCAATACTAACAGCAGCTAATTTACTACTGCTAAGTCATACGTAGTTGAGTCTTGACAGTTAAGAACACACGCTGCTCTTGCAGAGGACCCCCATGTTCAGTTCCCAGCAGCCACATCCTGAGTGTTCAGGGACTAAAGTACATTTTGACCTATTAATCTCAGAAGCTGATGGTGGAGATCCAAGACTTTAACTGACCCATAAGTTATATGAAGATAATAAGAAAGGGATGAGGACAGAGGGGCTCTCACACACACTCACACGAGAAGAATGGATGAATGTAGGATGCAATGACAAGTTTATTGTGATGATTACTCCCTTTATACTCTGAGAGAGGGTTCTCTACATCAAAGAAAGAATTACCTCATGGTTAGTAGACATTCATTACAAGGGCAGATAAAACCATTGCAATAAGAAGGGCTCTTAACAATCACATATTCTAAGATTATTGTTGTGTGTAATTGGTGTGTTTTGGGTTTTGTGGAGGTTTTCTGTTTTTGTTGGGTAGATTTTGTTTGGGTTTGGGGGATAAGAGGCACAGTTTCACTCTACAAAAATCAGGCTGGATTAGAATTCACTGTGCAACCCAGGCTACCTCAAATTCATGGCGATCCTCATGCCTCAGCATTCCCACTGCTGGGAATATAGGAATAAACTGTGATTATAGGCATATCTGACTTTTTCCTTTCTGTTTATTAATTTATTGTTTGTTTGTTTGAGACAGCAGCCCAAGCCATCCTCCAACTCACAATCCTCCCCTTAAGTCTAGAATCCTGGGATGACTGGCCTGTTTCAGCATGATAAAAATGCCAGCTCTTTGTTTCCCCATTTCGCAATTCCTATTTTTCTCCCGACCTCCCACCCCACCTTGTGCTGGGATTAAAGGCATGTGCCACTAACCCCCACTCCCCCACCCCCAGCTCCAAATCCAGGTAAGCATAATCTAGTCAAGAATATTACACTGAACTATATCTTTGGCCTCCTGGCTTTTTTTTTTTTTTTTTTTTTTTGCTTTTTGAAGCAGAGCCTAAATAGCCTCCGCTAGCCTTGAACTGAAGATCCTCTCAACTACCTCCTGAGAGATAGGACTACCGGCATATGCCATCCTGTCCTGCCAATTTTATTTAAAAATTGCTTTGAAACTTTTGTTGGCTGGCAAAAAAAGATCATCCAGGAAAGGCGCTGGCCACCAAGTCTTAGGACCTGAGTTTGGTCTTGAGCATATATGGTAGAAGAAGAAAACTGACTTCCTCAAATTTTCCTCTGACTTCCATGTGTATGTGTTAGTAGAGATGTGAACACACACACACACACACACAAATAAATAAATAAACAGATATATAAATGTACATATTAAAACTTTAAAATAGATTTTAATATAGCAGCTTTATTTTAATATACAACTTATTACCAATTCATGAATGTACATTTTCCATCTGCCTCTCTGTATTCTCTTTATTCTCTCCATTTTCTCTCCAAAGAACCCTGCTCAATCTTGCCAAAATGTCTATGGGTGGACCATAAAGGCACAGAATATATGCTCCAGGGATGACATAACAGTAGTTGCCAGGGTTCTCTATGATACAGTATAATATCCAGGAATGATATTCCTGATGTCACATGGTACAGCCCTTGGACTCACTATCTCGCTCCAATCAATCATGGTGCCCTTTCCAGGATCCTCTGTACAATCACAGAGGAAAGCTCTTCAACCACTCCTCTTTCAAGTACCATACCTGAACAGCGGTTGAGACTAGAAAATAAAAGCCAAATTC
>CAJQZJ010027564.1:34098-79920 GCA_907164525.1 Lophiomys imhausi | reverse complement strand
AATCAGATCCCACCAGAGATTCTTCGATGCTCATCTTCTACTTGGAGTAGAATAGGGGGTGCTGTCAGGAGTTGTCTCAATATAAAAAAAAAGGGGTTCTTCCTACCAAGAGATAGGCTTGCGACTAATTCAATCAGATCCCACCAGAGATTCTTCGATGCTCATCTTCTACTTGGAGTAGAATAGGGGGTGCTGTCAGGAGTTGTCTCAATATAAAAAAAGGGGTTCTTCCTACCAAGAGATAGGCTTGCAACTAATTCAATCAGATCCCACCAGAGATTCTTCAATGCTCATCTTCTACTTGGAGTAGAATAGGGGGTGCTGTCAGGAGTTGTCTCAATATAAAAAAAAAATCTAAAGTTAAGAAAACATCTTTGAATGCCATATTCTGCAGATCTCTTGAGGTTTTTGAAGAGGCCCTATCTATCTCTTATATTAGGATAAGCAGATATTGCTTGCGTCTTAGCAGTTTTATTTCTGATTAGCTTAGAAAATAACTATAATAGACTGTCATAGTACCTAACACCATGACTGGCTTTCATGACTATTAGTTTGCCTTTCTTAATTACCCTAAACAGTTTATGGAAATTAGTAGCAAAAGGCTGAAACTTCACATTTCATTTGTTTCTTTGCCCCCTAACCCTTCCATCCCATTTCTCTGGGATTGGGTGTCACTATATAACAGTCCCTCATCTTAGTTTAGAGGTCGTATGAGGGCCAAGACCCTCCTCATTCATTGGGGGTCTACGAGGCGTTACCACCAATGAAAAGTGTCTCATTGCCCGGGAGAGAGAACTAAAAAACAAACAAACAAATAAGCAAACAAACAGATAAAAAAGAATAAAAAAGAGAAAAATAAAATAAAAAGTCTATGTCCATGTTACCTTTGGTGTGTTAGTTGTAGTATCGATATCCTCTACTCTATAGCTAAAATCCTACTATAAGTGAATAGATGCCATATGCATCCTTCTGAGTCTGGGTTAGCTCACTCAGGATGAGCTTTTCTAGTTCCATCCATTTGGCTGCTAATTGCATAATTTCATTGTTCCTGATAGTTGAATAATATTCCATTGTGTAGATGCACCAGAATTTTTTAACCCATTCTTCGGTTGAGGGACATCTGGGCTGTTTCCAGTTTCTAGCTATTACAAATAAGGCTGCTATGAACATAGATGAGGAAACTTCCTTATGATTCCCTGAGGAGATATTTGGGTGTATACCCAGAAGTGGTATGGCTGGGTCCTGAGACAAAGCTATTCCAAGTTTTCTAAGATATCGCCAGACTGACCTCCATAGTGGTTGCACAATCCTGCACTCCCACCAGTAATGGAGTAGGGTTCCCCTTTCTCCACACCCTCGCCAGCATGTTCTGTCATTTGAGCTTTTGATCTTAGCCATTCTGACAGGTGTGAGATGGAATCTCAGAGTCGTCTTGAGTTGCATTTCTCTGATGATTAAGGATGTTGAGCATTTCTTCAGGTGTCTCTTGGCCATTAGGGATTCCTCCTTTGTGAATTCTCTATTTAGCTCCATCCCCCATTTTTTGATTGGATTATTTGGTTTCTTGGCATTTAATTTCCTGAGTTCTTTGTAGATTTTGGATATTAGCTCTCTGTCAGATGTGGGGTTGGTGAAGATTTTATCCCAGTCTGTGGGCTGCCTTTTTGTTCAAATGACCATGTCTTTTGCCTTACAGAAGCTTTTCAGATTCATGAGGTCCCATTTATTGATTGTTGATCTCAGGTCCTGAGCTGTAGGTGTTCTGTTCAAGAAGTTGGCACCTGTGCCAATGATTTCGAGGGTTTTTCCCATTTTTTCTTCTAGTAGATTTAGTGTGACCTGCCTCATGTTAAGGTCTCTGATCCACTTTGACTTAAGTTTTGTACAAGGTAATAAGTATGGGTCTAATTTCATTCTTTTACAAGTGGACATCCAGTTGGACAGCACAAATTGTTGAAGATGCTGTCCTTCGTCCATTGTGCCGTTTTGGCTTCTTTTTCAAAAATTAGGTGGCCATAAGTGTGTGGGTCTATTTCTGGATCTTCAATTCAATTCCATTGATCTACTGGTCTGTTTCTATACCAATACCATGCTGTTTTTACAACTATTGCTCTGTAGTACAGCTTGAAATCTGGGATGGTGATACCTCCAGATTTTTTTTTTTTTTTTTTTTTTTTTTGTATAGGATTGATTTAGCTATTCTGGGCTTTTTGTTGTTCCATATGAAATTGAGAATAGCTCTTTCCAAGTCTATAAAAATTGTGTTGGTATTTTGATAGGAATTGCATTGAATCTATATATTGCTTTTGGTAGGATGGCCATTTTTTTTTTATGTTGATCCTACCTATCCATGAGCATGGGAGATCTTTCCATCTTCTAAAGGCCTCTTCCATTTCATTCTTCAAGGGCTTGAAGATCGATTTGTATAGGTCCTTTACTTGTTTGGTTAGAGTTACTCCCAGGTATTTTATGTTGTTTGTGGCTATTGTGAAGGGGGTTGTTTCCCTTATTTCTTTCTCAGCCCATTTGTTTGTTGTATAAAGAAGGGCTTCTGATTTTTTGAATTAATTTTGTATCCAGCCACTTTGCTGAAGGTGTTTATCAGCTGTAAGAATTCTCTGGTGGAATTTTTGGGGTCGCTTATGTGTACTATCATATCATCTGCAAATAGGGATAATTTGACCTCTTCGTTTCCAATATTTATTGATCTCCTTTAGTCGTCTTATTGCTCTAGCAAGAACTTCAAGTACTATATTGAAGAGATGGTGAAAGTGGACATCCTTGTCTTGTCCCTGAGTTTAGAGGAAATGCTTCAAGTTTCTCTCCATTTAATTTGATGTTGGCCACTGGCCTGCTGTATATTGCCTTTATTATTTCTAGGTACGGTCCTTGTATACCTGTTCTCTCCAGAACTTTTAGCATGAAGGGTTGTTGGGTTTTATCATGAAGGGGTGATGCTTTTTCTGCATCTAGCGAGATTATCATGTCGTTTTTTTTCTTTCATCTTGTGTATATGGTGAGTGACATTGATAGACTTTCGTGTGTTGAACCATCCCTTCATTCCTGGGATGAAGCCTACTTGATCATGGTGTATGATACTTTTGATGTGTTATTGAATTCAGTTTGCTAGTATTTTATTAAGTATTTTTGCATCTATGTTCATGACGGAGATTGGTCTGAAGTTCTCTTACTTTGTTGGGTCTTTGTGTGGTTTAGGAATCAGGGTGACTGTGGCCTCATAGAATGAGTTTGGCAGTGTTCTTTCTGATTCTATTTGGCGAAAGAGTTTGAAGAGTATTGGTGTTAGCTCCTCTGAAAGTCCGGTAGAATTCCGTGCTAAAGCCATCTGGCCCTGGGCTTTTTTTGGTTGGGAGATTTTTAATGACTGTTTCTATTCCTTAGGGGTTATAAAGCTGTTTAATCTGTTAATCTGATCTTGATTTAGCTTCAGTAGGTGGAATCTATCAAGAAAATTGTCCATTTCACTTAAGTTTTCAAATTTGGTGGAGTATAGATTTTTAAAGTAGGATCCAAATATTCTCTGGATTTCTTCAACGTCTGTTGTTATTTCTCCCTTTTCATTTCTGATTTTGTTGATTTGGGTTTTTTCCTTCTGCCTTTTAGTTAATTTGGCTAAGGGTCTGTCTATTTTGTTGATTTTCTCAAAGAATCAACTCTTGGTTTCATTGATTCTTTGTACAGTTCTTTTTGTTACTAAGTTGTTGATTTCAGTCCTAAGTTTGATGATCTCCTGCCTTCTGCTCCTCTTGGGAGTGTTTCCTTCTTTTTTTCCAATTCACCCAGTTTAGCTGTTAATTCGCTAATTTGAGCTGTCACAATTTTCTTTTTGAATGCATTTAGTGTTATGAACTTTCCTTGTAGCACAGCTTTCATTGTGTCCCATAAGTTTGGGTATGTTGTGTCTTCATTTTCGTTGGATTTTAAGAAGTCTTTGATTTCCTTCTTTATTTCTTCCCTGACCCAGTGGTCCTCTAGTAAAGAGTTGTTCAATTTCCATGTGTGTGTAGACTTTCTGTTGATTCTTTTGTTATTGTGACAGCTCATATTAGCGAATTAACAGCTAAACTGGGTGAATTGGAAAAAAAAGAAGCAAACACTCCCAAGAGGAGCAGAAGGCAGGAAATCATCAAACTTAGGGTTGAAATAAACAACTTAGAAACAAAAAGAACTGTACAAGGAATCAATGAAACCAAGAGTTGGTTCTTTGAGAAAATCAACAAAATAGACAGACCCTTAGCCAAATTAAGTAAAAGGCAGAAGGAAAGAAGCTTTATTCCATGGTGGTCTGATAAGATACAAGGGGTTATTTCAATTTTCTTGTATCTGTTGAGGCTATCTTTGTGTCCAACTATGTGGTCGATTTTGGAGAAGGTTTCGGGGGTGCTGAGAAAAAGGTGATTTCTTTTGTGTTTGGGTGAAACATTCTGTATATATCTGTTAGGTCCATTTGGTTCATGATCTCTGCTAGATTCATCATTTATCTGTTTGGCTTCTGTCTTGATGATCTATCCATAGTTGTGAGTGGGGTGTTGAAGTCTCCCACTACTAAAGTGTTTGGATCCATGTGCGATTTGAGTTTTAGAAGCCTTTCTTTTATAAATGTAGGTGTCTTTGTATTTGGGGCATAGATGTTCAATATTGAGATGTCCTCTTGATGAATATTTCCTTTAACAAGTATGTAATGCCCTTCTCTGTCTTTTTTTTATTAACTTCAATTGGAAGTCTATTTCGTTTGATATTAGGGTGGCTACTCCAGCTGGTTTCCTGGGTCCATTTGCTTGGAAAACCTTTTTCCAGCCCGTTACTCTGAGATAGTGTCCATCTTCAATAGTGAGATGTGTTTCTTCTATGCAGCAAAAAGATGGGTCTTGTTTACGGATCCAGTCTGTAAGTTTGTGTCTTTTTATTGGCGAGTTGAGTCCATTGATGTTGATGGATATTAGTGACCAGGGGTTGTTATTTCCCATTATTTTGGTATAGCTGGTCGTCTTGTGTTTCCTTTTATTTAGTTGCTCTGGAGGTTTCTATTTCCTCTGTTTTCTTGGGTGTAGTTATCTTCTCTGGGTTGGAGTTTTCCTTCTAGGATCTTCTGTATGGCTGGGTTTGTGGGTACATATTGTTTAAATTTGATTTTGTCATGGAATATCTTGTTTTCTCCATCTATGTTTATAGAGAGTTTTGCTGGGAATAGTAGTCTCGCTGGGCACCTATGTTCTCTCAGGGCTTGTAGGACATCTGTCCAGGCCCTTCTAGCTTTTAAAGTTTCTGAGGAGAAGTCAGGTGCAATTCTGATCAGTCTGCCATTGTATGTGACTTGGCCTTTTCCTCTTACATCTTTTAATATCCTTTCTTTGTTCTCTAAATTTGAGTTTCTATTATTATGTGGCGAGAGGAGCTTCTTTTCTGGTCTAATCTGTTTGGTGTTTTGTAAGCCTCTTGGATTTTTACTGGCATCTCTTTCTTTAGGTTTGGGAAGATTTCTTCTATGATTTTGTTGAAGATATTTCCTGGACCATGGAGTCTGGAGTCTTCTCTTTCCTCTATGCCCATAATTCTTAGGTTCCGTCTTTGCATTGAGTCCTTGATTTCTTGGATATTGTGGGTGAGAGATTTTTTTAGCTTTCTCATTTTCTTTGGATGTTGTATTTATTTTTTCCATCGAAACTTCCATGCCTGAGATCCTGTCTTCCATCTCTTGAATCCTAGTTTTGGTACTCAAATCTATAGTACCTGTTCTCTTCCCTTGATTCTCCATTTCCATTTTTAAATCTGACCGTGTTTTCTTTATTGTTTCCATTTCCATTTTCATGTCCTGAGTGATTCTATTTGTTTTGCACATTTTCTGCTCCAGTTTTCTTGTCTTGTCTGGAAGTCTTCCATTGCCCTCTCTTTTTCTTGTTCAAGGTGAGCCACCTTGTTCTGAAGTTCTCTAATGGTGTTTTCCATCACTTTTGTATGTGCAATTGTGGCTTCTTTTAATTCCTTCATAGATTTGAGTTCTTCTTGAAGGGACTCTATCACTTTCCATAATGTAGAATTGTCCTCGTTTGCATGTGTTTCAGCTGTGGTGAGGTGGTCCAGGCTGGATGAAAAGGCATTGCTTTCTTTTGTTGGAGTCATTCTGCTCTGTTTTTTTTTTTTTTCTGGGACCTCTGACCATTTGGAAAATTTTATCTGTCTTCTGGACTTGGGTCCAAAGGGGGCACTTTGCTGTAGGAGTCGAATTGCCTTACTCCACCCCTGTGAGTCATTCAGCCCCGCCTCCTAGGTGGAGATCTAACTAATCCAGGGGGTGGAGCTGTGTACACATAAGCTCTCGTTCCCCGCTGAAAGGGCCAGTACTAGTAAAAAAGTCCAATAGACAGCAATTGCAAATGCCTCACAGTTTGCCCAGGGTTGGCTTCTGTGGTGGGTAGATCTGCCTTCATCCCCAATAGCCTTGCCTCTCCCAGGGCCTGGGTCTGTAAACTAGCAAGTGACGTCATGGTCAACTAAGCTCACATATGCCACAGTGGGTCGCAATCTGCAGCCTGATGGCACTCTGCAGCTGAGCTGCGCACACTTCCATGGGTCGCAACCTTTTGCCATATAGCCGGATCGTCTGTGCGTGACCGTCGGGTGCCCAGCAGGCTGGAGAGTATCTCTGTGTGGGGTCTGAATCTGCCCGCTGGGTATTAGATTGGAACTTACCCGGTGTGTCTCTCCTGGTGGGGGAGGGGGGATCCCAATTCCTGGATTCAGCGGCTTCCGTGCGTGTCAGAGAGTGGGATGGAGCACCTTTCCCAGGGACCCCCAGTGGTCCCTGGGTAGTTGGGTGAGACCCAGGGGGGTTGAGCCCCCCAGACCCATTTGTACAGCGTCCTGCAACACCCGCTGCCCTGTGACTCCAAGATCAAAATACGTCTGCGCAGGTCGCCGCCATCTTGGATCAGCCTCGAATATTTTATTGAATCCTTATACAAAGGAAATTGGTTCAGTGTCTAATTCCTCCTCTGACTCCTCATGCAGAATAAATTTGGTTCAAATAAATGTAAAATATCATAAACACTCCAGTCAAGCCTTAATGCACTAAATTACTTTAAAATGCATTCATTTTATTTTGAATGTATTGAAGCTTAGTTCTTGTGATGAAATTAATTTGTATGAAAATAAGGATAAGTATCCTACCTCATCCTCTAACACCTACTAAATGTAGATACATACTTGTTCTTGTGAAGACAAATACCTGTAATTTATATGAAGTTTGGTATTTATTTAAAAAATTATTGGGGGATTGGGTGATGTATAAAATAAACAATAGGAAAGATGAATAATATATACTATGTTTGTATGTAAATAATAGTATCTGAAGCAGAAAATTTACGAAATATGTGTAAATACATATATGACCACATACTGGAATTCAAATTACTTTGAACTGATTTTTAACATTCTATTATGGTGAGTCATGAAAATAAGGAAAAACACTAAAAATAAGAAGGGCATTTCATTTTTACTCATGTACCAGATAATGAACTTGTTGTTGTCATATGTCTAAAATACTATATTTTCATAATATATCAAGTACAAAGGAAAAATAGCAGACAGAATAAAACACCTCAAATATGCAGTGGATTGTTCACTCACTAAATATTTACTGAACATTCACTGTGCATATAGAAGTTTTAGATATAAGAAATGTAGCAGGAAAAAAGACTGTATTGGTCCATTATGACATATGCATGGTCACATAATGTATATAAACATATAATAAAAACTCTTAGCTAAATATGCTAATACTAACTTCTCAGAATAGGTAAAACTTGTAATTGCCATAATTGTTAAAGTTCGGGTACATTTTTAAAACATAGTGATATGAACATTGAATTGCCATGTGATTGACAGAATATCTTTCTAGAAAAGGACTTCAGTGTTACCATCTAAACCCAATACCATAGTCCACAAATATCCATGTATATTTCGTACCTGTAGGAAAGAATGAAAAATATATTGTCTCAGATTTTCTTCTTCCCATAACCATATGTAACATGGTGCTGACTCATCTATTTTCTCTAAAGTAATCATCTGAGGCAAACCACAAAAAGACACAAGTCAAGTTTTTTATGATGTAATCTTTAACCCAACTAAATAGAAAATAAATTTCACTTCATGGGTAATATATCTCCTTATAACTTTCTTTATTTCCTAACCTAGACACCAACTTTTACAATTTGGTGTTCCACAATCATTCTCTGAAGTAGATTCTATGAAAGAAATACTTTAAATTATATTTTGTTCATTGCTTATATTTATGTCCTTTTAAAATGAGTTTATTTGCCTTCTTTTTATACATACTGTATCTGCTCTATTAGAACTATTGTTCTAAGACACTGTTCTACAATAAGACATAAAACCTAAGGTATATTTCTATATAATTTGGAATATTTCTATAATAGTAACACTATATAATTTCCTTAGCTAGCTTCTTGACTTTGAAGAATGGTTTTAAATGTTATACAGCCCTTATAAAAATTAGCTGGAAAACTTTTTTAAAAAAATCGAATTTCTCTTAACAACTTGTTTTTTGAGTAGCTTAGAGAATATATGTGGTAGACTGTCATAGTAGTTAACAAAATGACACACTTGCATGACTATGAGTTTGCATTTCTTAATTATCCTAAACAATTTAAGACGGTTTGTATCAAGAGGCCAAAGCTTCATATTTCATTTTTAAGCATTACTAGGTACAATACATTTAAGAAGCATTACCCTTAATTTTGTATCAATATACAAAGATCAATACCAATGTGGCCAAATATACTCTTAATTTTGTATCAATATACAAAGATCAATACTTATGTATCCCAATACAATCTAAATTTTGCATCAATATACAAGGGTCAATACCATTGTGGCCAAATATAATCTTAATTTTGTATCAATATACAAAGATGAATAGTAATGTAGTCCAATACAATCTTAATTTTGCATTAATATACAATGATCAATACCAATTTAGCCAAATATAATATTAATTTTGTATCAATATACAAAGGTATAAGGGCATATTCAATAATCTGTCCTTTTTTCTAGATCTTTCCTATACTATGTCTATGGCCCATTTTTCTCAAGTCTGTTCACTCCTATATAGGAGAGAAAGAAGGATACAGAAAAGAAAAAGAGAGAAGTCCCTGGGTCTAACCTCCAAAACCCATTTAACAAGACCATTTAACATCTTGCAGTCTCTTCCCCTAAATAACAAAATTTTCTGTTATCCATCAAATAACCAAAAAAGGGTGGGAAACACCCTCCCCACCTTCTGGGCAGGGGACATCGCTCTCTTAAAATGACTTTCTGCTGACTTGGGACGGAGTAAACCTGTTTGGGGCCCAAATAAGAATGGAAAATGGTTGAAAATGTTAATAAAATAATTTGATGTTCAATCCTTTGCTTATATAACTATAAGAGATAGATAGGTCATCTTCAAAAACCACACGAGATTACAGAATATGGTATTCAAAGATGTTTTCTTAAATTAAGATTTTTTTGATATTGAGACATGTGAGCTCCTGACAGCACCCCCTATTCTACTCCAAGTAGAAGATGAGCTTTGAAGAATCTCCAGTGGGAGATGATTGAATTAGTGGCAAGCTTATCTCTTGGCAAGAAAAACCCCTTGCTTCAAATGTAGACAGAATGTTGTCCAAAAAGGACAAAACTTGGAAGCAGGTAAGTCGACAGCCTAGCTCTGCCAAGACAGGGTAGGTAAGTCCTTCATAATTTCTGCTCTACAATCAATGTCTGTCAGAGAAACGGGACCAAACAGCTGAAGATTGATGCTGTAATGTATGGAGAGAAAATGGGAACTGTCCAGGCAGCCACTGGTATGTCATTTCTTAGTTTTGGAAGCTGCGGGCCCTGCACTTCCTATATAATCAGATATATTTATCCCTCTCAGATTTCTGAGGTGGGTGAAGAATAGATAGCTAGAGTGTCATAGTTAAATTTTGAGTTATTTAGGAATTAAGAGGGTGTTCTGGATCTAAGAAGATGTTTTAAAAATTGTGATGCAAGTTAGTATGAAAACTAAGTTAGATACAGAACTTTAAACTCATGCAGATGGTTAGATAGTAGAATGTTAAAGGCAGGGGCCAAATACATATGGACTGGACATCGGGAATGTATGCTAAGCCATATAAATCTCATAATTTTGGCCTATTCATTTCTGCTGTTTTGTATTGTATTTACTGTTATAAGAGAAAGAACCATTTGTTGGACTGAAAGGGGGAGCTGTTGGGGGGAAGAGGGTGGAAGGGTGGGACAGGAGGGGGGAGTAGGTAAGGGATTGTGACTGAGATGTAACTTGAAGAAATAAAAAATATATAAAATTAAAAAATCAAATTTCTTTTGATCCACATACAATTTCATGTAAATTTTGAATAAAAAGTTGTTTTGTTAATTTGATAACAAAGTTTTTACCTTTCTTCAGAAAAGCTTATTGCGAAAGGCTGCATCCTTTGTCATCCACAGGATGCCAGAAGTGGACAGACATGAGGTCAAGGAGTCAATCATAACTGTCAGAGACTGAGATTTATCTTTAAAAACCTTATAAATTCAGAGACTGCAAGAGGAAGCCAGTAATACTGGTTTGTTTAGAGGGGAGAAAGGGGAAGCGGGACAGTGATCTGATCACAACAGCTCAGACAGCTCTTCCTGCAAACTGGTTGGGAAAGTTTTAAAGTGGACATTCTTTTTCCTTTGGGCCACATGGCTCCTAGATAGGAGCCTCCCCTGAAGCTGTGAACACAGATCTTTGTTCTGTAACTTAATGCAAGTGCCTTGGCCTACTAGTCAGCAGGCCACTCACTGAGTGTTCAGGGACTAAAGTACATTTTGACCAATTTATCTCAGAAGTTGATGGTGGAACTCCAAGACTTTTACCTGACCCATGAGTTATATGAAGATAATAAGAATATTAGGATAGAGGGGCTCTCACACACTCACACGAAGAGAAGAATGGACGAATGTAGGATGCAATGACAAGTTTATTGTGATGATTATTCCTTTTATACTCTGAGAGAGGGTTCTCTACATCAAAGAAAGAATTACCTCATAGTTAATAGACATTCATCACAAGGACAGATAAAGACATTGAAATAGGAGGGCTCTTAAGAATCACACATTCTAATTCTTAGTTAAATATTTCTTTTCTATACACAAGATTAAGATGTCTGTATATTACTTCAGACCTGGCTAGGTATAAGGAATTACAACAAAACAGTTTGTGTATTTTGTCATTAAGATTTGTACTAAATTTAGGCATTCCATGGTAGCCTCATTATCTGTTGAGTTCATGGGGAATTTAGGGTCCTTAACCATTTTTATGGCTCCCCTGGAGCGTGGTGTTCTCCTCTCTAGAGGGAAAGCTAACCTGACTTCATATATCTGTCCCAGGCCTGTCTCCTAATAAGATACACAATACTTGCAAAGAGGATTTAGTACCTACAGCTGTATTTTTTTCTGTCAACTATCTAACTTCTTTAACTTCTATAGTTGTTTGGACTGGGACAGGAAGTTTCTAGAACTCTTATCAGGAATAATAAAATCACCTTTATAGGACTCTGTGTGAAGTATGGCCAAACAAGAAGAGTGTCACTTAGCAATGAGAGAATCTACACACCATGTCAGTAATAATAGAAAGAAGGTTGTGTAGCTGTCAGCATGAAGCAATTCAGGGTTGCATCTTCAGCTTGGACTTTGCAAACCACTGCATAGCCTTTCAGGAAGTTTACATGTTAGCTGAAACCCTCCCTCAGAAAACTTCTGATAATGCTTGAACACTGTATCTGAAGGGTCTAAGAATAACAGATGGACACAAAGGAAGGAGCCTCAAGAGCATTTGGCTCCTGATATACTATTTTAATTAAAATAAGTATATGGGAACTGTTTTTTTTAATTTACAATAAGAAAATATAGTGTCTTTATAAATAGATACCCTTGATATGGCACCCATATGAAGAATATATTCAAATATATTGGCAGAGTATTTTTTGAAATTATGATTTCAGTTGAAATTATGCCAATGGGTTTTGCAAGATTCAATTTAATGACCGATTTCATCTTCATTGATGATTTTTCCTCACCACAGTCATTACCAACTGCCTACCAAGCACCCTGGAATTACTAAGCCCACAGAAACATTGGTTTAACATTCAACATTGATGTTGAAAAGATGAGTGAAGTCTGAAATTTATTCTACAGAATAAAACATGTCTTTGTTTTGAATATACAATCAAACTGACATTTCTAATGCTTAAAAAAATTTCCCAGAAGCTGGGCAGTGGTGGCGCACGCCTTTAATCCCAGCACTTGGGAGGCAGAGGCAGGCAGATCTTTGCGAGTTCGAGGCCAGCCTGGTCTACAAAGTGAGTCCAGGACAGCCAGGGCTACACAGAGAAACCCTGTCTCAAAAAAACCAAAAAAAAAAATTTCCCAGGTCCATATTTTCAAAGGTTTCTGATAGTTAAAATTAACATGCTGTACATGAAAGATCAGTGTTTTTAAATTATATTAGCATATATTTATTATACAAAATAATGGATTTCATTCATGCATGTATGACATGTACTTGATTTCATCATATTTACTCCCCCATTAACTTTCTAGTCTCCTGTGTTCCCCTCTCCCTTTCCATGGTCATCTTCCTCATACCAAACAGTCCCCTACGGTTTTCTTGTCCTTTTTGTTTTTTAATCTAGATTGAGAATATGAAGGACAAAATTCACAATTTCTCTTTCTGATCTTATGACAGTCTGTATTGACCAGATCATTTAGAACTAGCTAGATTTAAATAGTTAAAATTTCACCTAAATGCCATAATTATATTTTTGAAAGTGTTTTAGAGTCAATTATCATTAATATTATTTTTGGATGCATTTAATTTTTGGAAAGTGAGATGATTCTCAAATTTAAATCTTGTTGTCTGAATTTAAAATATCTTTAGAGACCAAAATTGAGCATCTTCTCTAAGAGTTTGCTTTACTTAACCTTGTGAATGGCTTCAGAGAGGCACTCATACACTTAAATTACTATTAATAAAAATGTAATATGCATACTTTTTTATGTTTTGGGGGATATAACACCACATAATTGACAAGAGGAAAAAGTGGACTGTCAAGAATGACTTTAGATATTGTGGGTGTTACACAACCCTTAAACATACAAAAACCCTTCTCAACCTATATCATGACAACTTTTCAGAGTGTGACAAAGGTAGGGTAAATTGCAACAATAGTAACAATAAGTCTGTTATTATAGTAACTGTGTTTATGAGATAGGACACAGAGGCAGTAAAACCTAGACAAATGAGACTCTTCCTATTTGGCACATTTTAAAGCAGAAAACGATCCCCACATGGGATTCCCAGCTTGTAGTCATTTGGATTCTTAGGAAAGACAAACAATTATGCCATTTGATGTTACTCATTTATTAGTTAGATACTCTACATACCGCATTACATTGCTAAGAAAACACTGTATTAATAGTTTTAACAGGTTCTCCTGAAGAAGCATTGTCTGACAGAAATATGAAAGAAATGAGAAGGAAGAAAGGAAAGAAGCAATGAGAAAAACAAATAAAATGAAAGAAAGAAAAAGAAAGAAAGAAAGAAAGAAAGAAAGGAAGGAAGGAAGGATGGAAAGAAGAGTAAAAGTGAGAATAAGAAAAAAGATAGAAATAAAAATGATGGGAAGCAATAGTGAAAGACCTAGGTTATGAAGATACGTAAGGTTAAATATATAAACTCTCTCTCTGTAGTTTGTTTTCAAATAGATTAAAGAGAACTATCTCGTTACTTATATTTACTGACAAGTAGTGAATAGCATAAAAGAATTTTCTTGTTTAAACTTAAAAATAGAAACAACCAGAAGAGAACAACATAAAAGCAAAAGACTACCCATATGTTCCATGGCATCTGCAGCAGAAAGATTTCAAAACGAAATACTTCAATGCGCTCTCGTCCATGAAGTAGTCAGCTCTTTAAGGTTCTGTGTGGCCACTCAAGCCTGGACACGGAAGTCTGGGCCTGCTTTATATCTGAAAACACGGCTGAAAGCTGACGATTCAGGTTCTAGATGCCACTTCATAGAATGAGGTTCTGATGGAACAAATTAGAGCAGAAGAAAGGAATCTTGATGAGAAGTGGAGAGAGTCAGTCTCCTTTGATCGCAGTGGGAAGAGTGGAAGGTCTTGATGTCTCCTTGATGAGAAGAAGAAAACACAGGTGATCTTGGATAAAGTTTGTGGGGACAGACACCCCTGTAGAGAGATAGAGCTAAAGACACTGGGGTAGATGGTACAGTACAACATGAGGACCCACTAGATATAGCCATGGTGTGTGAGATCACTTAGGTAGAAGGAGGACTATTGGAAACCCCACATGTAAAGGATCAATATCCCCTATCCCCAGAGAAGTCGTGGGATCCAGAGGCCACAGAGGAAAAATCCTTATTTATTCCCAGAGAATTCAGAAATAGTTGGTGCTCCCAAAAAATCATAGGAAAACCCTTCAGATTCCATTGTCATAAGAGATGATTTAGGGTCATTGGGCAGTGAGTTAATAAAGCCTGAGTTTTCTTTCTTTATTGAGGAAGGCTGCGTTTCCTAACTTGTCAGAGTAGCAACCTTTAGACCTGTGCCTGTTGGACCTAAGATGAAGGTCCCAGACCATCCTGGGTAGTTGGGTGTGTGATATTCCTTATCTCACACATTCTAATAATTCATAAGAGGTTAGAATTTCCATACATTACACTGAATGTGTGGCAGGCCGGTCATGCATATACATCCAAAATTCTCTATCTACGTCACAAGATGGATATTCCTTCCCCACGTTTATGCTCTTTTGCTCAGATATAAGTAAGAATCACAGCATTCCCACAATTTTTTCTTTCATAAGGCAGCTAAATTCTGTTCTGAGATCTATGTGTTAATGCTGAGCCCGGGTACATTAAGCTATAGTGGTCTAGTTATCTCCTTCTCATGAAATAATTGACAGAAACCTCTGGTTTAGGTTGAGATCATCCAATGACCCTGAATCAAAGGATGACATTGAAAGGAGCTCCTTTGTTAGAAAAACTCATTTGAAAGTCTTCTGGTAATAAAGTATATCATGATAGAGTCCCTTGGGTTAAAATAGAAAAATATGAGACCCTAGTAGATAGAATTGATAAGTGTATTCCCAGCAGAAAAATACATAGACTATATGAGAATACTATGAAAGTTGGAAAAGGACTGTTAAAATCCTATATAACCAGGTAGGTCTGAGTTCAGTTTCAGAAGAAGGGAAATGTTTAATTTCTCCTTGAAGAGAAGAGAGTTGGAAGCCCCATGAGGAAATGTGGACATTCTTGTATTCCCTTTGGGAAAATGTCTATATCCAATTAAGTTATGGGCACAAAGGGAATTTATGATGCATTGGGGAAAACTGATATATCCAAGCTCTCCATATGTAGAAGGAGACTGTGGAAACTATTCAAGGGATGATATGAAAATCTTTCAACCTCTTTAGTTAAATGTTTGGGAACCTATTGGGAAGAAGAGGAAATTCTTATTATTCCATGGGTGGAGTTATGTGTCTGAAGCCTTCTTGGTTGCAAGAATGTCAGAGGTATTGGAACGAAGGGGACCATGGAGGTCCATATTCATCAGAGAGGAATACCCAAACATGAATTTACCAAAGTAGAGTAGGTTCTCAATGCCTTCTGACAGAAATGGAATTTTAAGGCTACCTTGGGATGTAGAAGAATATCTGGGCATTCCACAAATTTCAAACACAACATCATCATTTAGGACACTCACATCTCTGAAATACCCATGGCAGGAGAGGAAGCCGCCTCAAAGTTATCCTAAGAAGGTTTTGTCCATTGACGACAGACTCGGTTCCTGTGGGTTAGAGGGAAATGTTTGAAGCCTGAGTGGACAGATGTGATTGTTGGTTTGAAAAACAAAAATTCCAATCATTTGAATTGCCAAATGAAACATCAGGCACCAGATGGTAGGGTGAAAACCTGTTAGGCCAGGGAGGCAGAGAAAGAACCCCACTGACCTCTCTATCACACCAACATCCTAGAAGGAAAAAGGCCTTTCTCTAACTCCAGGCTGTATTAAATATCCTCATCTCCAGGTCCCTCCTGTCTCCTTACATATGGTCCCTCCCTGTCACCCATTACTTGAACCCACTTTGACCTATTTAGCTTCACTTTATTTAGCTCTTGGATAAAAGGTCTGTTCTAGGGCAGATCCACCTCACAAGCACTTGTTTACAGTAAAAATAAAGCTTATGATCAAAGGCTGTGGGGGTGTGTGCATATTACAAGAGCTGTCTGGGAGAGAGCTTTTCATAGCTTGGTTGACTTCCAGGCTGGGTTCATATTCACTTTACAATCTCAGTATGTTCTGCCCACATGTCTCCTGGAGACCTTTGCTGTTAGTGATGACCAATGTTAATCTAAAAAAGATAAATTAAATTATAATCTCACAGGAAATGGGAGAAGAAGCAAACCTCAAGTTGGGCAAACTTCCCGATACCATGCTTTATTTCTTAATTTTTAAATTTTTCTCAATCAATCCTCACACCTTTGATTCATGTCCCATGGTACCACAGGAAGGCTGTGGGAAAAGGCTGACCCATGTCACAATTAGAAACTAATTTATCTGGCTCACATTGTGAGCTTGGGGTTCACAATGTGATCTAATATCCTGCAACATTTCCCCATTTTTTTGTCTAAATTAAATACAATTTCTCTAACATTACTAAACCACATACCAACTTGGAAGAGCTACATTCCACAATGTCCAATCCATTTGTATTTAGCAACCTTGGAGAAAATACTCGACTATCTCCCCTATCTCGGTGAGTCCAAAATTCTTTGCCTCCTGCACTTTCTATTTATAGTTGCATTTATCAACCTAAAAGCATCTTTTAGACCTTGAAACATGTTCTTAAATCGTACAGATGTTAACTTAATAATGATATTCTAACTATCCAGTCTTTATCCACAATGGAGCCCTGAGAAGAATAAATATTATCTGAATACGCAGGAAGAGCAGAGTAAACAGCTTCCTAAACTATGGAAATGACAGAGACTGCTGGCCATCTGAACAGCCAAACAAGGTTCCTCTGCAACACTGGAACATTCATCTCTTTGGCCTACCAGCCCCAGATGATTGGACAGGTATTTGTGTGAATCACGGGTTGTGAAGGACATCTACCTTATCCTGGCAGACGTCAATTTTCTCTCTGTGTCCAGCCTGGCCACAACTTGGACAGCAGACAATCAGCAGCTGAGGAAAGTGCCGTTTCTTGATCAGTGGTAGCTTCCCACATTTGAAGCAAACTCCATAAGGAGGTTCTTTGCTGCTCTTCATCTTCTTTGATGTAGTTTGTGGTTGCTACTGAGAGCTGACAAGTTTCAGTGTTAGAAGTCTTAAATTAATAAAATATCTTTAAATGTCATACTCAATAAATCTATGAGGTTTTTGAAGATATCTCAGTATCTCTCTCAGGATATCTGAGTAGGCAAATGCCTGTTGTCTTTAAATATTTACTATCAGATTAACTTAGAAAATGTGTGTGCTTGTTTATACTAGTACCTAACCAAAGCACAAGTTTGATTGACTCTTAAATTGCCTTTCCTTATTCTTATAAACAGTTTGTAATATTGACTTTCAAAAGGACTAGAAATTCACATTGCATTCATATGAATTACTTACATACAATACCTCAAACAGTTAGTAAATAATATGTTGTAACCAAAATATAAGCATACATTTGTATCAATATACCACTAAATATGTGTGTTTGGAAGTCTTAGGATCATGTATTTTGTGTTCAAATTTCTGTAAATTGTTCCTGTTAGTGTCTTATAAACTGCACAATGTGAATGTCCTGAGCAGACCACTTAGGAAAAAGAGAAAGGAGGGACAGATTTTGTTTTAAGTAGTTAAGAGTTTAGGCCAAAATCTTCATAGACCATAGTTTTCAGGGAAAGACTTTGTAGAGAGTGTATTATGGCCCACCTTGCATATAGAGAAAGGCAAGGGGGCCTTTTAAATAAGAATACAAAGGTCTGTGGGGCATTTCCTACAAGGAGGAACTCTTGAGGTCCACTTAATTCAGAGCGAAAATCTAGGACCATGATTGACACATGTTTAAGAGATAAAGACTGTTCTATCCTAGGGGAAACTGTCTGATGTTTCCCTTGATCACAGGAGGAGAGAGTGAAAAAAAACTTAGTATGAGTGAATGCTGAGCCCTTTGTCCATGAAGGAATTTTTTATCACTTTAACAGAAGGTGAATTGTTTCCAGAGTAGTCATCAGTTGAGAAATTTCACAGCATTGTTCTTCAGCTAGAAATTCTTCACAGCTTATGATAACCATGTCTTTAGTAATATTTCCAAGACAACAGGTAGCAACACTAGTGTTTGAAAACAGCTTGAGCTCTGTAGTAGTTTCATTGTTTCCACAGTTTTCTCTTCAGCCACCCTGAGCAGAAATCTGTGTAGGAATGAAAAGCCGTGAGGTTCATTTCTCACAGAGAGCATGTCTGAGTCCTGCGTCTTGGGCGTGAGGGGATGAGTATATACCCATGTAGAGGAGAAATGGAAAGACTCTTTTGACAAAATCCAGGGAGGTCAAATGTTCCAGGCATAGCGCAGCAAGACACAGCCTTAATCCATCTTGGAGAGAGAGAAAACATTGGCAAGACACATTGTGCAGTGTGAAGTTGTAAAACACCTCACCTTACCTCGTGGTTCAAGATGTCACACCAGCATGGTCCTACATGTGGAGAGCTGAGTGCCTGTTAGAAAACATGTGTCTTAGAGAGAACTTTTCCCCAGGTTGGTGACAGTTGAATTACTGACTTGACTGGCTTTACATTCTCTTAACAATTATAGTATGCTTTGCCAGCATGTCTCCTTGAGACCTTTGGGGTTAGTGCATTTTACTTGCCAAGTTCCTTGTTTCTATTGTATCCAAGACTACAAAGTTTTCTAGTAACAGGGGGAAGGATATTATAATGTTGATATGTAACTACCTGTTGCTACCTGTTACCCCCTGTACACAAAAGATCAAACTGCTCTGCCTATGCGACTTTGTTGCATGGATACTGTATCAAACTTCTTTGTGCTAAACATATCATCCTGCTTGCTGCTCTTATAAAAAGGGACTGTGAAATAAGGATGGGGCTCTCCAGTATTAATGGGGAGTCCTCCGGATCCCTTGCTTTGTCTTCTTTCATTAATATCTTAATTCTTATCTCAGCCTTAAGTTTTCAATCCTCACGCCCCCAGTCAATGACCCCCACCCTGGTCTTTCTGGCAGGCTCCTGGAATAAGGTACCCCTACTCATGAGAACGCTTTCCCTACACCCTCCCTAATACAGAGAGTGAAGGCTTAAGTTTCTTTATTTAGTGATTTATGCATAAAATTTATCATGGATATATGGAGTCCAAGGTGGAAAACTGGAAGGTCAAATTAGTCACAGGAACATGTTTCCCATCACATTGGGTGTAGAGAATATGGGTGAGTTACCCTTGCACAAAGATAGTAGTTTAATTATCCATCGAAAAGAGGGATAATCTCTAAGGCCACATTGTCATGGAAGGAAGACTGAAAGATTTCTCTGATATAGAGGTAAATTGAACGTTGCTTTCTTCAAAGAGGAATGCACGAGGACCTTGTGAAGCGAGAATTCAGCTGCTCGTTGGTCAGAGAGGAGAGCTCCAACAATAGCCTGAGAAAGGGAACAGTTCTGAACTCCTTATCAAGCAGAGAAAATTCCCTAGATGTGTTTGTTTGAAAATGAAGAACCACTTTAACCCTGAGCAGCAGGTGAAATCCCCAGGATACTTTGGTGAGTGGAAGAAGATACAGGCTCTGCATTTCAACTTCTGATATCTCCTCCCAGTTACAGGTGTCCGTACCTCGAGTGGAGTCATTGTGATTCCAGACAGCCCTCAGAATTTTCTACTGGATGGACGGGTAGTTTTCTGAGAAATGACATTTTGACAAGTCTTTGTTTGGTTCTGTAGGTCTACAAATATAACATGGGAATGATCCAATTTAATTATTAGCTTACAGGCATGTGGATGACCAAATCTAGACATTAATGATGGACACATTCCACCTTTGTGGTGTGTTTTAAAGACATGTCTGTGATGTCTACACTCCATGTGCAAATACTAGGCTCTGTCACGCCCAAAGTGTGCATTATTTGGTGAAGGACTTTCTGATAGATCCATGTCTGAGAGTTAAATGTGAGGCTTGATGAGTCCCACAGCAAAGGCCTCAGGGACTCAGTTGGAGAATATGATGGGCGTACAACAGAAGAAAAGGAGATCCAGAATTCCTCAGGCAGAAGGTCAAGCTCTGAGCCTATCTTGTGTGCACATCAGGATGGTGTTGCAATACAATATCAGATTTCAAGTTCTTTTTTATTTTAGAACAGAGATTTGCACCTAGATCTTGACAACCACACAGTTCACAAATCAGATATCCTCCGTCACTGATGGTGACATTACAACTCTTAGCAGGGAAGATACGGTTATGAAGTTACACTGGAAAACTGTCACGGTCGGGGGTCCTCACCGTATGAGGAACTGTATCTGTTCACAGCATCGGGAAAGTTGAGAACTGTTTTATAATAATCCCCATTTGGGAGACCTGTGGGTTTGCTTGCCAGCAATGTGAGAAACTCTCATCTGCTAGGTGGTTATGTCAGTCTATGAATACCAAGTAATTCATCATAAATTTTGGAAATATGGACAGGAAGGATGGGTAACTATTATTTCTGGAAATCTCCTTGCAGGCAGATGATCAGAGCTCAGAGTTCAAAATATGACCCTTGCTCACTCGATCAACTGTGCAGAGAGATCTGACAGCGCTTTGGTTCTGTGGGTCTGTGCCAAGACACCCTCTCATAAAAGGAATATTTAAAGTCATCTCAAAGGAGAATATACGAGGCCTCAGACACAGGTCATCCTCTGAAGAGACCTGAGTCAGAGGAGGTTGATATGAAGTTTGCTTGAGTTTAATTTGAACAAGTGAGAACATTTCCATCAAGGTGAACTGGTGTGAAAACCTTTTATCACAGGAGATTGTAGCAGGACATAATGAAAAAGAAAAATCGTGTCCAACATATTCTTGTTAAAAGAGAGCAGAATTTTGTCACCATATCATGACATGGTATTACATCCCAGGTCATCCTTTGTATGGAATGTGACTTGGATTTGGTAGAAAACCAAACCCAGAAGTCATTTAGAAAACAGAATATCTGAATTTCATTTTGTTGGATCAGGAAAATGTGAAGGCCTTTCACTTGCAATGACTGTCTAAGACACTATCAGCAAAACTGGAAAATCTCAGGCTTCTTTGTATCTGAAAGAAGGTCTTGCAATTGAAGATGAAAGATATTAGGACTTTTGCAAAGATAGCTTTTCCGAAAGCAAGGTTAGTCTAGATAAAATGAACACTCTGGAAAGGGGAAAGTTCTACCCTCTTGGCCAGATGCGGTCAACCTGCTGCCACTTTCAGCAGAAATTAATTTTTAATCACACCTTGTGCTGCACAATTCAGTAGAGTCCTAACATTTCTTCGGGAGACTTAAACTCTTCCACATGGTTTGGAATATCCGTATCATTACAGCGGTATCTGCAAAAGATATGCCAACCACCATAACATGTTTGGACAGCAAGACTGTCCCCCTTTCCAGGTGAATTGCCTTCTCGGATTCCTGTGAATCTCACAAGATCTGAGCAGGAATTGTGAGACCATACGACGCCTGCAGCTGAACTTAGAGAAGGAGTTGGATCCAAGGGGAGGTGACGGGTCTCAGAAAGGAGGGAAATCTCCACATTGGTCATGGGAATAGGTGTGAGATGTCCTCATGTCATAGGGAGAAGTTCTAGGAAGTGGTATATGACATGTTGTTTTGTCATATAAATAAGTTCTAAGAACTGGTATTGAGCTTATGAAATGTCAGGGACAAGACGAGGGAGGGCTGGAGGCCACCGACAACTGGGCTGTCCCAGGAGTGGACACCCCATATCAGCTTCCACGGAAGAGCAGGACCCAGGAAAATCTCCCCTCAGATTCCAGGTCTTCGTTGGAGTCTGAGAAGCCTGTGAGCCCCAGGGAATCCCACGGAAGGCGGGACAGCGATCTCCACGTTGTTCCTCCCACAGGTTGTGTATTAGCTCTTCCTGGGTCTAGGATGATCTCACACTGACAGGAACCTTGAAAGCTTTGGTCACGAAGGAGAGGAGCTCACCAGTTCTGGGGAGAGCGGTCAGCTGTAAAATAGCCTTTTTTCCAGGTTTGGTTCTGTATGTGTCTCTGATGGAATTTTAGTTTTCCCAAGGTTCCTATGGACAGAGGAGTATTTACAAGACACCCAGGACAGAGGCAGAAATTCTGAGTCTCTCCTAGTTTTATATGGAGCACGGTTAAAGCTGAGGCTACCGTGATAGAAAAAAAAATATATTTTATACACGTGTTGGTCATGGGTGCTAGTTCCGGTCAGACGGCAATCTTCCCCAGGGTAGAAACAGCTAAGATTCTCAAGGTACTTTATATAGCATTTTCCTTCCTAGCAGATTAACTCTCATACACATAGTTCAGACATTGAACGTCTGAATTCTTCTTTTTGAATAAGGGAGTTCACAAAAATTCACATTTTTTGGCCAATCCTGGAAACCTGATGCCATCCTTCTCACCAGAAATAAGTTCCCCTGAGCACATGTGAATGCTCTAAGTCCCCATGTGTTAGTAGGTGGGTTTTGGGGACTCAGTGTGTGCATATATGAGTTTTGGGGACTCGCTGTGTGCATATAAGTCTCACCTCTGGCCCTCGTTTTACGAAAGGAAAGAGACTCAGAGCCCAGAGGCAGCTTCTGGTCTTCTTGTCCCCAGCAGTAAGAGAGCACGGTGATGGTTCTTTCGTCTCCTTAGCGAGCAGGGATGTGAACAAAGTCCTCTCCTTAGACCAGGGAGGTCTCAGTCCCCCTGGAGAAGAGTGAGACATGGTCTCAGGGCTGCTCATGGGAGCTGGAGTATATGAGCCTGTGTTCTATTCCATGGGATATGTCCTCAGTGCTGCTCGGTGGGAGCCGGAGTATATGAGCCTGTGTTCTATAGTATAAATCTCTATTCCACTATGCTGTGTCCAGAACACTTCCTTTGACTTGCTGCCAACAGCCAGAGTACCGGCAGGTAACTACTTTCTTTTAAAATGAACTTTAATTTCGTGCACATCTTCTGTGCTCTGTCACAGTCCATGAGATCACATGTGTATCAGCCCATATGTGTATCCAGCAGACATGGTTTCTTTGGTGGCATCAACCTCTGGTGACAGCACTCTCAAGATTGCACAAGTTCAAATGAAGCTAAAACCCACTACAGAGAAGGAAAAGTCCTCACATTGTGAAACCTTTAACCAAGAAGATTGATACATACTAGAAGGGGGAATATCATAGTCTAAAGTAGAATGTTACTGGGTCTGTCAACCTCATGCTAGGGTAGGCCCCATGCTTAGGAATAGGTGGCCAAATGGACCTCATGTTTTTCTTGTACATTTTATCTTGGTATTGCTTGTCTTTTGAGTAGATTTTTGTTCCTTCACCTCTTTGGGTTTTTTATTGTGTTTTCTTAAGAGGTACAGCATGAATTATGTGGGTAGGGAGAATAGCAGGTTCTGGGAGGTGTTGACAGAAACCTAAATGGAATCAAAATGTATTGTATAAAAATATCTTAAGTATAAAGACTAAAGAACCTTAAGCTTTTTATCTTGGAAGGAGTTAAAAAAAAACATCAGTGGACATGTGTCTGGACAGTGAGAACAACCTGTGTAAACAATGCTTTTTGCTACACAAAGCAATGAACATTGTCTCTGTTGATTTTCTAAATTACCTGTAAAGGTGAGTGCATTTTTTGGTTTGTTTACCTCTCACCCAAAGAGTGTTAAACAGCTAGTTTGTCAGTGTGGCTCCTGCCTGTGTATTCAGGTACATAATCTTGTGTCCCATGTGGCTAGAGAGAGTGAATGCTGCAGTGGAAACTAAACCGAGACCCTAGTCCTTCTTGTGTTCTTCCAATCCAAGAAAAAAATTCGTTGTGGTTTCTGTTTGCTCATAGGATCATACTGTAGTATGCTAAAGCTATGCTAAGGTGTTGGAGATCAGGGAAGACTAGGCTGTGGTGAGATCCAGCCACATTACCATGTCCTATTTCTTGAAAGAGTTTATAGAATGGTTCTTTCTGAGTCTGCAAAGCAGGCAGAGAAACACAAAAGATTTTAGAATGTGTTCAGTAACTTTGTAGGAGTCCTCTCATATTCCTGAGATTCCACATCAGCAAAATTGTGTATTGAAGTAATAACTACCAGAGCGATATTGTGCAGTGAGATAATATCTACCAGAGAGGTTTTTATAAAGCACTTAGAATTGGAAATGTAGTTGTCCACTGTGCTCAGTCATGCGGCACATATGTGCTCATTCACTAACTTCAATGAGTCCAGATGCTACTGCTTTTACATCAGAGACTTAAAACCCAGGTGGGTACAGGGTGTTTATTCTTCTGCAGTGGATCATAAAATCAGGTTAGTATGTGTGAGAGAGTTAGAATTTAGAACCTATGTGTCTAGTGTCTACATAGATATCCCAGATCACTTCAACAGTGACCTCTTAGTTTTCAGAAGCCATTGGATGAAAAGGTTTTGACAACCAGTGAAACATACTGGTTCCTGTTGAGACCTACGTACTGTTCTTCCCAGACCTAAGTAACTGCCTGTGGATCATTCATCTTTCAAGTATGGCTTCTTCCTCTCTCTCTCTTTCTTAAATCCAAACATATTATACCCATATTGCCATGATCATTCTAGGTTCTCACACATACATACTTGATTATGTAGTATGACCCCTGAAATTTAGATTTGTAATAAAAGGTCTGAAGAATATGGGTACCCTCATTGTAGATGTTGAATGCAGTCTTTGCCCAGAGCAAGCTTTACTAACTGTTAGTCTCACTAATGTGTATAGGAACCTATTTTGTTGGGCATTACTGACATACGTTGTTTGCTCTGTCTGTAGTGGGCTCGGGAGGTGTTTGAAGGACACTTCAAACAGTCAGCGGAGAACGTTAACCTCATGTAAGTAACAGACACTGCCCTGCTGACCAACACAGGTGTCCTGTCTGCTGTCCTCAGGCACAGTGGATGAGTTGGATAAATAATGGTTGATTGAGCCTTTTGCTGGTGGAGGATGATGGGAGGTGGTCAGGGTTTACTTTTCCATGGAGAAAGGAAGACTTGTCCAGAGACCTTACTTCTAGACCACTGAAGTAATCTAGCTCTCTGCATTGGACATGGACCCCAAGTTCATGGAGCGGACACTGCAGCTAGCCGGCACCCAGCCTTTGGAAGTACTGGAGGCTGTACAACACAGCCTGGTCCTGCAGAGGCCCCAAATTTGGGCCTACTGTGTGATATGGGCTTACCACACTGTCACACCCAGTATTCTGACAACATCCAGCAATTGCTGCACAATTTCCCTCCAGACCAGGTATTGTATACCCTGTGGATGGATGTGGCTGAATATATTTCCAGGAAATTGCATGCTTACTGTCCTCTGGTCGTGACTTCTTCCACACAGTCTCGATGCCACAGCCACCCCAAGGCAGGGTTTAGGCCAGTACTTTGTATAAGCATTTGTGTTTTCCTTCTTCCTGTCCAGCAAGCAAGGGGCTTAGTTTCCTTTCAACCTGCCCTTGTGGGCTGTGTCACATCTGTTTTCTCTTGAGGGATGTACCACATGTCCACATACCACATGTCCTGGGGTAGCAGTAGAAGATTTTCATGCACCTCATACAGATAATGAATGTACTGGAGGCTCCCATGGAGATGGCAAAGGTTCTAGAGACCCTTTTGCAGTTAGAAAATTTTTGAGAGAACCTTGGGGAGACTTTAAAATTTCCAACATCTTCTCTGAAAGTTTGGTATATCCCTGAAACAATGGAGTAGATGAAGAAAGTGCCTCATTGTTTGGTCCCAAGAGGTTTGCGAGTCTGTATCTTGTGTATGTATGGGAGAGCTTAAAAGTGCTTGGAGAGGGTAAAATGTCCTAGAGTTCTTTGTGTAGATAGGGACATTCTCATAGACTCTTGGGTAGATAGGCAGGAAACCACAGATCCTTGGGCAGAACGAAAAGTTGCTTGACTCCCACATTCTAAGGAGGAAAGTTCCAGAGGATTTGGAGGACAAGGTAGATATACTGAAGTCCCTACTGGAGATAGAGAAGTTACCAAATTCTTTTGTACAGGTAACAATTGCTCATGACTTTGATTTGTAGACTGGAGTGTTCTTAGGATGTCCTTGGAAGATGACAAGGAATATCTCAACTTCCAATGCAAGATTCTGAAGGACTCAGAGAATCCTGGGCAGACATAGTAATCTCTAGAGGACAGTGAGCAGAGAGTAAGACTGAAGAACCACCTGTAGCACCTGTAGCATGACCTGAAATTCCCTTAAGAACTCTGTTCAATGGTGACGTGGGACAGATGAAGAGTTCTCCATGGGTCCCGTAACATTGGACAAATGCCCAAGATTATTTTGGCCAGATTGACATGTGCCCAGATGAAGAGCAGAAATTTCAGAAGATTAAAATCTTCTTGGGGAGATGAAAAAGGACACAGGGTCCCCTGCGCACATACAGAAAGGTGGACAGTCCTACCATCATACAACAAAGGTTATTCTGCATACCCTGCAGAAAATGGGAGAGTTTCCTGAGAACATGGGTTAGATGGCACAAATTTTCTCATATGTGAAGATCTTGGAGTAGTGTTCCAGAAAGTTTGCGTGGTTCTGGACCTGCTGGGGAAGATGCTGAAGCCTTTAGAGACCCTTCAGCATTTTGTGATGTATCTGGCATTGTCAGGGCTGGCATGGAAAGACTTAGAGTTTGTTGGGTTGATTCCAAACGTTCTCCACACTAAGGGCAAAATGGAAAACACTTTGCAGCTCCTTGACTAGAACATTCATATTCTTGAGGCTCTGCACTTGACAATGGAACAGAGAAGATTCCACATGTTTATCCACACATGGACAATGCCCCAAGGTGGTCTTGGTATGTTTGTATTGTTCCCAATCCTCTGTGGAATACACTGAAGGGTCTGGAATTTTTTGGATGGATGACAAAGGACTATTAACAGGCAGAGTTCTTTCTGCATCTGTGTAAAGTTCCCTGGGCACTTGAGAAGTCAGCAAAGGTCCGAGAGTCCTTGTAGGAGACGGAAGATGTTTCTTAGCACTTGATGCACATGGGGAATGTTCTGCAAACTCCTGAGAAGACAGGATAGATTTTGGAGATTTTTGGCCAATTAGGAAGGAACCAATAGCCCTTGTGCAAGAAGATGAATGGTGCACCATATTCTGGGAACATGGAGAAAATCTCAGAGCCTCTTGGGAAGAAGTTGGATGTTTCAAAGCATTTTGATCAGATGACACAGATCCTACAGCCCCATGTTCAGATGGAGATAGTTTTAAAGAACTTGGGGCTGACAGGGAAGTTTCCATAGTCCCTTGTGCAAGTGACCAAGATTGTCGCATTCCTTCAGCAGTTAAGAAAGATAACAGAGGCACTTGAGCGATGGAAAAAGTTACTAGTTGCTGCTGGACAGTTTCATTCTAACTCAATGTCCTTGAAGTAGAAGCAAAACATTCTTCAGTTCCCTGTTCAGGTATGGGTTGTCCCAACGTCACTTTTTCATAAAGGAAATCTTGTCTGGGCACCTGAGATAATGGTGAAGGTTCTTGAGAACTCTGTGCCTCTGGGGTGATCAGTTTCAAAATCACTTCTGAATGTATGGAATTTCCCGTAGCTTTTTGCAAAGACATGGGAGGGGTTGGACTTGCTTGTATTATTGCGGAAAGTCCAACAGGCTTTGGAGAATGTGGCAATGTTCGCATAGTTCTTGGGACAAATGGAGATGTTCCAGAAGCATCTGAGTCAGAAGGCAAATGCTTATTTATGCACAGGGTAGATTTGGATGGTCCCAGAATCTCTTGTGAAGATGATGCATATTGAAGAGACTGTTGAGTTTATGGTGAATGGACCAGAGATTCCTGAGGGGATAGGCAAAGTTTGGTAGATAGCAAATGTTCTAGGCCCCTTGAGACTGACAAATATGATTCCTGTGACTCTTGGTTACACGTGATTGTCCTGTAGACCCTGAGAGAAATGGCAAAGGGCCTGTAGTCCTTTGGATTGCTGGCCAAGTATCCTGAGATCCTTCCGTGCATGAGAACTACAATAGCTTCCTTTTGAAAGGTTCTGCATGCTCTGGAGGCCCTGGGAAAGGTGACAAGGAACTCAGAGTCCCCTGGACTGGTGTAGAATATTCCAGAGGCTCTGGATTAGTTTGGGGAGTTTTCTGAGCACCTGGTTAAGATGATCAAGGTTTCACAGCTCCTGGGGAAGATACAGGTTTTTGTATATCTCCAGTAAATGAAGTAGGTCTCGGAACCTCTGTAGCACGTGGAGAGTGCTTCCCAGTACCTTGCCTAGGCAGAGAATTTCTAGAAGCCTTCTGAAAGGAATTGGAATTTTTCACAAGTCCTTGATTAGACAGCAAATTTTGTAGAGTACTAGTGTCAGATATGGGCATTCCCAGAGGCCCTGGAAGAGACAGAGGGTGTTTCTCAGCTCATTGGGCAGATGGCAGCGTTCCTGGCACCCTACGAGCATGTGGAATACATTCTAGAGTTCCAGTGGTACATGGTGATGTTCCTAAAATCCCCTGTATTGATGCAGCCGGTCTCCAAGTACCTTCTTCTGATTGGGATTTTGACCCTTCCCCTTGGGCAGATGCCAAAGCTTCTAACATCCCTTGTTTGAGGGTTGACATTTTAGGAGTCTTCTGTGAAGGTAGAATAGGTCCCCCATCCCCTTGAGCACCAGCTAGAGAAGTTTCAGAAGACAATTTTAGTAGTGAAGAATGTTTCTGAGGCTGTGGGGCAGATGATGAAGTTACTGTAGTCCCTGAAAGAGATGTAAAAACTTCCACAGGCTCTACCATAGGTGATAAATACCCATGAAAATTTTGGGAAGATTGATAACTTCCCTCAACACCTTGAGGAGATTCAGAACGTTGTAGAGACTTTGGGTTGATGCTGAAGGATCCACCATCCCTTGAGTCAATATGCAATGTTTCAGAGGCCCTTCAGAAGAAAGGAAAAGTGCTATATCCCCTCTGGTAGGTTGAGAAGGTTTCTGAGAAGTAGGGCCAGATGATAATTGGCCCCCACCCCTTTGGCGAGAGAATAATGCTCTTGCTGTTGGTGGGGCTGATGGAGAATATTCTGCAAACTGTTCTATATTTGAGAAATATCCTAGCTGCTTCTGGGCATATGCGGATGGTCACAAAAATATTGGGGATGATGTACAAAGCTCTACAACCTCTATAGTAGTTGGGAGAAGAAAAAGAGTGTCACTGGCTGATACAGAAATCTTCAGAGGCTCTCTTGTAGTTAGCCATGAGATTTGAGGTCCTGAGTTCTATAGAAAAAGTTTCCTGAGCACCTGGAACAGGTGGTGGATGTTCTATATCTTATGAAAAAGATAAGGATTTTTCAGTTCCCTGTCCAGAATGGGAAGGTACCAAAACATCTTTGACAAATGGTTAATGTGGTATATGACCTTGTGTAGATAGAGAAGGTGTCTTTGCCTCCAGAGAGCCCCTTGTTCCCTTGAGAATGATTTGAACTCCACATCAGGCACTAGGAAAAGTGTAAATCCTCCTGCTTCTGAAAGAAGATGACTGAGGCCCTCTTGTCAGAAACACAGTTTGGAGGAGTCTTGGATGGAGCAGGAATGTTTGAGGGATCTACAGACAATCAAGGGTACCGTTTCTCAGAGGCAGAACGTCTCATACTATGTTGCGGAAACAGAAATTTTCAAGAGAATTGTGGGTTGTTCTACATTCCAATGAATATTGGAAAAGTAAATGTTCAGTAGGCAATTTGAGGATTAGAGAAGGCCTGAGCATTTCCTTATCCAACTTTCCTTGGAATGTAGAACAACCCACAAGTGTCTTGGAATATTCTGTTTCCCCAACATTGTATGAGACTTTCTGCCCCTGAGGATGGTATCTCTGTTTGACTGGGGATCCTCAAACATTAGCTAAGCCCACCTTGGCTCCCAACCCCCAATGTTTTTTGAAGGGTGTCAGTGTCCAAGCAACGCCAAGCTGTAAGCTCCTCTCAGTTTCCTGGTCTTTGAAAAGGTCCAAATGCTGCCAGGCACCTGGCCAATCTGCCTGCCCCTCTTAATAGTCCTTACTAACTCACTAAAGGAAACAAACCCATTACATATCCTCCTCTTTGTTTAATAATATTTTTCTCTGATATTAATATATTTACAATAAAAATAATTATAAAAATTACAATACAATATAAATAAATTGCTTATGTAATACATAAACAATAACCATAAATCTCTATCAGTTTACATAAATAGTATTTACATCTTTTAACAATCAAAATACATTAAATTAAAGCAAGATATAAACATAATTTTAAATTCCTACCAATATACAAAATAACCTTAAATTTGTATAATATACAAAATAATCCTAAATTTAGGCTAGGTGTGGTGGCATATGCCTTTAATCTGAGCACTCGGGAGGCAGAGGCAGGTGGATCTCTGTGAGTTCAAGGACAGCCTCGTCTACAGAATGAGTTCCTTGATAGCCAGGGCTACACAGAGAAATCCTGTCTTGAAAAACCAAAATATATATATATACATATATCGTAATTTAACCTTAAATACCCATCAATATACATAAAATAATCTTAAATTTCTATTAATATATACAAAATAATCTTAAATTTCTATCAATGTCTATCAATATAAACAAATAACTATAATTTCTATTAATATATTTAAAAATCACCTTAAATTTTAATTATTTTAATAATAGTGGAAGAGAAAAAGAATACAGAGAAAAGAAGAAAGTGTTTCCTAAATCCAACTCTTATTATAATTTTTTCCTGACCATTATTAATGTAACCCTTATTTTACTTTTTCCCTGACCATTCCAATAACAAATTATAACCATTAATTCTAGATGACAACAAGTATAACTCATAACATATTACATAATAAAAACTTTCCATCCCACCTCTTGGGAATGGAGGTGTAAATATTTTTTGGGTACCCTTTTAAAAATTGAGATATTAGCCAATTCCTGGGAAAGCTAGCTTTTGTTGTCCAGTCTCTACATGATCGATCATTTTGGGCTAGCCCTTTTGAAATCAATTTCTATGCCAATTTTGAGAAAAATAGTGATTGAAGAAGTCTGTTAGGTTGAATCACCTGGCCTATTTGTTCTTGCTTTATTGTTATCCGGTCTTTTGCTCCGAAAATAAATTTCTGGTCTAAGTTTGAGCCGGTGAAGGCATATCAATTTTGTGATTCCATTTGAAGCATAATCTCCATTCATGCTGGATGAAAATTGGAATATCATAAACACCAGATAGTCAATAAGATACACTTACCATGTGAAGACATTCATGTCTCAGCTAATAGGTTTTCCCTGGTCGGATCTAATCTTTATAAATTTTGTTGGTAACCACATTTTTTTTCATTCCCTGTAGACACATATGCATAACCACATCCCCATCTTAAAACTATTGCAGGTTTGCATTCTAAAGTCAAAATATCCTTATAGTATATTGGTTAATTTAGTTCCTCAGTTTTTTCTATAACCCAGTGTCTCCCAGCTACAGTGGTCCCTTCTTCACCAACGGTGCTTAGCTAACTTTTTTGAGAAAGAGTTTATTTCATGTAGCCCAGGCTGGCCTGGAATTTCCATGGTAACTGAGGGTAGTCTCCCAAGTGCTGGGATTACATTATGTACTTTTGTTGTTGTTGTTGTTGTTGTTGTTGTTGTTGTTGTTGTTGTTGTTAGGGCCCCATGTAGCCTAGGATGGCCTTGAACTCTCTATGGCCAGGTTGATCTCAAACTCATAATTCTTCTGATTCTACCTCACAGCTATTGGGATTACAGGCATATGCCACTGTGCCAAGTTGCTTAATAGTATTTCCCTTTCCAAGTAGTGTTCTTTGTTTAAGAGCTTACAAGATACTATGGCCCACAGGTAACATGGCTGGGAAACTGAGTTTCTTCTTTCACAATTCTGTCCTGTCCTTCAGGTCAGAGGGAAAGCAGAACCACACCAGAGAATCTTCCTGGTTTCCAACTTGCTGTTCTACAGGTGAGGTCTGTCTCGTCAAATGTGTAGAAATCTCAAAGTCAGGTCTTCATGCTAAAGGCTGAGTCTCAGGGTAGTAGAAGTTGGCCAATGGAGAGTGACATGGGTGTCACTGTGATAGACAGGTGCTCAATTTTTCAGGATGGCTCCGGTTTCAGTGATTCTCTTACTGTAAGATTAGTTTGCTGGAGTCTGGTGTGGTTTATGGGTAGGGTGTTGTTCTGTTTTGTCTTGGTTTGCTTGTTTGTTTTTAAAGACAGGGTTTCTCTGTGTAGCTCTGGTTACCCTGGATCTATGTAGACCAAGCTGACCTTGCACTCAGAGGTGCACCTGCCTCTGCCTCCTGAGTTCTAGGATTAAAGGTGTGTGCCTCCACCACACAGCTGGTTTGGTGTTTTGTTTTTAATTCATATAATAGCAACTAGTCTTGGCCAATAGTGGACTGACACTTCTGTTAGTTCCATAACAAAGTTTTTGTTTTGTCTTGGGTACTGGGTACCCTGGGCCTTGTAGGCCAGTTCTCTCTCAGTTACCTGTATCTCCAGACCGTTTTCATTTCAAGTCTGATCTTAGTGAGTTGCCCAGGCTGGCAATGGAATTAGAATCTCCTGGCAGCAGTCTTCCTGTGTATCAGCCCTGGCAATGAAAACTCCTGTTCAATGGAATGTATCTTTTGGACAAACTAGAAAAAGTATTTATTTCTCTAGAGGTGAATTTATGGGACTAATCCTAATTCAGGGAACAAAAGGAAAGGTAGAAGGTTGTAAGGACATCTAGTAAGTGAAAAATTCACTCTTGCCTTTTAATTCCAATTTTGGTTCTTGAGATTTTTTTGAGGCTATTTTCACTGAAAGTTCCCCATGAACCACGTAATGGCTCCTAGGTAGTTTGAAATATATTTATTTCTACAATCCTGCAAGGAATCAAAATTTAAGGGCCTGGTGAAAAAAGCCCATAACCCCAGCTACTCAGAGACTGAGGCAAGAAGGATCACAAGTTCAAAGCCAACCTGGGCCATAGAGTGAGTTTCATGCCTTACTAAAACCCTGTCTGAAAAATGAGAATTTGCCAGGTATGGTAGCAGGTACCCACAGTCCCAGGATTTGAGAAATTAAATAATAGGATCACAAGTTTGTGTTACCCAGCGTGTTCCAGGCCAGGTTGGCTAGAGGCTTTGTCTCAGGTTAAAGAACAGATAAGCCAGGTCTATGTAGGGATACAGGTCCATGGCAAGTATGCTTGCCTGCCATATGCTAGGCCCTCAGTGATAACAATCCCTAAAACAAGAAAATAAAAGGAATTAAGGTCTAATAATGAAACCAATTTCTTTTTATGTAAATTTTAAAAAATTTAAGTTAAAAGTGGGGTGGGGGTGTCCTAGAATGTACCTGAGGTGGTAGAGTGCATTTGTGCCCAGCATGCACTAAGCCCTGGGTTCAGGTCAATCTCCTACATTTCACAGAACCAGATACATTTGGACCAGAAGTTTAAAGGTGTCCTTGCCCACATATCAAGGTCAAGGTTTATGTCACAACACAGATAAAATGGGAAGGGAAGAGAGGTTTTTTGTTGTTGTTGTTGCTGTTTGTGTTTTTTTAAGGTATCAGGAGCCCAGGATAGTGACACATACCCATGATCCCAGCATTTAGGAGGGAGAAGCAGGATGATTAGAGGCTCAAGGTCAGACGGAGATACCTGAGACTCTCAAAATCAACAAAACAAAGAAAATGGTGACTTAGGCTGTAAGCAACAACACTGAAAAAAACAGCAGCCTCTCATAGCACCTCACACATATAGAGATAACCTATCAGAAAATGCAAGAGACCTATAAATATGTGGCTCCGTGTTGAGTCCTGTTAAGAAACACATTCATAACCAGGTGTAGGGGTACACACCCGTCATCCTAGCACATGACAGATCGAAGCAAGAGAGGATCAGGAGTTCAAGATCATCCTAGACCACCTAGCAAGTTTTGAGGCTGGCTTGAGCTATATGAAACCCTATCTCAAAAACAAGACAAAAAACCCAGCTTCTATGAGACAGTGAAGAATCTTAATCTGGTTGGGCAGCATTAAAGATTTTTTTTTCTGAGACAGGTTCTCACTTGTAGCCCTGGCTGGTTTAGAACTCACTTTTTGACCAGGCTGGCCTCAAACTCAAAGAGATCTGTCTGCCTCTGCTTCTGAGTGCTGGGATTAAAAGCATGCAACACTATGCTCTAAAGTATTAAAGAACTTTAAACAGTGAGGAATATATTAGGTCTGATGACTCTGTATTTATACACACATACACACAAAACTTTTATGAGCACAGACTTATATGCAGCAGAACATCCATAATTTTTTAAATTAAAGTTAAAAATAGCTATTGAAAAGTTTCACATCCCTAGAGGTAATAAGATCACTGCTTCCCTAGTAACTGATTTTTGATACAATAGTCCAATCTCCCAAAAGTTTCTCAAATATGACACTGTCATCATAAAGCACTGAAATATTCTAGAGTTATTTAGGGAACAACAAAGTCCGCATCACACAGAACGTGTAAAATCTTAGTTTGGGCTGGGCTTGGTGGCATACATCTGCACTTGGGAAACAGAGCAGGCAGATCTCTGTGAATTCAAGGCCAGTCTGGTCTACATAGCCAACAGGGGTTAGTGAGCCTCTGTGTCAAAAATAAGTTTTTTTTTTTTTTTTTGGTTTGGAAGTTAAGTCATCATACAATAAGGAGAAGTTGATTTTTTTCAACTAAACTTTAATCATTGGAAACACCCTTACTAGTCAGTTTTGTCATAACACACAAATCTGTTCTCTGCTGCAGACATTCCACCAACAGAGGCAGATGGGATTAGCCAGTAGAGACGGATGGAGCATCTCCAGATGGAAATCCCTCTTCCAGGTCTGATATGTGCATAATGCTCAAGGATGGACTGCAGTGTCTAGTGACCTTAGGGGTAGGGGCTTGGAAAATGTTTCCTGGTTTCTTTCTACAGCTTGTTCTCTTGAACTTTATATCTTTCTCTCCAAACATTTAAACGTTTAAAAAAATAGTGTGTGTGTGTGTGTGTGTGTGTGTGTGTGTGTGTGTGTGTGTGTATGAGAGTATACCACTTGCATATGGGTGCCTAATGCACATGCCCTCGGAGGCCAAGAGAGAGTGTGTGATCCCCTAGAGACAGAGTTATAGGCAGTGTGTCAGCTGACTGACGTAGATGCTGGAAAACCCAACTTGAGCCTTCTTGAAGAGCACAAAGCACATTTAACAGGCTATCTCTCCAGCCCCTTGAATTTTTATTAATTTTGTGTATATGCCTGTGGGGGGATCAGAGGACAACATTGTGGGAGTCAGTTCTTTGCAACATGTCAGTCCTGGGATCCAACTCAGTTCACTAGGCTTGGTGGCAAGTGCCTTTACCCTCTAAGCCATCTTGCTGGCTCTTTCTTACATTAACACACAAGAAAGCTTCAGGAAGATAATCATCTCTCCCCCTTACATAGGGCTTCAGGAAGATAATCGTCTCTCCCCCTTATGTACTGCCTTTCATGTCCTAGTTTGAAATTGAAGTTTAAAAAAAAAATCCTTGGCCTCATGCTTGGAGGGAGGGAGACTAGATAACATATTTATCCTGGTTCATTTCTGGATTTAACTTTTTTACCTGTAGACGTTGCTGTCCTGTTGCCAGTGTTCATAAGCAGCAACTGTTCCTCATCCTAATTATATGTCTTTTACTTATTGTTTGTTCTACATCCAGCTGCTATAAAATGTTTTTATTTTCTTTTGACCAAACAGTAGGTAGAATAAATTTCCATCTTATTAAAGTATGTAGACTAACAGAGGGAAAAAAACATCATTAAAAAACCCTTTTATGGCTACTGCAACTCTTGCTGTAACAGGTTCTAGAATAGTGGGATGAGCAAGGTGAGTTACAGCCTCCTAAATCACCAGTAAATACTGTCATCCGACTGCTGTAAATGGTGTGTGTGTCAACAGATGCTGATTTACTGTTTTCTATCTTCTGCTTTTATTTAATTTACCACAGTGTGTCCTGACTGTTTAAATAACAAAATTATACTAAATCAAAAGGAATTTTTTCAGACAGGGTTTCTCTGTGTAATAGCCTGCCTGTCCTGGAATCACTTTGCAGACCAGGCTGGCCTTGAACTCACAGAGATCTGCCCACCTCTGCCTCCCGAGTGCTGGGATTAAAGACGTGTGCCACCACGCCTGGCCAGAAGGAATTATAAAGTGGTGCTAGGGCTTGAGACTAGGGTATCACAAATGACAGGTGACAGATCTATCACTGACCATATGCCAGACCTTAAATCAATGTGAATGTACTTGACTACATTAAATCCCTAGACTTAGTGTGCATGCAGATGAAGCCCTGTTTGCAGAGTGCCTGCCTACCACTCACAAAGGACTGTGTTGATCCCCAGTACTGCATAAACTGGGTGCAATGGCTCATACTTATACTCAGTATTTGGGAGGTGGAGGCAGGAGGATCTGAAGTTTGACAACAGCCATGGCTTCACAGTGAGTTTAAGGCAAGCCTTTTAAAAAATGAGGAAAAAATACATAGTATGTAGCAAAGTAACCCGTAGAAGTGGAAAAGTGGACAAGAGAAACAATTTTATTTTTGGCCTCTTTTTATTTTAGCAATTTGGGGCTTGCACTCTACTTTCATATGACTAACCAATTGTTACCAATGATCCCTGTGTTGAAATTTATTCTAGAACATCATTGAATTAGAAGACTATGGTCCTTCAGTCCCCAACACAGATCCTATAAAGAGGGAAACATCTCTTGTTAGATACAAATTGAACAAGTTGAAAAAAAAAGGAAAAAAATAAAACCAAAAAGCCTTAACAATCTTTATCAATCTGGACAGAAAGTAGTATGAGGTTTGTTAATCCAAACCTGTAACCATCACACCGTCCTTCTCTGTGACACTGTTATGTTTCCATAGTTCGGGTTGGCCTTTAAATTCATATGTAGTCAAGGCTGGCCTTGAACTCCTTGATCTTCCTGCCTCTACCTGGCAAGTATTGTAATCACAGGTATAATACCTGCCCCAGCAATATGTTTTAAAGGGCAAATCTTTAATTCCCACCTCTAATAAACACACACACACTAATATTCGCAACCTGATTATTAAAAGTTTTCACAAACTCTGTGTGTAAAGGTTTACCCTTAGACAATAGTGAACAAGGAGGGGGTTTCATAGAAATAAAATGGTACAAGGCAGACTGGTCCCAGTATCAGAAGCAAGAGCATTCTTCTGCTGTGAATACGTGACAACGTTATTAAAAAAAATCAATGGGAATGAGGGGAGCATCTCTAACAGGAGTAGGGTATTGCAAACACTAGTTGGAGCATGCATGGCTGTGCTCAGAACAGGCACAAACAAAGAAGTCTTATGTACTATGACAAACAGTGGGGTTTGGGGTGCACTCGAATCAACTGGATCATACAACTTCTCTCCATCCAGGTTTCCTGCAGATGTGGGGCTGAGATGTGGTCTAGGTGGACTAAAGAAAAAGAGCAAGAGCCTTTTCAGCCATTATTTGCCCAGATCCCAAACCCTCTCTACAGGGAGGGAGGCTGGAGAACTGAATTTGTGTTGATCCAATACTATAGTTTGTATCCTGGTTACCCTTCCCAATCTCCCATCAATTATCCCCCTTTCCCCACTCAGAAGAACACAAAACTTTTTAGTTCCTTGTAACAAGAATAATTTCAAAAAAGTCTGAACAGTCACTAAGTTGGCTAATCTTTCAGTAATAGACTCCCCTTTGCCTCACCCTCCCTCAGCCCTGTATGATTACTACATCCTCATTATCTTCCTCCTCCTCCTCCTCCTCTTCATCCTCCTCCTCTTCCTCTTCATCTAAAGAAACTACCACCTCTGCTGGCTTAGGCAATCGAGAGTCCAACCAGTCCAGCCCTTGCCTAATGCTGAGTCTTCATGCCTGACTCAGTTTATCTGCTTCCTGTAGCTGCTGGTGGGCTTCCCAGCACCTCTCCAAAGGTCGTATATCTGATGGGGGTGGTGGGGCTGGCAGGGGTGGTGTCTTGGCCCAATTCTTTCAAGGAACAAGTGGATGGTGTGGGAATGGCCGGATCTTAAAAACTAGGGATACCAAGTACTGCATTGTCCCGAAACCATTTCAGTTGTCCATGCTTCAAGGCACATCGTGTGTCACACCAAACCATTGAATGATCCCAGGGCATGGTAAACCAGTGATCTGTTCTAATTTATGGTAATCTTCTTGTTGTGCCCATTGGCCCTGCAGAAAAAAAGGATTTGAGGATGGCCAACTTTTCTTTGGTTTTACATTTAATCTTTCGCTGGTGTTGCATATCTGGGGAAAGGTGTTCTGTGGGTCCAACCCTACTTGCTACTGAGTTACTCTGTAGCCTTTGGGGCCAGGGTGGCTCTACTTGTGGAGACGGTGCCTGCTCACTAGGTAAGAATGACTGTAGGATATAGCCCAAAGGCTGGAGCGGTTTAGAGGTGGCAGTGGTTCCATTAGCCAATACCCTAGAAAGAGGGAGAAGAGATGGAGGAAGATGGAGGTGTCCCATGAGGTACAGATTCTTCTTTTTCCTTTTGACTGCTGTCAAGTATTGAGATCGATAGGGGCTGATCCAGCTGATAGGCAGCTGTGGGGTGATACCAGGAAGTAATCCCTCCACCACTGGACTGCTTAGGACTCCTGCCTGTCTGCTCTGCAGAGAGGCCACTGATCTGAAGATCCTGACAAGAATCTGATTGGTGGGGGGATGCTTTGTTGCCTGTCCTCAGAGGTTCCCTCACTTTCTGATGATTCAATGACAGCTGTGGTACCTGAAAGGGCCCCTCAGGCTCAACCTTCAATCCTTTCATCTGAGTGAACTCACTCAGTGCCTGAGGACACAGTCCAAGAGCCACTTGCTGTGGATCAGGCACTGGAGGTGTCTGCTGTGGGTGGCTGCACTGTGTGATGCATAAAGGAGAGAGAAGACACTTGAAATGGAGCTGAACTCGGTGGTACACCACTGGGGCTTGTGTCTCTTCTATCTCTTCAAATGACCAGCTAATGCCACAGTGGAGGCATTGGGCCATGAACCAGGAATTTACCTTCTCTGTCTGCAGTCCTGCAGGCAGAGGAGAGCAATATCTGCCATGCTTGGGTAGGGGAAGTAGCTGAAGGCTTGTAGCAGGTGCTCATTTCCATCCAGCTCACTGGTTTGGGCTGCTTGAGTCCACACAAGCTGTACCTACTCAGAGACTGCTGAGAGTCAGATTAGCCCTGCTGCCGAGCTACTGAGACTGCTAGCATCTTTGTTAGGAGGCATGGTGTGCTCTGACTTGTGCCCTTCAGAGAGAGCTGTGGGAAAAGAAACGGCTCCATCACCATTTAATTTTTACCAAATTGCTGAATACCAAACAATTTTCTATTTGCATCCAGTTGTATTGTTCCTAAAATTCTTAAATCATATCTCAGTTTTCACAATCTTGTCAAGTCATCAGAACCTGCTGTAATTCTTGGTTCTTTGTATGCAACACAAAATCCATAAAAGTTGGGATAAAAATGACCCTAAGTCACATGACAAAAATCTGTTTTAAAAGGCTAAGGAAAAAAGTTACCCTCCTACAACCTTTACCTTTCCAACTTCAGCTTGCTCCTGAAAGCTACCACTCAACTCTCACCTTTAAGTTCATGGGACAGTACTCAGACTGAATGCAAAAACATTGACCTCATGCAGTAATAGATTACTCTTTAGCACCTAACAATCTCAGATTACTTCCAGAACATGGAGACAGGGAAACAACCTATCAAGTCAGGCACTGGAGTGTATACCTACAATACCAGCACTTGGGAGGTAGTAGACCAGGAGTTCAAGGACAGCCTGACCTACATAAAACCCTATCTCAAAACATAAAAAATGCCAACGATAACAACAAAAAACAGGGTGTGAGTACTCTGTCCAGCCCTATGCTCCACCCCCTTCCTTTCTTGGCAATGGAGTGAGTTCTGGGAACAGGAGATTGTGTCTACGGTGCGTTAAAGCCCTAAAGTCTAGACAGATTTTTCCCATCCCAGTAGGACGACTTAGAGGCCAGGACTTTGTCCCTGACAGGGATAAAATAACCTTACTCCCCTTGGGTGGAGTCTTATGGAAAGGGGAATTTCCTCCCTTAAGTCACCTTAACAAAGGTTATGCCTTCCCTGAGTCCTTGTCACCTCTCACAGAGAGAGATGTCAGTACTAGAAATGGGGGACAGAGGCCATTAGTGTCAGCCACCAGAAAATACTTCTCTGCTTGCCAAGCTTCTCTTGTAGGTCTGATCCAAATACAGCCACTTGCACATCATAACGGTTCTGGCGCTGGATTTATGTGAATGAATAAAGACAGGTTAGATAAGAAATTCCCCTCTGGGGGGAGCCAAGATGGCGGTGAACTGCACAGACGCATTTTGAATGTGGGAGAGAAGAGCCATAGAAAATACAAAGTTGTTGGACACTGTGCAAAAACCGGAGGGTCTGGTCCCTCTGGGAACACTCACAGCTCCCAAGGGACTGTTAAAAGTCTCAGGGCAAGGCTCTCCCCCCATCTCTCACAGACACGGAAGCTACTAAATCTGGGATTCGGGAACTCCCATTTGGAGAGGCACTTGGTAAGATCGATCCCAACACACAGCAGGCAGAATCAAAGGCCACATGGCGATCGCCCACTAGCCTACTGGGCTTCCCACACCTCAGGAGGACCTTATAACTACTTAGGAAACTTTGCAGAATAGTTGAAGTCTTAACAAGGAAGAAACAGGGCGCTCGGCGGGTGATCCGCAGCTGCTTGAGCCGGAGCGGGAGGCCGGCGGGCAGAGCAGTCCGGGTGGGAAGCAGGCACAGGCGGGCGGGGCTAAAGCCCGGCACACCCATGGCAAAGCAGCTAGGGAAGGAGGCCGGCTCAGGCAGCGGGAGGGGCCGAAGCTCCGTCCACCCACTGCGGAGCAGATAGGGAGGGAAGCGGCCAGGCCTGTGGCAGAGAAGCATAGTGGGTAACCAGAAGCCAGGGGACCATAGCTGTATTCTGGTAAACCCAGACATATTAGGTGTGGAGCTGGGCAGTGTCAGCCTCTGTGACGACAAGCAAAGCCCACAAAATCTGTGCCTGGGCAAACAGGTCCATACCATCAGAACCATTACAGGCTGATCACTCAGTGTGCAACATAGAGAAATCTGAACTGGGAGCAGTGAAACAATCCCAGACCATTACTCACTACCTGGAAATAGGCTGCACCAGCTCACAGTGCTTCAGACTATTAAAACCACAGTGACCCTGAGATCCCCCTGTAAGCAACGACAGATAGACAAGCAATTCGACTCCTTCACCAAAGCATCCCTTGTGGATCCAAGCACAGAAAACGACAAGAACAGACAGCTAAACACACCCTCATGGCCAAAGGTCCAAGAAAAAATAGAAATCAAGGAAATATGACTCCAACAAAGCAGAATTATCCTAGCTCATCCAATTCGAATGACCTCACACCAACAGTAACACATGAAAATGATGACAATTCTGCATTATGGAAAGTGATAGAGTCCCTTCAAGAAGAACTTAAATCTATGAAGGAATTCAAAGAAGCCACCATTTTACAAGCCAAAACAATGAACAACACCATTAAAGAACTCCAAGCCAAGGTGACAGAGCTTGAACAGGAAAAGGACAAAGCAATGAAAGATTTTCAGACAAAAACAAGCAAGCTGGAGAAGGAAAAGTACAAAACGAACAATACCATACAAGACATGAAAATAGAAATAGAAACAATAAAGAAAACACAGTCAGAGGTAAAATAGGAAGTGGAGAACCAAGGGAAGAGAACAGGAACTATGGATGTGAATATCAAAAATAGGATGCAAGAGATGGAAGACAGGATCTCAGGCATGGAAGATTCGATGGAAGAAATCAGTACAACATCCAAAGAAAATGAGAAGGCTAAAAAATCTCTCACCCACAACATCCAAGAAATCAAGGACTCAATGAAAAGACGGAACCTAAGAATCATAGGCATAGAGGAAAGAGAAGACTCCTGACTCCATGGTCCAGGAAATATCTTCAACAAAATCGTAGAAGAAAACTTCCCAAACCTGAAAAAAGAGATGCCAATAAAAATCCTAGAGGCTTACAGAACACCGAACAGATTAGATAAGAAAAGAAACTCCTCTCGCCACATAATAATTGAAACACCAAATGTACAGAACAAAGAAAGAATATTAAAAGCTGTAAGAGAAAAAGGTCAAGTCACATACAATGGCAGACCCATCAGAATTACACCTGACTTCTCCTCAGAAACTTTAAAAGCTAGAAGGGCCTGGACAGATATCCTACAAGTCCTGAGAGATCATAGGTGCCCAGCCAGTCTACTATACCCAGCAAAACTCTCTATCAACATAGATGGAGAAAACAAGATATTCCATGACAAAATCAAATTTAAACAATATCTCCCCACAAACCCAGCCCTACAGAAAATCCTAGAAGGAAAATTCCATCCCAGAGAAGAAAACTTCACCCAAGAAAACAAAGGGAATAGAAAACCCCTCAGCAACTAAACCAAAAGAGGCACAGGACCATCACCTATACCAAACTAATGGGAAACAACAACCCCAGGTCACTAATATCCATCAACATCAATGGACTCAACTCCCCAATAAAAAGGCACAGGTTTACAGAGTGGATCCGCAAGCAAGACCCGTCCTTTTTCTGCATAGAAGAAACACATCTCACTACCAAAGATAGACACTACCTCAGAGTAAAGGGCTGGGAAAAGGTATTCCAAGCAAATGGACCCAGGAAGCAAGCTGGAGTAGCCATCCTAATATCAAACAAAACAGACTTCCAACTGAAGTTAATGAAAAAAGACAAAGAAGGGCATTATATACTCATTAAAGGGAATATTCATCACGAGGAAATCTCAATACTGAACATCTATGCCCCAAACACAAAGGCACCTACTTTTGTAAAAGAAACACTTTTAAATCTTAAATCGCACGTCGATCACAACACATTAGTAGCGGGAGACTTCAACACCCCACTCACAACAATGGACAGATCATCAAGACTGAGGCCAAACAGAGAAATATTGAGTCTAACAGAGATCATGAAACAAATGGACCTAACAGATATCTACAGAACGTTTCACCCAAACACAAAGGAATACACCTTTTTCTCAGCACCCCACGGAACCTTCTCCAAAATCGACCATATAGTTGGACACAAAGATAGTCTCAATAGATACAAGAAAATTGAAATAACACCTTGTATCTTATCAGACCACCACAGAATACAGCTGGTCTTCAACAGCAAAAGAATCAACAGAAAGCCTACACACACATGGAAATTGAACAGCTCCTTACTGGATGAACACTGGGTCAGGGAAGAAATAAAGAAGGAAATCAAAGACTTCTTAAAATCCAATGACAATGAAGACACAACATACCCAAACCTATGGGATACAATGAAAGCTGTGCTATGAGGAAAGTTCATAGCACTAAGTGCATTCAAAAAGAAAATTGTGACAGCTCATATTAGTGAATTAACAGCTAAGCTGGGTGAATTGGAAAAAAAAAAAAGAAGCAAACACGCCCAAGAGGAGCAGAAGGCAGGAAATCATCAAACTTAGGGCTGAAATCAACAACTTAGAATCAAAAAGAACTACACAAAGAATCAGTGAAACCAAGAGTTGGTTCTTCGAGAAAATCAACAAAATAGACAGACCCCTAGCCAAATTAACTAAAAGGCAAAGGGAAAGAACACAAATCAACAAAATCAGAAATGAAAAGGGAGAAATAACAACAGACATTGAGGAGATCCAGAAAATATTTGGGTCCTACTTTAAAAATCTATACTCCACCAAATTTGAAAACCTAAGCGAAATGGACAATTTCCTCGATAAATTCCACCTACCAAAATTAAATAAAAATCAGATTAACAGCTTAAACAGCCCAATAACCCCTAAGGAAATAGAAACAGTCATTAATAATCTCCCAACCAAAAAAAGCCCGGGACCAGATGGCTTTAGCACGGAATTCTACCGGACCTTCAAAGAGGAACTAACACCATTACTCTCCAAACTCTTCCACCACATAGAAACAGAAAGAACACTGCCAAACTCATTCTATGAGGCCACTGTCATTCTGATTCCTAAACCACACAAAGACCCAACAAAGAAAGAGAACTTCAGACCAATCTCCCTCATGAACATAGATGCAAAGATACTTAATAAAATACTAGCAAACCGAATTCAAGAGCACATCAAAAATATCATACATCATGATCAAGTAGGCTTCATCCCAGGAATGCAGGGATGGTTCAATGTACGAAGGTCTATCAATGTAATTCACCATATAAATAAAATGAAAGAAAAAAACCACATGATAATCTCGCTAGATGCAGAAAAAGCATTTGACAAAATCCAACACCCCTTCATGCTAAAAGTTCTGGAGAGAACGGGCATACAAGGACCATACCTAGAAATAATAAAGGCAATATACAGCAAGCCAGTGGCCAACATCAAATTAAATGGAGAGAAACTTGAAGCATTTCCTCTAAACTCAGGGACAAGGCAAGAATGTCCACTTTCACCATATCTCTTCAATATAGTACTTGAAATTCTTGCTAGAGCAATAAGACAACTAAAGGAAATCAAAGGGATAAACATTGGAAATGAAGAATTCAAATTATCACTATTCGCAGATGATATGTTAGTATACATAAGCGACCCCAAAAACTCCACCAAAGAACTCTTACAGCTGATAAACAACTTCAGCAAGGTGGCTGGATACAAAATTAACTCAAAAAAAAATCAGAAGCCCTTCTTTATACAACAAACAAGCATACCGAGAAAGAAATAGGGGAAACAACCCCCTTCACAATAGCCATAAACAATATAAAATACCTGGGGGTAACTCTAATCAAGCAGGTAAAGGACCTATACAACAAGAACTTCAAGCCCCTGAAGAAAGAAATGGAAGAGGCATTTAGAAGATGGAAAGATCTCCCATGCTCATGGATAGGTAGGATCAACATAATAAAAATGTCTATTCTACCAAAAGATATATATATATTCAATGCAATTCCTATCAAAATACAAACACAATTCTTTATAGACCTGGAAAAAGCTATACTCAACTTCATATGGAACAACAAAAAGCCCAGAATAGCTAAATCAATCCTGTACAATAAAAAAGCATCTGGAGATATCACCATCCCAGATTTCAAGCTGTACTACAGAGCAATAGTAATAAAAACAGCATGGCACTGGTATATATACAGACCAGTGGATCAATGGAATTGAATTGAAGACCCAAACATGGACCCACACACCTATGGCCAACTAATCTTTGACAAAGAAGCCAAAACCACACAATGGAAGAAGGACAGCATCTTCAACAAATGGTGCTGGTCCAACTGGATGTCCACTTGCAAAAGAATGAAATTAGACCCATACCTATCACCTTG
>CAJQZJ010027564.1:22031-33698 GCA_907164525.1 Lophiomys imhausi | reverse complement strand
TCTGTCAGAGAAACAGGACCAAAAGGCTGAAGACTGATGCTGGAATGTATGGAGAGAAAATGGGAACTGTCCAGGTAGTCACTGGTTTGTCATTTCTTAGTATTGGAAGCTGCAGGCCCTGCACTTCCTATATAATCAGATATATTTATCCTTCTCAGCTCTCTGAGGTGGTTGAAGAATAGACAGCTTGAGTCTCATAGCTAAATTTTGAGTTGTTTAGGAATCAAGAGGGCTTTCTAGATCTAAGAAGATGGTTATAATAGTGATGCAAGTTAGTATGAAAGCTAAGTCAGTTATAGAACTTTAAACTCAGGGAGATGGTTAGAAGGTAGTAGGTTAAAGTCAGGGGCCAAATATGTATGAACTGGACATTGGGAAGGTATACTGGGCCATTTAACTCTCATAAATGTGGCATATTTAATTCTGCTGTTTTGTAAAGAATTTACTGTTATAAGAGAAAGAACCATTTGTTGGATTGAAAAGGGAAGCTGTTGGTGGGGAAGAGGGTGGAAGGGTGGGACAGGAAGGGGGAATAGGGAAGGGTTTGTGACTGAGATGTAACTTGAAGAAAAAAAATAAAGTACATATATATATATATATATATATATATATATAAAGAAATTCCCCTCAAGATGTTCCCCAAGTTTCCCATTGTTCCCACTGACCTACAAGCAGGCTCTTAGCTTCCATGAACTCTGTGCTCTGGGAGAAATTCAAGGGCATCAAACAACAGCTACTGCCTAAAGGGCATAAACTTTCCAGAATAAGCCTGGATGAAAAGTGTTGTCATTAGCCAAACTGGAAGTGGCAGGAGTGGTTAAGTTCCTAGCACTTGCACTGGGCAACTCACAACTGCCTGTAGCTCTCACTCCAGGACACCCAACACATGTACACAGACACACACAAACACACACACACACACACACACACACACACACACACACACAGAGAGAGAGAGAGAGAGAGAGAGAGAGAGAGAAATAGTGAGAGAATTTAAAACAAGAAAAAATGAATATACTTGTCCCCATCTCCTAAGTGTTATGCCTAAGCTCTGTAAAGATACATGCCATAGCCAGGGGTTTTGGTGTACGCCTTTAATCCCCAGCACTTAAGAGGCAAAGGCAAGTGGATCTCTGAGAGTTTAAGGGCAAACTGATCTACAAATTGAGTACAGGACAGACAAAGATAAACAGAGAATCCCTGTCATGAAAAGAATATGGCCAAAGTATATTTAAAGTAAAAAAAAAAAAGGAAATAAATGTCTAGGGTGTTGCCTTTGTTTAGGAGCAGTTGAGCAACACAAAATGCAGTAGACTGTAACAGAATACCTTTTATTTTGAACACTATTTATCAGTACTTAAGAAACACTATAAACTACCTAAATCCTATAATGTAAAACCTATAATCTAAAATCTGTAATCTATCTAAGATCACCCTAATACCTATTTAAAAACATGTAACACTCTTTTAACTTTCTTAAAAGGATATTAACATTCTTAGCATAGGTCTGTGCAGGGTGACTTGTTTTAAAACTCTCCCATCAGGTAGTGTCTTTTAAGCTTGAAGTCTATTTTGCACTACTTTGCCAATTCGTAAGGCTGATATATTTCCACCACCAAATTGTGGCTGGTTAATAAAGTCAGTCTGTTCCAACTGCCAAACTGAGGCAGGCTTTTTTCATCAGCTGAAACTGACCTCCATAGTCTCCTTGGCTCTGGGCAAGCCTCATGGCCAAAAGCCTCTCCAAGCAGCTTCCGAACTTAGCTTGCTTTTTTGGTGTCCTGGGGCCCCAAGACAGACACTTTCAAGGAACTCTCTCTCTCTCTATGCAGGTTTTATGCCATGCCTTTGCCTTGGGCTATTGCAGCCTAAGTTCTGTTAGTGACATATCTTGCTATGCACTTCTCCAGCATGACTTCTCAGTGGGTGAGGGCAGGAGGAAGAGAGTGCCACATGGAGCTTTCTGACTTATATATCACCTTATCTCATGATCCTCGGCAATCTTGAGGGTCCATGAGATTTCTTGAGATGTCCAGCAGTCGAGTTGCTTCTCACTGCAACTGACACAATTTGCACAGCTTGCTCAGTTTCTTAGCCACATCCCTTCACCAGGGAATATTGTCCAGTCACAACTGGACTTTGTCCACTTCAACAGGTTAAAGGAACATCAAGCCCCTCCTTATGGGCTTCAAGATGCTAATCTGAACTGCATACCAATTCACCAAATAGAACTAACTTCTATCAAATTAGACAGTTTTGGGGTGTTGGTGCTTTAATTTTGTTAAGAGTTTGGTGGTTTTTGTTATTGTAGTTACCTCCTTTTACTCCTTCTTCACAGGTTTCTTGAGTTTGGAGGGGAGGGATTTCATGGACACATCTCAAATTAGATGGGTGTTCCACAGTCTTTCACCTCTTCATTGGTGTCTGGCTGTCTGAGGCAACTATCCTTGAAAGTGTCAGACAGCCAGACACTAAGGAAGCTTCTCTAATATTGGTTGCATAAGACATTGATGCATGAATATAGCAGAATATCATTAGGAGTCATTTTGTCCATACTTTCCTTTCTTTTTTTTTTTTTAGACCAGTATTATTTGATCTTATACTAGATACCTGGAACACATAGTCTAAGGTTCTTGGTCACCCAAGCAGTGCCAGGTATGGGTCCATCTCATGTTGTGAGCCTTATGTCAAATTAGTTATTGACTGGTTAGTCCTATAAGCTTTGTGCCACTGTTACCCTAGTATATATTGCAAACAGGGCACCATTGTAGAAAATGGGTTTGTAGCTGGCTTAGTGTTTATGTTTCCCTTGGATATAGCATTCTGAATACTTTCCTGTCCCAAAGACTCTGAAATGGAGGGGTGATGGTTCTATGTAGGCACAAGTTCAACATCTCCATGTTCAGTGAGTTGTACAGATGTTTGTCTTCAGCTGTGGGGTCTAGTACTCATTTTGTGAAAAGCAAACAGCCTGGGATATTTGAGTATTCCCATTGGGCCCCCTTTGGCCACTAACTCAATTGGACGTAACCTAGTCCCCATACTGGAAGCTATATACAAATGTGTGTGTATGTTTGTGTGTATTTCTTTGGAAGTTTCAAATTTGTTAGGCTTCAATATATCCCTCACATCATCATAATTTTAGCTCTCTATCCCTGTATTCTCTTTTCAGTTTATTTATATGGGGTATTATATTGGGAGGGACGGAGGGAGGGAAGGAGAGATGGAGGGAAGGAGAGAAGAAGGGAGGGGCCAGGAGGGGAGGAGGGAGGAAACTATGTTCTAGAAGTAAATAATACTTTTTTAAGAAAAGAGTTAATAAGCTTAAAAAATATAATATAAAAATGTCAAATTATAATTTACCAAAGATATACATGCCTTACTGGCATGAAAGGAAAATCGCCTTAATTTCAGATTAGAATGTTAGACTGCAGGTGGCCACATAGATTACACAAACTTGATAGCAGCTTAAAAGTTTTTTTTTGTAGAGGTATAGGATATTTCCATGGTATGGCATTAAAAAGCAGGTAACAGGTTTAAAACACTGTAAATAAATTAAAGGTTACAGCTGTTCAACCTGGTTTTACAAACCTACACATGTTGAAAAAACTTAGAGCTAACGTAAAATACATGAAAGGCATGGTGTTAGCCAAGGCCTTTACCTCCAGCAGAGACAGGAGGATCACTATAGAGTTAGTTGTTTTATAAATTCTACAGTAACAATGAACACGGTTGTGATGGTGCACACTCTTAATCCCATCATTCAAGAAGAATACACCCTTAATCCCAAGGCACTAGAGACAGAAGCAGGCAGATCTCAGAGCTCAAGGTCAGCCTGATACAAAACAAGCTCTAAATAGAGAAAAACTTCGATTCAGGGGTGGTGGAGCACATCTTTAATTCCTTCAGTTGGGAACCACATGTCTTTGATCCCAATACTTGGAATACAGAGACAGGCACATAGGATTTGGAAGGATTTAAGTTTAAAAGCTACTTAAAAAAGGCATGCTGAAATTCAAACAAATTGTTCTTTGAGATCTCAAAACATATACACTAAAGTTTTGTTTAGCTCCAAAATATCAAAATAATTTCTTCTTTAATCTGGATTGAAAGGTAATACTTTATATATTGTCAAAAAACAAATTTGCTCCAGGAAAAATATTACCTGACCCCCCCCCCAAAAAAAAAAAAACACGGTAATTGTCCCTGAGTTAGGATTAGGGCAGGGCTTTGTTCTTATCTTTCAGGAGATTTAATGCATTCATTCAAGGAATCCAGGGACAACTGGAAAATGGAAACCTCAGCAGAAAACAAATCAGACACCAAAGAAGACGAGTGGCTCAGATGATCCAGCCTTGCAGACTTCCTCAATAGCAGTTTCCTCAAAAGTCTAAAACCAAAACAACTCAAAATCGCTAAGATCTTTCAGCTCCAAAGACTGCTCCAGTGAGAACTTCAATAAAGCCCTGAAGATCAGCTTCTGTCTATGAACTTCTTAGGACATCTAAATAGCTGAGCACAAAAGGACTGGACATCAAATGATTTTATTAACATTTTAACAATTTTTCCATTCTTATTTGGGCCCCAAACAGGTTTACTACATCCCAAATCAGCAGGAAGTCATTTTAAGAGAGCGACCGACGTCCCATCGCCAGGTGGGGAGGGTGTCCCCCCCTTTGGTTATTTGATGGATAACAGAAAATTTTGTTATTTAGGGGAAGAGACTACAAGCTGTTAAATGGTCTTGTTAAATGGGTTTTGGAGGTTAGACCCAGGGACTTCTCTCTTTTTCTTTTCTGTATCCTTCTTTCTCTCCTATGTAGGAGTGAACAGACTTCAGAAAAATGGGCCATAGACATAGTATAGGAAAGATAAAGAAAAAAGGACAGATTATTGAATATGGCCTTATACCTTTGTATATTGATACAAAATTAGTATTATATTTGGCTAAATTGGTATTGATCATTGTATATTAATGCAAAATTAAGATTGTATTGGTCTGCATTAGTATTGATCTTTGTATATTGATACAAAATTTGACCCGACCCGCGGGTCCTAGTAATTCGTGGGGGCGAGGAGGACCGCAACCTGCAAAAAGAATGGGCAAGAGAGGGAAAGGACTCAAGGAAGCAATTGCTTGTCAAGAGCCGTGTATGTGAGCGCGAAGCACCTTTTTATAATATGCTTTACAAGGGGAGGAGGTGAGAGGGGCCAGGTGGTGGGAAAGTACAGAATCTTCTTGGCCTATGCCCTGGAACATTGTGTGGTCTACCTATTTTTCTCAGAAGACATGGTATACTGCTTTGAATAAATCTGTAACTGCCAACGCGGAACTTTGCAGTTGCCAGGCAGTATGAAGCTTCAGGGGACATTGTGCAGGTGAGGAGAGGTAGGGGGTAAGGATGAGAGGCGAGGGTCTTAGCCTCTGACATCTCCCCCTTCTCTGTTTAGATGGAGAGGGTGTCTTGTGATCAATCCCAATTACGTGAATTTAGAATTTTGGAGGTCTAATCGTGGGAGGTCTAGGACAAGTTCACAACCCGAAGACATTGGTGTGAGGCGAGTCACGCAGATGGTCGAAGGCTTTAGGCTGATGATGATAGGCAACGTAGGCAACGTCAAGGGACCCTGAGGTGGGTGAGGGCCCTGTCTTAGGCTATGTAGGCTGCACCCACTCCCAGCACCACGCACTCCTTTTCGGCTGCATTGGGTGGGCCCCTGGGAAGTGGACCTACAATAATCCCATCATCGGGCTAACTCACAGCTGTCCTAATCCCTTTATGACTGCCCAAATTATCAGCCGTTTGTCAGCTTGGGGTGTAATGTTGTCATAAAGGAAGACTTCCCGATATAGAGGGCCATATCAAAGGCAGGTTTTAGTTTAGGAAAAAGGCCAATTTTTTGTTGGGGTGATCAAGAGGCAAGGCTCCCTAGTGAGAGAAGCGAGGGCAGAGCCAGGCATACCATGAACCCTTCTTGAGGGTGTGGAAGTCTAAGGGTTGGCTGTAGGGGGAGGCAGGGGGGCTGGCAGTTGGGCCAGTCTCTGGCAGAATCACTTCAGGATCTTCTTTAGTCTTTAGTTGATGGTAATGAATTTCGACCAGGTTCTTGATGGCAGAATCAACCTGGTTCTTAACAAAACTTGTGAGACGGTTAAAAGCCCAAGGGCCAAACGAGAGAAGCAAGAAAATGCCAACAAGGGGTCCTAGTAAACTAGGCAACAGGGTGGTGAGCCAAGGAGAGGTAGAGAACCAATTTTGATAACATGACTCTTGTTGTTCTCTGGCTCTTTTTCTTTCTTCTAAAGTCTTTTTGACCTTGTCCAGACGATTTTGGACAAGGCCTGTCTTATCAGAGTAAAAACAACATTCTTCTCTGAGGGCCACGCAGAGACCCCCTTCCTTAAGAAAGACAAGGTCAAGTCCTCTCCTGTTCTGTAACACTACCTCAGAAAGAGAAGCCACAGAATCCTTAAGGTCTTGTATTCCTTCCCTCAAATTATTTAAGTCTTTGTCAATGAGGGATTGGAGATGAGCATAGTGATTATTGGAATTCACCAAGGAAGCGATACCTGTGCCTGCTCTGATAAAACTGATTCCTAGTAAAACAGACAAGGTGAGGGCAGTCAGGGGTTCTCTCTTGGTTCTCAGAGAGGGTCCTCGATCTATGAAGGTGAGGAAGGATTCTGGGTCATGAATGAGAAAATGTGGGAGAATGATAACAACTACACAGTAATCTCTGGAAGATAAAAAGGCGGGAATGTGTATATGAGGGGTCAAGCCAGAAGCACAGGCGAAATATGTACTGTTGGGTGCCAGGGTGAATTGAAAGGTGTCATTAAGGATCAGTGTCTGATTGCACACTGGAATCAAGTCCCTAGGAGGGAGCATGAAGGGTCCTAGGAGGCAGAGGCCTATTCCTGAAATGGAGCTAAGGGTAAGACCTCCTTCAGGTGAAGAACTCCCAAGGAGTCTGTTACTATCATTGGTAAAGGTGGGAGGGGAGAGGATAGCTATTCCCTCGTAGAAGGGAGGAGTAGGTGAAAAGCAAATCCAGCATTCTTGATAATTAGGGTCGCTGGTGTTGTGGATAGCTTCAAGAGAAGCATTTACCAAGGAAACAATGAGGTCAGCAGAACTGAGATGGCCTTTGGGAACAGTGGGCTGAAACATGATGGTCAAAGGTATCAAGGGAGAGGATGAGGGCAAGGCACCAGGGGCGGCGACCATGGGTTTGGAGGCTTTGGGGGCTGGATTGAGAGGCTTTGAAGGTTGTTGTAAAACAGGATTGGGACCTACAGCGGCAATATTTTTATTGGGGATGGTCTTAAGCAGCTTTATTGTAAAGGTGAGCCCTGGGTCTGAGCAGCCAAGTGACCAACTAGTGCACTCTCTCAGACGCAAGCCCCATGTGAATCCTTTGGTCGTCCAATCCTTTGTCTTCCCCTTCTCAGTAAAGGAAATGAGAAGGGGGAACACCACTTATTTCCACATTGGGATTTTATAGGGTTGGGCGTGGTTGTACTTAATTTATTTTATAAATACTTAGGAAGAAATTTTCTCTGTAGGGTAATATAATCCCTGGAGGAGGTGGGCTTCCAACATGCATCCCCCATGGTCTCACAGCCCCAGGATGCACAGTAAAAGTCAGAAAGATAGCTGCATCTGTAGTTCTGGGAACGATCTCTGTGAGTGTGGCTAGGGCATACATAAAGGCCAGACGCATCGTCGGCCAAAGAGGCTCTTTTAATGTAAGAATTACAGCCGGCTAGGTGTCCATCATAATTGGGGTCTGTAGTATCAACTGGCTTATTCTGGGGCCAAAAATGAGAGGGGGGTTCCCCAGTAGGCGCTGGCTCCCAGGGCGAGGGCACAAAGGTCTACCTCTAGAGGGGGCCATGAAGGCTGGGCTCCAAGCGAGGAGCTGGAATTAACAATGTCTGCCGCTTGGTTGATTATGACGCAAGTAAAATTATAAATCTGGTATGGGGAGCATTGGGGCCATAATTTTTAACGGCCGAATTTAACTTTTCAAGATGTTTAAAACGGAGTTTTTTAAAGACTGTGGGGTTACTTGTAGAGTCTTCATTATCGCTTTCATTTTCAATTTCTGAATTGGGCTCGTCCTCAGAGGAATCGGCCTCAGTTTCAGGCCGGGGACAGGATGTTCAAGAGGGCTTGTGAGAGGAACGAGAAGAGGAAGCAGGCACAAGGTGGGAAGGGGGGGTGCGACAGGCATAGAGGAGGGGGGACGCCGAGCACCGGACCAAGTGGCTGGTGGAAGCGGTGGAGTCTGTCGGCACTCGGAATCAGAAGCTGCGGGTGTCTGTGAGGGAGGGACCTGTGATCGGGTGACCGGAAAGGCTAGGTTGAGGGAATCTGGAGGAGGGGCAGAGGAAGAACAAAGGACCGAGAGATGCGAAACTTGTTTTTGGAGGCGAAGGATGTCCGTCAGTTCACGAACCTGAGAAGCAAGGCAGTCTCACATATTGGAAAGAGAGTTAGGCAAGGTGATCGGGAAGGTTGGAAAGGCAGAAGGCGCCGTGAGAGGAGGCCAGTCAGAATGGTGATTGCGGGCTGCTTCATCCTCAAGGGTGGCGGCGTCACCAGGGTCCAAAGGCTCTGGGTCGGGCAGAGCGGCCAGAACTGTCGGCTGAGAGGGTGGCAGAAGAGAAGAAAAATGATGTTTAATAGGAAGGCAGGGAGGACAGAGGGAAGCAGATTTTTGAAGGACAGGGTTGCAAAGGTGAGTGGAGGAGGGAATCTGTGGATCGGAGACAGCTGGAGAATCAAAAGGAGGAGGCTGAGGAATCGGGGAGGAGACTCAAGAGAAGGCAAATCTGGATAAAGGCGAGGTGGATCAGAAGGAGGGGAGTCCTATTCAAGAGGGATGTCTATAAGAGTGAAAGGAACGGAGGCCTGAGACAGAGACCGAGAGGGTTGACGAGATGGGCAGGTAGAACTAGGCCGAGACTGTGACAAACAGTACTCAGCAACAGACAAAAGCTGTTGTTTGCCTATATCTTTGTCTGCATCTTCAATAATGTCCCTAATAATACCCCAGAAAGAGAAAATTGTCGCGGGAAGAGGAGTATTGTCTTCATTTTTAATTATTTCATTTAATTCATGACCTACCTTTTGCCACTTTTTTGGATGGATGGTAGGACCATCTATTATAAACCACGGAGAGTTTTTATCAATAAACACAAAGAAATTTATAAGATCCTTCTTTTTAACCCTTATTCCTCTCTCACTGAGTGTATGTTTGAGGTCCTTAATGAAGGAAGCCTCCTTAGACAGAGAATGGCCCATTCCTATGGGACGGAAATGAAAAATAGACTCACTCGAGGACGACAGGTCGTGGGTGACGATCACTGTCTCGCTTAATCTTAATGTCATGTACAAGCTTCGTCGAGGGTCCGTCCGGAGGGGTCCATGCCTCGAGCCCCACGTTGGGCGCCACGGGGCGAGGAGGACCGCAACCTGAAAAAAGAACGGGCAAGAGAGGGAAAGGACTCAAGGAAGCAATTGCTTGTCAAGAGCCGTGTATTTGAGCGCGAAGCACCTTTTTATAATATGCTTTACAAGGGGAGGAGGTTAGAGGGGCCAGGTGGTGGGAAAGTACAGAATCTTCTTGGCCTGTGCCCTGGAACATTGTGTGGTCTACCTATTTTTCTCAGAAGACACGGTACACTGCTTTGAATCAATCTGTAACTGCAAACACGGAACTTTGCAGTTGCCAGGCAGTATGAAGCTTCAGGGGACATTGTGCAGGTGGAGAGAGGTAGGGGGTGAGGATGAGAGGCGAGGGTCTTGGCTTCTGACAAAATTAAGATTATATTTGACCACAATGGTATTGACCCTAATATATTGATGCAAAATTAAGATTGTATTGGGCTACACAGGTATCGATCTTTGTATATTGATACAAAGTTAAGATTATATTTGGCCACATTGGTATTGATCTTTGAATATTGATACAAAATTAAGGGTAATGCTTCTTAAAGGTATTGTAACTAGTAATGCTTAAAAATGAAATGTAAACTTTTGGCCTCTGGTTACCAACTGTCACAAACTGCTTAGGATAATTAAGAAATCGAAACTAATAGTTATGCAAGCGTGTCATTGTTTTAGTTAATATGACAATCTATCACAGTTATTTTCTAAGCTACTCAGAAATCAAGTTGCTAAGAGACAAGCAACATTTGCTTACCTAATATAAGAGATAGATAGGGCATCTTCAAAAACCTCAAGAGATCTGCAGAATATGACATTCAAAGATGTTTTCTTAACTTAAGATTTTTTGACATCGAGACATGTCAGCTCCTGACAGCACCCCCTATTCTACTCCAAGTAGAAGATGAGCATCGAAGAATTTCCAGTGGGAGATGTTTGAATTGGTGGTAAGCCTTTCTCTTGGCAAGAAAAACCCCTTGCATCAATTGTAGACAGACTGCTGTCCCAAAAGGACAAAACTTGGAATCAGGTAAGTCGACAGCCTAGCTCTGCCTAGACAGGGTAGGCAAGTCCTTCATAATTCCTGCTCTACAATCAATGTCTGTCAGAGAAATGGGGTCAAATGGCTGAAGATTGATGCTGTAATGTATGGAGAGAAAATGGGAACTGTCCTGGCAGCCACTGGAATGTCATTTCTTAGTCTTGGAAGCTGCAGGCCCTGCACTTCCTATATAATCAGATATATTTATCCCTCTCAGGTCTCTGAGGTGGTTGAAGAATAGATAGCTAGAGTCTCATAGTTAAATTTTGAGTTGTTTAGGAATCAAGAGGGTGTTCTGGATCTAAGAAGATATTTTTAAAATTGTGAGGCAAGTTAGTATGAAAGCTGAGTTAGATATAGAACTTTAAACCCATGGAGTTGGTTAGATAGTAAAATGTTAAAGTCAGGTGCCAAATTCATATGGACTGGACATTGGGAATGTATGCTAAGCCATATAACTCTCATAATTGTGGCCTATTTATTTCTGTTGTTTTGTATTGTATTTATAGTTATAAGAGAAAGAACCATTTGTTGGACTGAAAGGGAGAGCTGTTGGGGGGTAAAAGAAATACCTTAAACTAAAAAAAAGGGTAGAGGATGGGGAATTGAGGGGAAGGAGGGTGGAAGGGTGGGACTGGAATAGGGAGTAGGGAGGGGATTGTGATTGAGATGTAACTTGAAGAAATAAATAATAATTTATTTAAAAAGACATAAAACATAAGGTATATTTCTATATAATTGGGAATATTTCCATAATAGTAACACTATATATTTTCCTTAGCTAGCTTCTTGACTTTGAGGAATGGTTTTAAATGGTATAAGGCCCCTATAAATAAATTAGCTGGAAATCGTTTTACATGTTCCTCTGATGTCACCCTAAAGGAGACTCAGTCCTGCACTCATTTAAGAAGCTGGCCAGAGGGGATGGGCTAGAAGATTGGGGTGGAAGTGAGGCTTGAGTGGAACTTCACGGCTGCTTTTGTCACCTGCCCTAGCTCCCCGACAAGTTCATGGGAAAATAGGACAGATAGGAAACAGACAGATGCTGGGTGCGAATTGGATAAGAAAAATACCTCCATTTAAACTAACATTATGGAAGTGTAGGCCACTTTTCATTCATTCCTGTGTGTGTGTGTGTGTGTGTGTGTGTGTGTGTGTGTGTGTGTGTGT